>NW_004624805.1:1117432-1323635 GCF_000247695.1 Heterocephalus glaber
GGCAAAGGAAGGGGAAGTGGGAGGACTAGGGGAAAGGACAGAAGGGAATGGGATTAATATGAGAAAAGGAAAAATGGAAGCAAAGTCTTTGTAAATAGGGAGGGATGGAGGGGCTGAAGGGAGGGCAGGGGAAGGGGGAAAAATAAGAATGAAGAGAGATTATGTAAAGGTGCAAATTTCCAGTGATGAATGTCATTATATTGTACACCTAAAATGTACCAATAAAATAAAGGTTTTTTAAAAGATGTAAAAGCAATACAATGAAAGTGTTCCTTCATTAAATAAACAAGGACTTCTCATAACAGGCTCTGTGCCTGGCATGGGTACTAAGGTTTCCTAAAATGAGGGTTCTGCTCTCGACTGCCATCTAGTGCACTTCCATAGTAATACCGAGAAGAGGGCTTCCTCCTCTTCCGGGTTTAAGAGCAGCAATTCCCAGAGGAAAGAGCATCTGAGGGAGGCCTAGTAGGATGAATAGGAGATTCTCAGGATGTGAAGGCAGAAAAGAGAACTTGAGATACATCACTACTACCCAGTCATCCAGTGCAAGCTCTGCACAAGTGCTTTCAGCACCATAGAAATTTTATTGTCACTACAATTACATTGTATTGCTGAAGATCCTACTGTCTTTACCCTAAAATAGTGTTTTATCACTGTTTTAGGTTGATGTAAATCCTAGTTACCAACATCATTAGCTAAAAGTGTTATTTTGCAGGCCTACATTAAGTCACTGTAAGAAGAGTTTGTGCAACGGTAAAACACACTGTGACACTAGCAGCCACCTCAGGAAGGTGTCAATGTCAGCAGCGTACCTACTTGAGTACCCACCATGCCTTAACTTCTGCAGCACTGATTACCTATGCAATCTCACCTAATCTTTGCAAAACTGTTGAGTTAAATATTTTTGCTTATATTTTGCTGTTACATAAGTGAGAAACAGAATGGCATAGTTAAACTTTTGGGTTTAATTACTAACCCTTTACTTAGTAGTCTTTCTTGGATTAAAGACAAGTCACTTAGCTCCTTACCAGTGAATTAGGAGTAGTAGTCACAGTATACTTACCAGAGTTTTCGAGGTTGGTTGAGGTTGGCCAGTGCCTGGCTCCATCAAAGTCTAAATGGAGGATAGGTATTTTTAGTTGTTATTATCATCTCAGAGGGTAACACACTAGCTGAATCCAAAGCATACTTGAGTGTTTTAAAACCTGAGCTCAGATTCAATGACTTAAAGGCAAATATACAAAATAAACAAAGTTGTTGGAACAATATGTGTTATAAATAAGAGAAGGTCAACATTACACACAATCAAAACATTTCTTGTAATTATGAGGTAGGGAGAAAATGAGCCTGAACACAAGAGAAAATAAATACTCAAGAGTTTTGGTTACCAGTGCACATAGCCAATCCACAAGTTTCCCTTCTTGGGGGTAATTTTTTCATGGTCTCGTCTTTTTTTCCTCAAGATTTTTCATCTTTACTATGAATATAGGGATACATGGGGGAAAGGAAGAAAATTAGTCTGTAATTAGGTCTGTATATAATTTCTTTTACATAAAGCCTTACATGTTTTCAGTGATTAACTTCCCCACCCTTGACAATTTGAACTGTGCTGTTTTAACAGTTGCAAAATTTGGCAGAAGCCATTCAGATTTGAAATCATCTAACCCTGAAATCTTGCAAAATTCAAGTCAGCTCTAACATAAACCCAAGTCTGAGGTTGGGAGATTTAAGTGCAAGTCATGCCTGAAGGAGAAAGAAGACTCTGAGTGATATTTAGCAGGTTTGCACTCTGTTGACACAGCAGTTCAACAATCCCTTCAAATTTGTGCGTCTGAGTTTCAGGCTGAGCCCTGGAAGTCATGAGACACACTGATGTTCTTTAAGGCAGTTCATATGTGTCCAGTGGTGATGCTATTTGGACTTTACCACTCACAGTCCTTTCTGGAAGGCTGTACTTTAGTGTTATGTCAAACGCCAAGAAAACACTTCTGGTTGTAGTTCAGGCTTAAATAGTACAGCTGTCTCCAGGCTCCGCAGTCTAAGGAAGGGAAGAGAGAAGCATCCACCAGTCTGTGTGAAAAGGCCTCTCTGAGAGCAGCTGGCACAGGAAGGAGGCTGTTATACCAACCTTTGCTCGAACCATCTTATTTTAAATTCTTGCCATAATGAAATGGTCCACCAAATGGTGAACAACCTTGCACAGATCCCTTTTCCGATATGTTCTCATCACATCTGTGTCTTCACAAAGCTCATCTGTGACCTGCCATCTGAGCTCACTGGTTTCTCAGTCTCCGTGCTGTGTTTATTTTGCTCCTTGTCCTGGAAGGTTCCCACAGCTTTTCAGATTGTGCTTGTCTCCAGTTGGCCTTGGGGTAAGAGAATCTCTCTGGAACCTGGTGACAGGACGTATTGGAGCTGAGTAGTTTTCCCCATCACTCCCACCTCTGCTTGCCCTACTGAGCTGTTGAAGACTCCTCACAGCTAAACCAGAGGTGATTGTATTAGAGGACCTGCCTGGACACCACCAAGCCTTCCGGAGGGACAGTTGACTCCCAGTGGCTACCTTATCTTGTCGGCAAATAGGACAGTTGCTGAGTAGGTGATGAGCCCTGTTCTGAAGAGTCTTGGCCAAGCCCTGGTGCCTCCCCCTCGCCATGCCTTCCTGAATACCTTCACACACAGCTCCTATCTTTATTGATTTTCTTCCCTGTCCCCACATGCATTAACCCTGTCTGGATGAAAGAGATTGTACTGGCCCAGAGCAGGCAGCTGGGAACATTGCATGTGGCAGCAGAGTGGACTGGAACAGGAAGCTAAATGGGTGTGGGACTTCAGTTGGGGAAGACGGAAAGGTCTGGAGTTGGGTGGTGGTGATAGCTGCACAATAGTGCGGATGTACTTGATGCCACTGAGCTGTAATCTCAGAAATGGTTAAAATGGCAAAGTTTATATTCTATGTATTTTCCCAGTGTGTATTAGCTTGTCAGGGCTGTCATGATTCTGTACCGCAAGCTAAGTGGCAGTTTCCTCTAAAGCCTTTCTCTGTGGCGTGTGCATTACCACCATCCCAGGGTGCCTTCATGTGGATCTCCATGGACCAGTCTTCCACCTAGTTTTCCTTTGTTTAGATGACACCATCAGAATGGATTAGGGTCCACTTCTGGGCTTCATTTTACCTGCATCCTCTCTTCAAAGGCCCAGTCTCTAAATCCAGCCTCATTGTGAGCTATGAGGGCTAGGGCTTCACCATGTGAATTCTTAGGTAATGTGATTCATCCTACAGCAGCAGCAGCAGCAGCAGCAACAAATTGTGGATGGCATTGATTTATCTGAAGGAGCCAAAACTTCAAACTTGTAACTCAGTTGATCTGAAAGGAAGCATGAGAGTTGCCTGCAAGCTGTTTCAAAGTTCTGTATTAGGGATGTTTAGAACCTTACACCATGGACCTAGGTGTTGTGGAATACCTCCCGAGGGCAGAGTTCAGCAGGACAGGGAATAGAGTGGGCCCAGTCATTTTTATAGCTACTAGAGCTGTTAGTCAAGGGAGTCTGTTTGGAAATGGTCAGATGTAATTTTTACAAATCTATTTGTATAAATGTAGACAATGGTTTTTATACACAGATCATTCAAATGATATTTTTCCTCTTGATAGGTCTGAGAGATAAGAACAAGTCAAGGTGAAATAAAAACACCCAATGGCTGGGGATATAGCTCAGTGGCAGAGTGCTTGCCTAGCATGCACAAGGCCCTGGGTTCAAGCCCCAGTACCACAAAAAATATTAAAACAAAGCCATCCTGTGGAAGGGGATTGCCAGGCTGCTTTCCTGCCAACTTGAGATTCCAGGGACTGCCTCTGTCTCACAGCAACACTGCACTTAACCCAGCCAGAGTTCGCTTTAAAAATAAATGATCAATTGTATCTGGGTTCGTCACATTCCACCGAAAGTAAGAAAGGACCCTCTCTTTCCTCCAGCTTTGCAATATGGCGGAGTGGGACAAGGATGAAAACAGGAGTTGGGAGCCCTGGGCTGCTCCACTTGCTCTACCACTAATTATCATGGTGATCTTGGCCAATCCTGCCTCTCTGGGCCTCTGTTTCTTCTTTTGAAGGATGTAGAGCATGCACAAGATGCCAATAATATATAGTGGTTACGGATGTGGGCTTGAGTCAGACAGACCTGGAAGATGGTGCCATCTTGAATTTCAAATTACTGTGGTTTTGACCTTCAGCTTCCTCAGGATGGGGACAGTAATAGACCCTCTCTTGTAGAGTTGGAGCGAGAATTAAATGAGATTGTATACAACAACTCTAACAATAGAGAGGACCCATAATCACCGTTCCATCCAAATTTCAAATTCTACTCCAAGTTCAGAACAACTTGATTCTGTAACTCTAAATCACAATCAATTCAATCCGATGAGATGACTAACAGCCTTTCTCAGAAGAGAGAAGAAAGGACATTCTCAGCAGTTTCACAGAGGTACAAGAGTCCCATGATCCCAGGGAGACAGCTGGCTTTCCTAGCGGGTGCTGAGGTTAGGGTGTCTCCAAAATCCCTGTGTTGGAAATGTAGACCCAGTGCAACAGTGTGGGCAGGTGGCTGGGAGCCGGCAGCAGAGGCCGGAGTGGATTAAGGCTGCTGTGGCAATGGTTCATCCGAGAGAGTGAGCGGTTTGTAACAGCACCCTGCTCTCCTCCAAGCCTCTGCCGCCAGCTGCTCTCACCCCTTCATCTTCCACCGTGCTGGGAGGCAGCATGTCTGCTGCGGGTGAGATTCCTTGGGCATCCGGCCTCCAGAACTGTGAGCTCAAAGAACCTCCTCCTCTGAAAATAGCTAGTATGAGATATTCTGTTATCGCAACGGAAAACAGAAAAACAGACTGCCAGTGAGCGTTTGGGTTCCATCTACTTCCGGTTCCTAAATGCCCACAGATCAGTCTGAGCTCCTCAGACCCTGCAGGGAGCATTAGGGAAAGGGGGTGACCGTGCTTGCCCCATTGATGAAGGCAGCAAACCAAAACTAAAGAGGAAGGAGAGGCAGCAGCAGTGCAGCGGGGGAAACCAGAAGAAAGAAATCATATAACCCTTCCCTAGAGCACAAAATTAAAAGCAAAAAAGCAGAAAATAAAAAGATTGCCCTCCTGCTCCCCCAGCTGCTGGTCTCCTTGTAACATTTGTGAGACAGGAAGAAATCGACGGCTTCATTAGACCAGGCACAAAGCTCTGGGAGACGGAAAATCCACGGTTGGTTTGTGGAGGGCGGCTGCAAAGCCCACTTCCCCACTCAAACTCCAGGCCCGGGCAGGAGGGTTCTTTTCCATAGAACCGCTCTACACTGCTGCTGCTTGGGGCTTTTGTTTCCATTCCTATGAAAACAGGGTCTGGCTCTATTTATTTATTTCCACAAAGGGCTGTAAGAATAAAATATTACCAAAAAGAAAATAATATTTGCCAAGTGCTTTTAAAGCTGTAGGCAGTCTTAGCCTCATTAGCCCCCTGGGGAACTTGAAGACCCACCTGGATGTTGGAGAGAAAAGTGTGGTGATACAAGTCAACCTTGATTCTGAAAAGTGTTTGTAAGTTAGAACAGGAGTACAGTGGACACGGTAATCTGGAAATAATTATTTAGCCCTCAGCTGGTAAATTCCTGCAAAGGAATTTGGACTCAGTCACTGAGTGATCCTCAGCAGGGAACCAATAGAATAGATTCTCCCAGGGGTCCCAAGTTTCAAACTCATAGTGCCTGGCAACTGATTTGAGCTGTAGGGCCTTAGTTTGGCAAAGAAGTCCATGAACATAGAGCCCTGTGTAAGCTGGCTTTTCAATGTTGTGGCGGAGTACCCAAGAGAAACAACCTAAAGGGAGAAAAGTTTCTTTGGGCTCATGGTTTCAGAGGCTTCCATCCGTGGTCAGCTGCTTCCACTGTTTCCAGAACTGAAGTGAGGGAAGACGTATGGCAGGAGGATGTGGTAGGAGAAAGATGCTCATCTCATGGCAGCTCAGAAGGAGAAAGAAAGCCAGAGAGAAAGGAGCCAGGGACAAAATATACCCTTCAAGTCCACATCCTGTGGCCTGTTTCATCCAGTTAGGCCCTACCTCCTAATAATGAGCTTCATCAGTGGATTAATCCACTGTTGAAGCTACAGCCCTCATGATCCAATAAGTTCCCCAAGGCCCATCATATGGCAACCAGCCTTTCAGCACAAGTTACCATTGGGCAGACATTTTAGGTCCCAGACCTAACAAGCACCATCTTGTCAAGGGGTGCAATGGGTCAGAACACTGTGCAGGGTGCCATGCTTCAGGGAGGGTTAGCAAGTCAGCTGAGGTGTGAGTGGAAGAACATGGACTGGGGTGACTGAGCACCATGCAAGTTAGGGGTGCTTGCTGGACACTGAACCTAAGCTGCCAGATCTACAACCAAAGCATAGTGGTCATGAAAGAGAGCTCAGGCCATCGGGAGGACATGACCTTGGGAAGCCGGGGAATTCCTGAGCTCCTCCAACCCTGGGCCTCTCAGACTGAGGCTCAATTTCTTGGCAGACAGAAAGCTCCAGAATCAATACAGTGTCCATAGAGACAACTTGGCAGGAGAGGAGGGAGGGTAGAAGGGAGGTGAATGGGAGGGCTTGTCTCCTACTCATTGAGGAGCTCATTTGGGTTAAACTGCTTGGGATGTTAAAATAAAATACCGTACACGGTGTGGCTGGAATGGCAAGCATCTTTCTCACAGTTCCATACACTGGGAAGTCCAAGAGCAAGGCCCTGGGAGATCTGATGTCTGCTTAGGGCCAACTTCCTGGTCCTCAGCAGATGGCCCTCCTGGTATCTCACGTGGTACGAGCGATGGGGGAACTTGCTGGGGCCGCTCTTGTGAGGACACTAACCCAACCCGTGAGGGTTCCACCCCCAAGATTTAATCAGATCCCAAGGCCCCGTTTCCCAGTACCATCACACTGGAGGTTAGGATTTTGACCCATGGATTCTGGATGGGGGGACTCGGACATTCAGACCAGATCATCCTTCACCCTTCCCAGGGACGGGGTTCAAACCCAGACCTCTGCCCTGAGGATTATGAGAGCTTCTTCTGAGACTGTCATGCAGTTGGGAGCACAGGGCACCACACCTGCAGCTCCCCCACAGGGGCGAGAGCTGAGGCCGGAAGAATGCAAAGGAGCAGCATTGCATGGATCACATCAGAAGGGACGGCGGGAGTTACGCCATGGAGAAGCAAAAAGTGAACAGAAAGAAGATGCGCATGTTCTGCAGGTGTGAGGTTCTCTCTCTTTTCCATCTGCCCGTGGGAGCTCGTGACACCAGGGCTGCCTTTTCTCACACAGTTTCATCCAATTTCGGATTTCCCAGCACTGAAATCAAAGCCAGAGGCAGAGGGCCAAAGAGGCAAATTTGTACCCTGAAGTGGGGACACAGAGTTCCTGGGCTGAAAGGCCACATGACTGGGGCCTTCTCATTAAGAGATTCTGAAGGGATTCCTCCCTCTGAGTAGCTTTCCCAAGAGGAGGGAGGAAAGCAGAAGACTGTGGCCGGCCTTGCGCCAAGTGGCTTTTGTGGGGGCCCGGGGAGGCTCCTTAGTGGAAGTCACACTGAGCCAGGGCTGTGCCCAGTTGTCAAGCTGGTCACAGCTTCCTCTCAGCTGTTCACTTCATCGGGCGCAAGGGCCCCGAGCCCTGGGACAGCCACTGTGCTACGGCTGAGTCATGAATCTTAGCAGGAGTTTGGGGGCCTGAAGTATCCTTAGGAAGGTAAAATATTTCCAGTCACATGATTGGCCCTTTTGCAGTTTTAAAGACCAGGAGTGAGCTCCTGCAGATAAAGCTTCACATTTTACTTAACTTCAGAGACATTTGCACTTAGCCGCCTTCATCGTGTGTGAATAGGCCAGAACCCCAAAACAAACTAAACCAACTAATTGAAAAATATCACCTGAAGCTGTAAGTTGGCTTTGGTCTTTACTCTTGGAGACATTTTTTTTTTTTTGCTTTGTTTTTCTGTACTTTCTTTCTATGCATTGTCTGACATATTTGCATAGACTCAAAATATTCGAATGTCCTGCAACCATGTGGTTGCTTATGGAAATACACATTGGTTTACAAGATGGTCGAGACTGCTGTACGTTGGGCTGGGGATTTAGCTCAGTGGTTTCGCCGCCTGCTGCGCAAGTGCAAGTGCCCAAGTTCGATCCCCGGTACCAATAAGACCAAAAAGGTTGCTATATACTCTCCCGGATGTGTTCTGTTCATCTGTATCACGTACCGCTGTGCCATGTTGGTTCTCTTCTTTGAATTTTAAGTGGATGTCATAGTGCTACGTAGTCCTGTTTGGGAAGGGCTGAGACTGTGGCAATTGCTGTTTCTCAGTCAGTCTGCTCGTTGTGATCTGCCTGGCGGTCTTGAGAGTGTGCGTCCATGAAAGAGTCCCACGTGCCCGAGATGGGGCTGGCGGCCGGGCATCTGGGCAGAGTGCATCCCATGGGAGACAGGGTGGACCAGCACTGGCCAGGGGCGGGAGGCAGAGCGTGGGTTTTACAGGGTTGACGGGGCGGGGGGGAGCAGCCTTCCAGAGACTTGGAGATAGGACTGATCTGCCAGGATGTTCTGAGACCAAACCTCGATGGAAGGATAGAAGTCGGCTGAGAAACCGCACGTGAGGGCCAGAATAAGAACTGACTCGGGATTCAGGCGCCAAAGCAGAACAGAAGGAGGGAGCGGGCTTAGAGAGGAAGGGCCCTGTGCTCGGCGGGGGCGGGTCTGTGGGATTTCCAGATGTGGAGCTGCACTGGACAGGAGCACATGGAGAAGTGCGGCTGGCGGAGGTGTACATTAGTTCCGATGTTTATAAAATGTAGGCGATGACCCTCCTCTGTTCCTTCCTGTCTCTAGGCCCTTCCTTTGGCATGCTTGGTTGAGGTTCAGCCCTGGCTTTTCTGGCTATCGAGAAAATATGAGTCTTGGTTCTGGTCGGAACCTTTTATGGCGGCAGCTGCTGCCGCTTCCCAAGGCCCTGACTTGTGCCCCTCCCCTCCTTCTGCACACTTTGGGATCCCCCGAGTGAACCATAGCTTTCTTAAGGTGAAGGTAGTGGAGGCTGGGCTATGCAGGCAGAAATCTGGGCACGGGAGGCCCAGGTAAACCGCTGTGTGACCCACTTCCTTGTGCTTCTGTTTTCTGTCTGTAAAATGGATTCATCTATGTGAAGTGCTTACAGCTGAAGTGAGACCAAGAAACGTTGGCGATAGCCCTAATACCCAGACGCTCCTCAACTTCTCCCCTGCAGCCCAGAACCACCCACGTGCCTGAGTGCCCAGCCAGAGCTGATGGATCAGCCTGCCTGTGGGCCCGTCTGGCTCCTGCTCTGACTTTGAGATCAGAGGGGAAGCAGGCTCTGGTCCACGCCAGTCCTCTGGGGGCATCCTCTGTACACACAGCACCTCCCTCTGGTGTTCTTTGCATTAGCACCCTGTTTATTTTTCCATGGCATTCAACATGATTCCTAAGTATTTTATTGGAGTTCATTTCTTCCCCCAACTGTCTTGCTCAGCAACCTCTTTCTCAGTAGACTTTCTTCTTTAAGGCCAAAGATGATGTCTTGTTCATTGTCGATTACAGATTCCAGCACAGTGTCTGAGGCTAGTAAGTGTTCAAAAGTATTTACTGAATGACTGAATGAATCGCAGCTTCTCCATGAGACAGTCTGAATCTTGATACCCATCCAGCTTATTAAAGGGCCGAAGTCCCTCTGTCCATCTTTCCCAGAGGGTGTGGAACCCTGACGCGGACAAGGACATCCCGAGCTGCAGGTCTAAGCTGCTTTTCTATGATGGCTGTTGTCACATCGTTTTCAGAGTCTGGTCCAGGAAGAGTCCATAGAAAAGTTAGAATTCACCTCTGCCTTCATCCAGGCTCAGAGTAATTTGAAAAGGTGACCATGGAAGACTGCTAATTTCATTCACTCAAAAGAAAATGTTACCAGCTTACATGGGTTTGCTTTGGTATTTCATTAGAAAAGAATAGTTTGGTAGAATTTGGTAGAGAGCAGGTGTTAGGACTAAAGGATGAAAGCTGAGTCTTTGCACACAGGTGAGCAGAATGATGGGGTATCTTTAGCCTGGAGAACTGTGCTTCCCAACTAGGGATGAGACTTTAAATCGCCACAAATCTCCAAGAGTTTGTGATCTCTTTGCTTCCAGGAAAGTGATTCAAAACCGTGATGCCTATTTGAGTAAAGTGTTTACAAATCAAACTGATTCATACATTAACTGGTAACATATGTGAGAAGATGGAATTCAAGCCCCTTGGTCAATTACGAGCTTGGAGCATGTCAGTGTTACTCCCCGAAAGCAAAAGCAGCCCAGGAGAGACTAATGATGTGGCTTCAGTGACTCGCCCGAAAACTGGACACACAAGGTACCCTGAGAGACTTGGTCTTAGAGAAGGCAACAACCTGACTCTCAGAAACTGCCGGGGCTCCCGAACAGCAGCGCGCTGCTGACGGTGTCGGGCTGGAGCGTCCGGCTCCACTTAGCTCCGATCACTTCCCTTTCACCCTTCCTGACAAGGAGGCCCGGGAGGACTGCAGGGATGAAGGCCATGGCGCAGACAGGCAGCCCTCGCCAGGCGGCAGCGTCTCGCCTCGTTGCTCAGCCGCCTAAGAACCCAGCCGGGGTTGCGTGACTATTTCTGGCCAGTGCTGTACTGCTTTCCAGCTGGAGCACTAGGAGCTGTGCACCCTCCCCGTGTCAGCCAGTTTCCGGCTGCACCGGGCTTTGCTTGAGAAGAAAAGATGATATCAGGTTATTTTGAAATAGTAGGCTTTGTTTGCTGCTGCAACATAGCCCATCCTCCTAACCTGATCCATACAATAGGTTTCTTGATGATTTTCCTGCCCAGTGGTTGAGTGAATAACCAAAGAAAATTTAATTTAATTTAATTGCTTAAAATTAATTCTAAGTGTATTAAGATAATTATCATCAGAGTTCTATTGATAAGACAAACACCATTGCATTGGCCACTCTGCAGTTGCCAAGAGCACTACAAGTTGATTTTATCCCAGCTACTCCCAAAGTGCATTTTTTAAAGTGCAGATCATTCCACAGAACATGGTCAAAATGCCTCACTGCCTTCCAGGTTAGCTTTACATTTTTGCAGTCATTAAATAAGAAAATTGTTTAATGCAAAGTTATTCCAAACCCAGGATTGTAGGAAGACGCTGTTCTCATGAAGGAAAAGAAGCTACTCAGAGAGCATAGCAGTTGTCATAATGGCATGTGTCAGAGAGCCTTTGAGCGTTCCCCACATAGATGATTAAAAGCAGTAGTGGGCTTTCAAGGTTAATATGCAGCAGACAGAAGTGTTTCTGTAGTTGTGATCGACCTCCAGATAGCTCCTTACGGTGAGTGGAGAAATTTCCCCATCACAATGGATGGTTGGACGAAGGATTTAGGAATCTTCGAATGAGGAAGGGAGACAGGATAATGGCCTCCCCAAAATGTTCTTGTCCTAATCCTTGGGCCTGTGAGAAGGGACTGTTTAGTCAGGGATCTCTAGAGACAGAAACAATAGGATATACAGGGAGATATAGGAAGAAGTTTATTGGAAGAATTGGCTCGGGCATTATGGAGGCTGAGAAGTTCCAGAACTGACTCAGTTCGAAGACTTCAGAGCCAGGGAAGCTAAGATGTAACTCGTAGCAGAGGCTGAAGAGAGCCAGAAAGAGGGAGGGCGCTAGTGTGAGCTCCCGAGTCTAAAAATAGGACACCCAACAGTTCAGAGGGCAGGGGGAAGAGGGAGCCTAGCCCAGGAATAAAACATTGGGCCCCCAGACGATTGGATGGTGTCCGCCCGCACCAAGCGTAGACCTTCCCTGCTCAGGCCAGGTGCCTAGGACAGTTTCTTCTGAAAGCACCTCTCATTCAGAGACAACTGGGGCATCCCGAGCACCCAAACAAGGGCCCAGCCACCTGGTTTCCCTTTCAGCAGGAGAGACCAAGGCTTGGTGCCTGCTGAAGCACTGAGACTAATTGATGCAGTGATTGAGAATAAATAATTAACTCCCCCAGTTATTATTCCTCAATTATTATTAATGATTCATCATTGTCCCCTAAGTATTATTCCTGAATTTAGCCAAGTTGACATCTAAAAGCAGCCACCACTGCTGGAGCTTTACAACGTGATTAAGGTTGGGACCTTGAGCTGGGAAGAGTATTTGGCATTATGCAGGTGGATGCAGCCTACCCACAAGAGCTCCAAGAAGCTGAGAGGGCCTCCCAGTTGGGCTCAGGGAACAGGGCGACGGTAGTGGCGGGTCGGGAGATGCTGTGCTGCTGGCTCCCCAAATGGGGGCTGGGATGGCAGGCCAAGCCAGGGCCCACTCTGGAAACTAGAGAGGGCAAGGTAGCGTCTCCCAGGAGACCTGTAGAATGGAAGGCAGTGGACTTGGGCTGGTTAGGCTCCTAAGAGTGTGGCATTCTGTTACAGCAGCAATAGAACACAACTGGGAGAGACACTAAGGGTGCCCAAAGACAGCCAGGTTAGGGTATGACTGACTTCTGACACCGTCACCATTTCAAGCACACATGTGCTGAGCCCACGAATAGAGTGGCCTTAGTGACACTTCCCACACCTTTACCTTCACCCCTCAGGAATAAGTCACTGCCTCGTCCCACGGCCTGACCAATTATCCAAATACAAAGAAACAAATAGATCTGAGTTTCCCCATTGTTTCTCCTCAATCATTTTTCTCCAATCTCGGAAAGTTTTGTCACTCTTAACTTGTTGGCCTTTATCTCAAAGAGATATGCTAAGTGGACATCTATTATCTGATACTTCATTCAAATATGGTGCTATTTTCTAATGCAATTACCATTTGATTTATAGCATTTATAAACTGAAGCTAACACAAGATTATGTCAAAACTGAAAAATTAGACTCAGCTCCCTGGATAGTTAGGTAATGCTGACTTCCTCTATTGGTTATTGACTTAGCTCAGGCAGAACATTGGCTTTGACTGTCTCATGTTCACACTTAAACTGGAAATAAAACACCACAGGTGTGGTGTCTCCACAGGGTGATGTGCAGATTTCATAATGGATCAAATTCCCACTTAAAGTGGCTTTCTCTCAGTACTAGTTAGCCTTTACTAGTTTGTTGGAGGCCCTGGCAGACAGATTCACATGAACCACAACTCCTTCATTACCAGTATTTTCTTATGAAGATAATTGACTAAAAAAATGAATTGAAGGAGTCTTACAGTAAGTTTTCGGTGTTAGGCTTCTTTGCCGAAGCAAAAAGATCCAGGGCTGAGCAAAATGGATGAAGAAAGTCCAGTGTTCATTGATTAGACTGAAGGCATCCACAGAAAGAATCAGGGGTCTGTCCTGCACATTGTTGCGGGCAGCGGAGTGGCTGTAATGTTAGAGACTGCCCTTGGCCGCATGACACTCATCAGGAAATATTCTGGTTTTTAGTGTACAGCTGGGCCGCGAGTTGAGTTTTATTTTAGACTTGAAGCAAAAACCGAAACAAATGGATAGATAAATATCTAGGTAGGTAGGTAGATGAATAAACGATAGGTAGACATATATAAATATATGGTGAACAACCTACTTACTTTTCACTATTAGCTGAAAAGCAAATACACACAGTTAATAACTAATGATAATAATGGTAACACTTGTCTGTTTTACAAAGCATTCTGACATATATTATGGCACTTGATACAACAGAATCATGACACACATAGAAAAAGTATTACTTTACAAATTATAAAATCTACGTTGGTTACCCACCAGTAGATGGCTAACTCTGAGCTCAATTTCAGTTACTGGTTACCTCCATTTAATGGCAGCTTGTATTCTGACATTTGCCCATCAGTTATTTATAATCCAGAACACACCTTTTTCCTAAAAAAATCGTTCTAAGAGGGAACTAGGTATCTAGGCAAGGTCAAAGCCAAGTGACCTCTCCAGGACCAACTAACAAACAACAAAGGAGCCAGGAGCCCAGTCTGAAAACCTGCTACCTGTATTTCTACTTCCACTAATAGGAGAGTGATTTATAAGGGTTAAACTGAATCTAATTTGTAGTTTTAAAAGTAGTTATTTGGGGCCGGGGATTTAGCTCAGTGGTGCCGCCCCCTGCCTCACAAATGCGAGGACCCAAGTTCGATTTCCGTACCAAAAAAAAAGTGGTTATTAACCTAAATGAATTCCTAAATTTGCTTAATTGCAGATATTGCAAGAAAATGAAGAGTGTAATCCATTCTGGATTTAAAAAATAGGCCCCTGAAAAAAATAAAATAAAATAAATAAAAATAGACCTCTGGCCAGAGAAGCCATGGGCCTTAAAATTTGGCCTGAGCTAAAACTGTGGCATTTTTACTTTTCACTAGACATTGAACAAATTAATTTTTGGGCCTTTGGTGTTCTCAATCTCTCTCTCTCCCTCCCTCTCACTGAGACAGGGTCTCAGCACAGAGTCCATGCTGGCCTGCAACTCACTGTGTCACCCACGCTATTGGCTATCCTGCCTCAGCCTCCTGAGTGCTAGAGTTATCCTCATCTTTAAAGTGGTATAATCACACCTACTTCCCAGGGATATTATAAGGATTAAATGAAAGGACACATGAAGATTATCTTTGAGCTCCTTCGTTTATGCTTGATTTTTCTCTTCTTTCCTTTAAACCTCTGGGTCTGTGTGTTCACAAGAACCACAGTGCACAGACACTCCCATCTGCCTGAAATGAACACATGATTTACAAAATAAGCCAGGCACACTCTGGAAAACACGCCTGTTGCCCCTTCTGTGTGCTCCTACAAGTGCAGCACGGAATCATGGTCACTAGGGCTTGGCAGGGAGGAAGAGGAAGAGCAGAAGACAGGAGCAGCACCAAGACACAGTTAGCTTGCAGGAGTAAGTTCTCCTGTTACAGCAGAGTGTGGTGACTGTGGCTTTAGAAAATTTCTCATCCATTTCAAGATAACTTGAAAGGAGTCCAGAGGCTTCAAACACATAGAAATGGTGAGGATTTGAGGAGGCTGAAATGCTAATAACTCTGATGACCACTGTACATACATTCAGTTATTATACTATACCTTAAGGAATGTATACAGGTATTATGTGTGAATTAAAATGATGGCAGTAAATACAAAAAATGTTTAATCTGAAGGTCATGACCCTTTTTTCGGTCAGCCCATGCCTCACTTAACTGTGTAAATCTGTCATCCGGGCAGCAAGTCTCTGGAATAGAAAGTGTATTGTCAATACACAACACTAGCAACAGCGGAATGCAAATGCTCCCTAGGAATTCCAAAGAAGAAATAGTTCTATTCTTATGAGGCAGGCACCAGAACCACTGAGCTAAATCCCCACCCCAATAGTTCTATTCTTGATTATTTCCACAACACAGTGTGGGAATTCATTATATTTATGCTAGCTCAAAGATATAAATCGTGTATTAACTACAAAAAAATGTATTTTATACCCATCTATTCACCCTGAAACTCCTAGTGTTCTCCAGAGAGTAGTAAAAGGATATAATTTATAATAGTATAATTAACTTTTGACTATATTTGCAATTACATTTCTTGGAGTCTCTTCATGATAAGAAAAAATAAAGACAGTTAAATGAATGTGTACTCTGAAGTTTGAAAATATGATTTTCCTTCATTTTTTCTTTTATGAATGTATTCTATTTAGATCATTAATCTTTGGGGGAACATTTTTCAAACAGATTTTTCTGCTTACTGCTTTCCTGAGTGCTAGTGTGCAGCAGCCCTATGCAGTCACGTGCATACACACATATGTGCACAAACACACACACCCAGCATACCAGGAGTTCTGAGCACCCGATGACACAGAAGTGAGATCCTTCGATCCAACAGCTTAATCACATTTTTCCAGAAAACATTATTCACAGTCTTAAGGTACCTCCCCAACGTTTTCTGACTTCGACGAAAGGTTCTGAGAGATAAATGGTGGCTCCCGGTGGGGCTGTTTTACACAGCCCTGCTCCCCGCCCGGGGGTTGATGTCTGAGGAGGTGTTTGGTCCCTCGTGCTGCCGTGATCCCAGGTGGTGCTTTGGAGGAGTCGTCGGAATCCAAGCACTCTGCCCTCATCAACAAATGAACTCGTGAGTTCATGTCTGGAAGGCGGATGGGGAGATGCTGAGCACTGAAGAGAGGGGACCTCACTGCAGGGGCAGGGTCCTGGGGCTGCGGGCTCGGGGTCAGACCTCGGGGCTCTGTCTTGTCCCCGCCCTTCCCTCTCACCCTCCTCCTTTCTGGCTGCCACAAGGCGAGCAGTGTTGCCCTCCATAACGTCTCCACCATGTTTCCGCCTCTCTAGAACCTAAAAGCCATGGACAGCTGACCATGAGCTGCAGCTTCTGAAACCATGAGTTAAACTCTTTCTCCTTCAGGTTCCCGGGCGTTTTGTCACTGTGACAGAAAGCGGACGCAACCCTTCTCTCTACCTCTCTGTCCCAGCTGCCGTGAGTGCGCTAGTTGACACCCTTCCTCTTGATTCTCAGTGTCTCTGTGGAGTCAGGTGTGTTGCTCAGCAGAAGGCTGGATGAACACTGCCGTGGGAACAGCTGGGAGAGAGAGACACGGCACACCTGCAGCCCCTGCGACCCTGGGCTCCCGGCAGGGGAGGTGAGGCCCCATGTGGGGAGCGCAGAGTGGGCGGACCAGAGAGGGCGCGAGACACGGGGCGCCGTCTGTTTTCCTGGCTGCTCGGGAAGCCAGCGGTGCCCGCACGGGAGGCCGCACCCTGACCGGGGCGTTAACCTGGGGTTTCACGTGCAGATCTGAATTACCTCCACTCTCTCGAGTGCCGCAGCTGCACCCCTTACTTTGAACCATTCGTCCATCCTCTCATCCCACTGGGGTGGGACTGTCAGAAATCACTGCACGGGTAATGTTTTGATTTTCTACCTTCAAAATGCATTGCGGTGTGTTAGAATTTATGTTTTTATTTTCTTTGCAGCTACAAACTTGTATATCTGAGTCCTTATTCCAAAATGTGTGTGGTTTGCATTTTAAATTTTTAGTTCAAGAAGTAATGGGTTTTTCTGAATGTGACAAATCCAAGGGCATCTGTCAAATCCCTATAAAAATTTTTAAGATTAAAAAAGAAAAATCATATTCCTATCCTACAGATATAATCAAGGATAAAACACCATTTACTCCTTTGAATCGGGTATGATCTTAAACTAGAGCATTGAATGACAGTTTTAAAAAGGACCATTGTGATAAGAAATATTAACATCTTGTTTTATTACATAGCACTTTAAAATTAGAAATAATAGTAGCTTACACTTATTAATGTGTGACTATTGTAGACTTGGCATACAAAGCATTTTATGTGGATCATTTCATTTAATCCTTATCCCACCCCACGCAACACCTCTAATCTGTTTCAGAGATGAAGAAATTGAGGGCCTGGAGGTCTTAAGTATTTCAAAGGAGTGAGTGATAGAGCAGCTGAGAGCCAGGCTCAGCTGACCTGATTCTGGTTCCTGACCATGTTCAGGCACAGTGACACTGGATCAGGATGGCCACAGCATCAGGAGTAGCCACTCTGTTCCACGAGACATACCTAAGTCGACTTCCTTCACTGGAGCTCTCTAATTTTGTTCCTGGCAAATGCACATCCTCCCTTTGCTACCAAGAACTCGATATCCAGGCTTAACGTGGGGACAGAGATTCCTGTACTAGTCAGCATCTTCGGTCTAGGAGCCTGCACATGTAACCCCAAGTCTTTCAGAGAGTGCCTGTGGACCTCCCACACTTCAGAGATGTGATTTGGTATCAGACCCACGACACCGCTTGCGGCCGTAGTTTTGATATGTCTCCGTCCTTGATTGGAAAAGCAGGGCCCTGGGCGTGTCTGGGTCCGTCACAAAGGCTTCGCCTTGGGTACTGCATCTGGTCCCTGGCCCCTCCTTCTTCTTGTTCCCCAGCTCTGCTCCCAGCCACCGGGAACCGAGCAGCTTTCCTCCACCTCGCCCTGTAAAGGGAAGTGAATCAGTGATTACCCGGGGTGCAGATCCAGCCTGCGGATTTCTGCAGTGTCGTTGGAAGCGGTGACGCAGTGCAGAGCCGAACTCTGCTCTGACCAGCCAGCGGGGCTGCCATGTGCCCGGGGATTCCGGGCCGCTGCTTCCTCTCTGCTCAGTCGCTCCATCTCTGAACTGGGCATAATAATAATTACCAGCTTCCCAGGAGGGCAGAGTGGATTAATGAGCTAATCTTGTGAAGTGCTTGGCAGGTGAAAAGTTCTGCAGTGATGCTATGATTGCACTCATTAGTTTTCGCTGACACTCTGGGAGCGAATCCTGGCGAGGAGACGTGTAATTAATACCGCAGCTCTTGGGCTGGGATGACACTGGCACTTGGGGAAGAACCTGGTGCTGCTCTGATGCGCTCACTGCAGCCTGCCCGTCTCCAGCCTCCCCTGCCCGCGGCTGGGCTGCAATGTCTCAGTTAGGCTGGCCGTTGGTTCATCAGTGGTGTGCGCAGGTCCGGTGGAAATTTACTCCACCCTGCCTCTGCGGGCGCCGCCCTGAACAGCCCTCTGTGGCCCTGCCCGGGTCCCACGGTGCCACCCGTACGGATGGCAGCGTCCTGGGTCAGTGGGCAGAGTGCCTGAGGGGATCGCGGGTGCAGGAACCCAGCGCTGACCGTGGGTGAGCGTGGCTGCCTGGTTTCCAACAAAACCCCGATATTGCAAGTTTCCAAAGCACACGGAATGGATATGCGTATTGAAGATTCTTTAAATGGGGTTTTGGCTATGCAGCAAAGGCCACCATGGGCGCTCGGGCGGTCCTTCGCAGCACGCCTGGCTGGCGAGCCTTGCAGTGACCTGCTGGCCCGCTCCTCCTGCCAGCGGAAGTCAGGGCCGGGCCGAGCGCTCCGCCTCTGCACGGGCTCCGGCACAAGCAGGAGCCTCGGCAGACCCGGCCGTCCTGCCGACTCCTGCAAGTGGGCATCGCTTCCTGCTCTCTCGCATCCAGCCAGACCGGATCTCGGGCTGTTTCCGTTAACGCTGCCAGTGAGAAGCGGCCCCGAGGCCCGGTCCGTGGGCTACTTGTCCTGAAAGCATTTCTGGGCCAGGGTGGAGGCTGCAGGCCAGGGAGACCCTGGAGCTTTCCCTGCCGCCCGGCCGCCTGACAGACAGAATGAGAGCGCCGCCGACTGGGCCCGTGCTGGGCTTCTCCGGGCTCAGCCCTCGGTGTCCTGCGCAGCGGAGAACTGCTGAGCGCGCACGCTGGTTTAGTCTCCTTGGTAAGGAAAGTGCGCCTAAGTCAGACGCACTCCTCACCACCATGCCGTGCCCCGAGGAGCAGAGTCGGCCCCGCAGCCTCCAGGTCCGAGCTGTTCTGTCCTCGTGGCCTCTCAGATGCCCAGGAAGGGCCAGGAGTTAAGATCCCGTCCTTGACCTGACTCAGCACTGATTTTAGAAAATTAGTATTTCACCTTACTTGCCAGGTAGCATACTTAACTTACACCCTCACAATAATGTTGGTGGATTACAGGGTGAAATAATTAGTTCCTTCTTGTGTCAGTGCTATAGGGAGCAGTAGATTTTTTTAATTAAATCATCCCTGGGAACTTCTTAGATCAGGTGTAATGTAATAATATTACAGCAAAATTGAAGGAGCCCATGTTGTCCTGTACGGTAGATTAGTATATGGTATAGTGTTCGAAATAGGAAGGTGTTTGATAAAAATCTGTGGATTGAATTAGTTCATTATTTTGACCATAAATGAGAATCCAGCTAGAGTCCAGCAACACCTAATTGATAAAACAGTGATTTTTTTAGTAGTAGCTATTTTACTCTGCTTGTGGGCTCGCCCAGCCTCCCACCGCAGGCCCAGACCACTGCGTGGTGGCCTGCTGCCCTCCCGGAAGGCACGGTGTCTGGGGAAGAAAGCGGGTGCGACACGGCTTCTATGGCAGCTCTCAAGCACACAAGTGGCAGCTTCGCTCTGAGTCCCCAGAAGGGAAGAGGAGGCATTAGGGTCACAGGGCAGTGGGTCAGTTTTCAGTTCAGCACTAGCTGGCCAGGGAGCGAGGACGGGCACACTCTGCCAGTCAGTTTTTCAGCAGTCTTCTCCTGGTCACACCATAGTGCTGGCTGATTAGGCTCCAGGCTGATGGCAGGAAGAGAGTGGCCACCAACTGGACAGGGTTTGCTGTATGACTGTGGAGATTCCAGATATCAAACAGGAGCTGCACGGTGCCTTGGTAGAGCTGGTCCCTTCGCACTTCCAGCCACTTTTGTTTTAATTTTCCTTTTTCCTCTAGAAGCAGGCTTATGGGATGGAGAGAAATACACGGAAGGAAATAGTATCCACCCCAGGACATACGAGTCTGGTGGAAGACATGGACATGGGAACCAGAGGGCTTGTTTGAACTCCTGCCTGACTATATGTAAACTAAAACTCACCTTGGCTTCACTTTTTTCTCTCACTTTCCTCATCTGTATGCACAATTATAATAGGACCTACCTCATGTGATTGTCAATACAGATTAAATAGGGTAACACTCAAAACTGGCACATAGCACTAGATTTATATATATGTCTGTTATAATATTTTTTTAAAAAAAGAACTAAGAACTATAGGACTGTGGGTGTAACTCAGTGGAAGAGTGCTTGTCCAGCATGCGTGAGGCCCTGGATTCAATCCCTATCCCTGCAAATAAATAAACAAGAATTTCAAGCCAACCGAAATATCGGCGTGGTACCAGGGTTCAAATGTGGCTGAGAAGACTTCGTGGTTTCTGACTCGGTCCTAAATTCTCTTGCAGAAATGGAGAGGGACCCAGTGTTGGTAATAATACCACAGCCATGCAAGCAAATTCAGACTTCACTAACTCGGAATGAGTGATCCAGTTACCTAGATTCATACTTTTCCCACCTCTCCCAACAATACCAGAATTTCTTCTTCACTCACCAGTTCCAACAGGAAATTTTCCTTGTATCTCAAATTGATGTAAATATTTACCGGGACGGGTTGGGGTAGAGAAGGTGGTTGTTCAGCTAACCAGCAGAACTATCCGTTAAAGAGGCTGGTATCAGGGAAGACCCGTGCACAGTTGGCTCAGATGGCAGAGGTCTTTACCCAGGAGCCAGGATGGTGTGGACGCTTCTAACATGTTGTGTTTAGAGACTTGCTGTCCTGTAGGTTTCGGGGGGCTCATTTCTTAATCCAAGGCACTGTCCATCAGTAATGCTTGCTGAAAGCATCCCTTCACTTTTTGTATCTGTTCTTTCGTTTATTCCCTTGTGCTGATTCTCAGATTAGTCAGACATTCATTCATTTACCACATATAAGTATATAAGCAAATACAAGGAGAATAATATTGGCAGATGTCCGAGTTTTGATGCCCCGTACGTCCTGATTCCATGCACGACCTACCTCCAAGGCTGAGTCTTGCAGGGGTGCGGCCCGGGGAAGGAAAGACTGGGTACCCTGGAACAGAGACAGGAACTGCGTATGACCCAGCCCCTCTTCCAGCCTCTGCGTGCCACGTGCCCATCAATCACGCTTTGGCACTGCTATTCGGATCCCTCCAGGGTTAGAAAGGAGGCTTTCTGAGATTGCTTCCACATGCGAACGTCACCAGTGAGACATCTGCACCCCCAGAGAGGGGCACTGCACCCAGGGGCGCCAGTGGTCCAGCCTCGGCGGGGTCCCAGTCTCTTCACAGAAGCCAGCATTCCCAACTTTAGGCCACTCTGTCTTCTTAGGGCTCAGGAAGTGTCCAGGTTCTCACCTATTTTTTGTTTTAGTCTTAATACTGCATACTTTTAGGGTCAAGGAAATAGTTTGCTTCTTAAAGTTTTGAATCTTTTGACTGTTACATAGAAACAAAAATTATGTTATCAAGATGCCACATGACGTTTTGATACACGTATACATTGTCGATTGTTTTGAGCAGGTCAGCATATCTATCTCTCCAAATAGCTATCATTTCTTTGAAAACATCTCAAATGCTTTCTTCTACATTTTTGCAGTGTAGTAAATAATTGCTATCTGTAGTCACCAGCTGTGCACCGCCACCCAGAACCGCTGACTCATAGCTGTAACTCAGCACCCATTGATCGACCTTTCCCATTTTTCCCTGCTCCACTGTCTTAAGCCTCTGGTAGCTACCATTGCAACCTCAACTTCTATGCAATAAATATTTTTAGCTTCCATATCTGAGCGATATTATGCAGTGCTTGTCTTTCTGTGCCTGGCTTATTTCACTTAACATAATGATCCAATTCCATCCACGTTGTTGCAAGGGACATGATTTCATCCTTTTTATGGCTGACTAGTACTCCATTGTGTATATAAACCATATTTTCCTTACCCATTCACCAGTTGGTAGACATTCAGGTTGATTCCATACCTTGCATTGTGAATAATGCTGTAATAAGCATGAGAGTGCAGCTGTCTCTTCAACATAGATTCATTTCCTGTGGCAATGTACCTAGGAATGGGATTGTTGCATCATATGGTATTTCCATTTTTAGTTTTTTGGGAACCTCCTGTACTGTTTTGCATAGCGACTGTACTGATTTCCTTCCCAGCTCAGTGCGTGAGGGATCCTATCCCTCCACATTCTCAACAGCACGTCTTTCCTTCTGCTTTTTGATGACAGCCACTCTGACTGGACAGGGTGACAACGTCTCGTGATTCTGATTTGAAGAAATCATTTGCTTTAACAAAAATCATGTTTTGTCATTGCTAGGTGTTTCTCATAAGGACAAAGGTGAAGATTGTGGACATTTCCATCTGTCCCCTCCTTCTGTAGAAGGTGGCCAGGGTGTCCAGCGTGAAGTAATTGGGACCAAAGTGTGCCTTGAGTGATGACCCTCCTAGCTTTAGCACTAATCTTCAAAGGATTCAGGACTGCCCTTGAGTCCCTCACTCTGGGAGTTAGGGAGTCTTTAGCACATCGGCTGATTCTCTGGTTGCATCAGGGTGGAACTCTGAGCCTGGGAGAGCATTTCATGCCTCCTCTGTTTTACTGCAGCCGTTTGCCGTCACCACGTAGTATCAGTATCTCCAGACAGGCTACGCCGTGGCTTGCAGGGTTCAAAACCTCTTCATTATTCTACTAAAGATAAACAGATGCCCAAGCAGAATTCTGATTGCTGTGAAGCAGATGAGAGTTCGCAGGTCACAGAAAAGAGGGCGGTGGGTGGACTCTGGATCACATGCTGAGGGCTCACCTGCAGGCCATCTCTCCTTCGTCACATGTGTCCGGCTTCTTCATGATGACCAATGATGCCTTCCCTTCAACCCTGAGTTAACTGCCAGCGGAGGCACAGGCAGAGGAGAGGAGAGGGGCCTTTTGATGTTTTTCTTCCATCTCTGGACCTTATCAGAGATCTTTAGAGACTGTTTTTCTTGAGAAGCTAGTGCTCCTTTGCTCGTGATGTTAGTTAGGAAGAGGCAGATGCACTCATGGAAGAATAAGCTGGAGCCACGAGGCTGGGAGGGGCTGAGGGGCCGGGTGGTTAGGCCTGGTCTCCGTCCTGCAGCCTCTGGTCAGTACAGGAAGAGCCTACAATGACACTGAAGCCCACCCTGAAGCAGCTGTCAGTAAGGAAGGTGTCGCCTACTCTTTGTGTGTGTAAATTCACAAAATGAAGCTAATTAAGTATTGTCCTCTGGAAGAGTATTTTCTCTATTTAAAAAAATTCATGCTTGTGTTCCAAATGTAAATAGAGAAAATTACAGAGGAGAAAATTAAGTCGACTCCAGATCTCAGTATGTAGGGATATGAAGACTTTAATGATAACTGCATGACTTCTCTGAAAAGGCTTTCCAACTATATTACCATGCCAGATTGCAAATGCCAATTGTGCTGCAAGGGTATGGCCTTGACTATGAAAACTGAAAAGAGGTGTCATTTTGTAAATGGGAACGAATGGCAAACCATTGTTTTAAAATTTCTTTGATTAATGTGATTATCAAAAATTTGCAAGTTTTTCAGTTGTGAACAGTTGTTTAAACTTTTGGCTTTTTTAAGTTTATTTTTCTTGTTGGTTTATAAGACTGTCTTATCTATGTGACATGTTAACCATTTCTATTACATTGTCATCACATCGTAATCACTGTTATCGCCAATAATTGCTTTATTGTTTGATATTACATTTTTATGATTCAATTCTATTTGTGTAGGTTTATTGAGGTATAAGTAATGTACAAAGGGCTGAACACATTTAAAATATATGTTTTGATGAGCTTGACATAGGTAGACAGTCATTAAAGCTTACCACTTCAAAATAATGAATATATCCATTGTTCATAAAAATTCCCTTTTATCCTTTTACAGACCCTCCCTTATACCACCCTTTCCATCCTTAATTTTGCTACCTTGAATTTTTTATAAATGGTTCATACAATGTATACTCTTTTTTTCTGATTTATTTTACCCAGCATAGTTATTTTTAAATTCTTTCATGTTGTTACATATGTCAATATTTCATTTTTTATTGCTGAGTAGTATTTCTTTTGATGATTATACCACAATTTTATCTATTCACCCACTAATAGAAATGTATGTTGTTTTCAGTTTGGGGATACTACAAATAAATCTACTATTAATTTTCAACCTTTGTGTGAACATATGCTTTCATTTCTGCTAACACCTACGTATAGAATAACTGGCCCATATGGTGGGTAGAGGTTTAATTTTTCAAGAAACTTCCAAACTATTTTCCACAGCAGTTGTGCCATTTACATTCCCAACAGCAGCAGACAGGTGCTGCAGTTTCTCTACTTCATCAGCAGCAACACTTGATATATATTTTTTTAATTTTAGCCATTCTGATTGTTAAATCTGGGTTTGTGGTGGGATTTTACTGTGCTTTTAACTACCTTTTTTCCCTAGTAATTAATTTTCCTGACTATCATGTGCCATTTGCTATTCTTATATCTTCTTTGGCAAAGTGTCCATTAAAAGCATTTGTCCATTTTTTGTTGGAGTTATGTGATTTATTTTGAATTTTGAGAGTTCGGTCTTTATTTTAGATAAAATCCTTTTATCATATATATGATGTACAAATATTTCTTTCTGGTCTGTGGATTACCCTTTTTTATGTAATAAGGTTTTTAAACCTTAAATTTTAAATTTTGGTGACATCTATTGATTTTTAAATAGTCTGTGCTCTTTGTTTTTCCTGTTTTATTTTATGGATTTATTTATTTGTGTGGTGCTGGGGCTCGAACCTCAGGCCTCGTGCATGCTAAGCAT
Source organism: Heterocephalus glaber (assembly GCF_000247695.1). The sequence continues at coordinate 1,142,712 of NW_004624805.1, forward strand.
GTGCTCTACCACTGATCTACACTCGCTAGCCCTGTGTTCCATTTCAGAAATATTTCCAAACCCAAAACAAAAAATTTTTCATCTACGTTGTATTAAAATTTTTCATCTACGTTGAAAGTGAGTCACATCCTGCAACACTTTTAGAATGAAACATGGACGTGATTCATTTTGAGCTACTTTTTCTATAGGGTGAGGTTAGGGCCAAGTTTTCCTGATCTTTGCTTGCATATGGTTTCCAGTAATTCTAGCACCATTTGTCAAAAAGACTTCCTTTGCTATTGAGTTAGGCTTCTGTTTCCTAAAGCTGCTACACCAAATCACCACAAAGTAAGTGGCTTAGAACAGCAAAACCTCCTGTTCTTGGGTTATGGAAGCCAGAGGCCTGGAGCTGCACTGTGCTGCCTCTAGATGCTCGGAGCTGGACCTGCTTCTCTCCCTGCACCCCGAGGCTCCTCAGCCATCCTGGCTGAGCCCTTCCCTGCAGCGGCATCATCCCGACACTGCTCCCCTCTGCACATGGCAGGGTCCCCTCTGTGTCTGTCCCTGTGTCCCTGTTTTCTTACAAGGGTGCCCATCATTGAATCTAGTCAGACTAAGCCAGTCTGACTTCCTTTAAGCAATTATACCTGCAGGGACGAAATAAGACCACAGTCCAGGGTGCCAGGGAGACACATGTTCCAAAGGGGTGTACGTAACCCAGTAAAAATTAATTGGGTATCTTTGTGAAAACCAATAGAGCACATATGTAACTTATACTCTTGTGGTTTGGTTTATTGTTTTTATGCTTCAAAAGTGCTTGTTCACAGTGAGGTCGGTTTAAATGTTAACTGTGTTTTATTCTAGGTTGTTAATTTAATTTCTGAAAATCTAGAGTAAATTTTAGATTGTGGTATAAGGCTGCATTATAAGTTTTTTCCCAAATAAGAAATTTCCTTTTATTTCCTCTAGTGCCTAAAATTTGTTTTTTATTTTAAATTTCTCTAAGATAGATGTATGTTTGTAATTTTACAGGATTGTTACATGTTTACACACACTATTAAAAATGGTCATTTTCTTTGTGGAATAATTCATGTCTCGCCCTGCATGTTGCCTACTTTGTATTAGAGTAAGTTCTTGTTAGTCTATATATGAAGGTCAATTTCATGACCACTTTATTCTTTTCTGACTGTGGCTGAGACTCTTCCAGTACTGTATTCATATCATTGTAAGTGCATAATAGGCTTTAATAGCAGTTTACAAGATACCACTTTCATCTTCCCTGATTATTCTTCAAATGACCTTCAAAATAATTAGCTCGACCTTGTTAAGACCGTTGTAGTTTCTGGTGGAACAGCATCGTACCAATGCGTGATTTGGGGAAGAACGGGCACTTCCTCAGTTTCAGTCACTCTGTAGGAAAATCTGTAGATGCAAGTCATTCATGTTTTCATTGCAGCTTTATAATTTTCATCATACGAGTTTCTATTGCACATCTCTTATCAGCAATGCACTCCCAGATATTTTCTACTTATTATCTCCTGTTGTAAATGAAATCTTTCTTTTCCCATTATGGTCGCAAAACCAGTTCTTGCTGACAGAAACATGAATGCCTTTGATATATTTATCTTCTACTGCTCATTTGCTGAGTTCACCTGTTAATTCTATAATTTAAAAAATCACTTTTACTTCCTTTTGGCACCTAAAACTTAAAACTGTATTTTCTTTGTTCTCATCACTGATTAGTTTTCTGACTGCTGAACTAGTCTCTGTCGTTCAGATCTGCAGTTTGAAAGCGCATGGTTCAGACCTCAGGGTCTGGCAGTGACATTGCCCTGGTCTGAGCATCTCCTGCTTCGCTCCTTCATCTTCAAGTGCATCTCACAGTGGCACACTAACATGTACACCTTCCAAGCATTCAGAGCCAACAAGGCTCATCTGCATCCCTGTGACAATTTCCCCTTTTGGAGCCACATTTTGAGACCATGCACCCCTACCAGTTTCCACCCTAGTTCGCTCTTGTTAGTTGTCCCGAGAATTTGACCAGCCACCCGGAGCAGAGGAAATGGCGGTGGGACTGCAGCCTCCTTAGGAGCCAGCAATTAGGCCACAGAGGAGGACTTCCGGTTTTCGCTCAGTTCAGATTTACAAACAGAGAAGGCGAGCAAAGGACAATCAGGCATGAGTTTTCCGGCCACTTTTAAGGATGGGTTAGTTCATTTGCTACCATTTTTCACCATCCTTGGACAGTTTTCCCCTCCAAATTCAGCTGGATTTTAGGAACAGACTGATAGTCACTTCTAATTTTGAGACCATTGTAAGTTCTTGACTTTTTCTCCTACTTAAATGGGTACTTTGGTAGAAAGCTGGTGACGTGAACTTTGTGGGCTGTACACCAGGTACCATTCTTAACAGAAAGTTTAGCAGTTTGAAGGCAAATGAAGTAAGACTTGAGAAGTAAGGCACTTATAGATTGGGTACCTCCAACGAGGTCTAGGGGTTCTGGTGGAGAAGCCTCTTTGTTTTCTTCAACTTGGGACCTAAGGTAACCCACTGTCGACTCTTCATGAGCTCTGATTAGCAGTTCACCCCTAGACCTTCTCCAGGCCAAACTCTGGAGAACATCATGGCACCTTCCTCCTTCCTCAACTGCAGGGACCCAAGGGCATCACTCCGCACTCCACGTGGGCCATGGCTTTCTCCAGCTCAGTGTATACCTGACCCAGGTGGCATGACGGCTTCTCTGCAGAGGCAGGTGTTGTCAGTGGTGGGACCTGTTGGGTGTTCCTGGAATGATAGGTAGGTAGAGCATGAAGCAGATGAGAAGCTGGGGTGGGGGTCACTTCAAGACAGGAAGAGTGTTGTCTGAGTTTTAGAGAAGTACTTGTAGGTTGTATTACCTCACCTTGCCGATTAGCTTACGATGAGCCTAGGAGCCTGGATTTCAAGGGAACAGGAAGATGGGAGTGGTTCTGTGTTTACCGTAGGAGCCAAATGTTCAAACACAGTGACAACAACAACACAACAAACTGAAAGCCTCTCTCACTGACGAGTGTGGCACAAGCCAAGAGAGGCACCCAGTGAGCGGTCCCTAAGAAAGGCAAGAGAGATCCCTAAGAAAGTAGGTGACCCAGGGAAGAGCACACAGCTGGCGCTGTCTGAAGTGAGGGACTGCTGAAGCCACAAGCACCCCAGGAGACAAGGGAGGAGTTGGCATCTGGGCAGCTGCCGCACGGAAGACACAGAAGCCAGCCTGTGATGCCACCACCCATGGAAGGTTCTTGCCATCCCCAGGTTTCCCTACCCCGTCCTCGGCCCCTCAGAAGCCAAAGGCAAACAATGAGCAGACCAGGACAGGAAAGAAGAGCACGATGAAGAAGGCCCAGAGGCCATGCTGTCCCTTCCACCCCTTTTCCCTTCCTCGAACGCACCACTGCAAGTCCGGGAAGGTCGCACCTTTGTCCTGGGGTGGGGAAAGAGCAACTTCAAACCGCAAGAGAGATTCAAGTGTTTATTTCTAGGAGAGCTGGGCTTTTGGTGCTTCGGATACTAGGAAAGAAGCACTAAAGCTAGAAAATGTGTCCAAGGCTGGGGGAGAGAGATTAGACAAAATTTATTTAAAGAAAGCGGTTTTTCCACTAAAAAGTTGATTTCCCATTTTGCATCCTATAAATTCCATCTACTATGTGTGAGACCAGTTATACTTGCACAAAAATCTATATAAAAATGCTTATGTTGAAATTTTTTGCCAAACTGCTGGTAAAATATTGGGAGTAAACCAAGTCCTTAAAGTTCTTGGGAGAGTTGCTCACAATTTATCTTGAGTGTTTCTTGCTGTCATGTTCTGTAAGAATGATTAATAATGATGCCACACCAAGTTCTCTGTTTCAGTGGTACTAACCTTGACCAGAGCATAGAACAAAACAAAGAATAATCTTTAACACGAGTAAAATCTCTGCTCTAATAAAAGAAAATATACTTGCATCTTTACGAGATCAATATATCTTTTCTTGGCTAATAGATGTCAAAAGAATCTATTTAACTCAGAACTATTCAGATTTATATTTTTTAATGCAAATTAGGACTAGTAAAAGATTATCTAGCAAATAAAATAAACATCCCAAGTCTACACTGATGTAGGTAAATGAATAAATGAATACAGGGCAGGGAAATCTCTTCCTTACAGTAGAAAGTTGGTTAGAAATGTAGAATGATTGATGGAATAAGGCCAGCCAGCTTAGTGGATCAAAGTTTGAGGAATGCAAGAATCTCCAAGTGGGGGCTGGGGATTTAGCTCAGTGGTTCCGCTGCCTGCCTCGCAAGCGCAAGGACCTGAGTTTGATCCCCAGTACCAAAAAAAAAAAAAAAAAGAATCTCCCAGTGTATCTCCCAGAGCTACGTTTTATTGTAAGGTAGGTAACATGGTACATGTCCACTTACTTAGCGATCGGCCTTCATAGCTCCAGAAATGGCACTGACTGATCCCAGGTGCCCTGGAGCTGGTGCACTGAGAACTCATCACTCCTGGGCTCTTCCTACCCAGAAGGCGTAACACGGATCTCATTATGAAGACACAAGGGGCAAACCCAAGTTGAAGACTATTCTCCAGAAGAGCTGACACTGACCCTTCAAATATTAATATAATAAAATCAGAAACTATAGAAGCAAGGACTGCTACAGACTAAAGAGACTAAAGAGAGGGTGGGCATGATTGATACACAATATATGCATCTATGGAAGTGTCACAGGAAGCCCATTAATTTGCTCAGTTATACACAGTAATAAAAAAGAAATAGACTGAAGAAAGATGACAGCTGAATGCACTACTGTACGTGATCTTGGACTGTCTTCTGCTAGAAGGACCCTATCAGATTAGAAGATAATATTCTTCGATGTTATTTCAATAATCTTTTTGTGGTTTTGTAAGAAAATTGCGGGCTTTTTATTTAATAAAGTTTTATTTTTCCAAGTGTATGGCTGAGTGGGCCTGTTCGTTCATCTTCACCCACAGATGCGGCGTCTCTGGTGTCTCTGGTATAAATAACTGAGCTCTGTGCTTTGAAACCTTATTGATGAGTCCTCTGCTGAGGGCCCCCGAAGGACTGCCCTGCCCCATGCACCTGAATCTTCAGTCTCTCAGAGACCACAGCTGGTTGTAAGCTTCTAGTTGGCAACTTCCTTACAGAGTGTGTCGCAAGCAGCTGTATCAAACAAGACCAGGTTCTTGAGCTTATCCTGAACTTTGCCTGTGGACCACTTCTTTTCACCTTGCCCTCAGGTTTGTTCACCAAGTCTTTGTCTTTCTTGGCCAGCTTTCCAGCATCTTTCTTTTTCTTGTCATCCTTGGGACACAACACAAAGCTTGGAGGGCACTGTTGACCACTGCAGCCTTGCTAAGATGTTAGACAAAAAGGAAGCACCATTCACCAGCCGGCCCACAAAGCCCTGTCCCCAAATTTGTGTTTTGCAGAAAGACACACTGAAGTATTTATAGATGTATTTTTATTTGAATCAATCTAAAAATAAAATAGGAGCAATAAACAGAAAGGCTGAAGCAAAACAAAAGGTCGCTATTTGAAGAATCTAACATAAGGGCTTTGGCAATTCCCACACGCGCATTGTGTGTGTGTGTGTGTGTGTGTGTGTACATCTTGATCTTATCTTATAGATAAGGTGTTACATTATTCCCACTTTCACAGCAGGAAATGGACTAATTTGCTTCTAGTTCCATACTAGTCAGTGTTGGAACTGTAGATGAACTCCCAGGATTCTGAAATCAAAGTTTAGGTTAAGAACTGAGTAAATTGAAGAGTTTTCTTACTTCAAAACTCCTTAATACCACCTGAAACTCCCTTTTGGAAGTTTTTACTCAGAGTCTGTATTAGCTATCTATTTTGGTGTAATATGTCACTCCGTGACTCAGTGGCTTGACACAGCAGATAGTAATATCTCAGTTTCTGTGCATCAGACTTGGGTGCAGCCAGGGTGAAGCCCCTGGTCTTGTCTCCCATGAGCTTGCACGGCAGCTGTTGGCGGGGGCTGTGGTCCCACCTCAAGGATGGATGGAGGTTCAGTTCCTTCCAAGTTCACTCACCTGGCTGTTTACAGGCCCGGATCCCTCACCACATAGGCCTCCCGCAGAGCTGCCTCATGACATAGCGCTGACTCCACAGGTTAGCAGAAGAAGGAGTTCGAGCATGACCAAGAGAAAAGCTGCAGTTTTTCATAATCAAATCTCAAGTCATAACCTATCACTTCTGCTGTTTTTTATTCATTAGAAACAAATCAATATATCTTTGACTTGGAAGAGCAGGGAGTGCACTTAGGAGTAAGTGCCAAGGGTGGGAACCACCGTAGAGGCTGCCTACTACAGACTCTAAGTATGTGTTAGCTCTCTATCCCTATGACAAAAAACTCAAGAAAATAAATTTCAAGGAAAGGAGATTTATTGTGGCTCATGGTTTCGGAGCTTTCAGTCCATGGATGAGCAGCTCTGTTGTTTCTGGACCTGTGCTGAGGCAGAGCATCCTGGCAGAAGGCACAGTAAACCAAAGCTCTGTATCTCATGGTGGCCGAGGAGGGAGGCGGGACCAGCGAGGCAGGAGCTGGGGCAGGATATGGTCCCCAAGGTCACAGCCCGGCAACCTACTTCCTTCAACTAGGTTCCGCCTCCTAAGGACCCCTCAGCTTCCAACAGCCCATCACATTATGACCTCACCAATGGATCCATCCACCGATGAAGCGAGAGCCTCTGTAACGCAGTCACCCAGGAGGCCCCACCTCTGAACACTGCTACCCCCGGGACCAAGTCCTGACACGTGAGGCTTGGACAACATATCGTATTCAAACCATAGCAAGGTGCCTTTAACCTACCTACATATCTCCACCTCTTCTCTTTGGGCATTGCTCTCTTGAGAGAGGCCAGTTTGGATGCAGCTGCAAACCAAGGGCTGGGGCATGCAACGTTGCTTCTTCCTGATCACAATCCTGATCCAGTCCCCTGTGCACTCCAGGTACTGGGCGTTAATCTCAGAGACCAGCACTTGTCCGGCTGCGACCCTTGGGCCTGCCCAAGCCAGTGCCCATTCCCTTCCTGCTCATCGGGCCCACGTCTTCATCAGCGCGCCTCTGCTGGGTCCCAGGACTCCCCAAGGACAGAAAATGTGGCAATTTTGCTAAATCTGTTCCTTCCCACCTAGCACACCCTGAGGCCAGCGACCGGGCTAGAGAGAACCAACTAATTCTCTAGGAGACCATGCTTGATTTTTGGCCCTAGCAAAGGCGTGATGTATGGTCGAGTGTTCATACACTCAGTTGTTCTATAAGACACACTGTTATACTGGGCAGTAGTAATAGACCATCAGATTATGGACTTGATAACTTCCCAGGATTACAGCCTTAATCTTTTCTCCTTAATTGGAAAAACCTCTCCCAGGGCAACATGTTTATAAAAATACAGAGTAGGCAACAGCTTATAAAGTAAGGCACTGATTCCACCTGGAGTTTTCCTATTGTTCCCTTTTCCTTACCCCTGAATTCTCTGGAATTATTAATTAACCGCTGGAGTTATTCCTGTGGAATGGGTACAATCTGAGCAGGGGTGACAGAAAAGGAAAATAGGAAATCAATCCCCCTTCTAGCAATTAACTAAATTAATGTGTTAATGTACTTCCTGCTGGTCTTTTGGACACATATTTTTATTAAAAATTAAATAGAATTAGAATTATGCCACCTCTATCTTTTCCACTTTTTAGTTCATGAATGTTAGATTTGGCTGCTCGATATTCCACTGTGTGCCCATAGCTCGGCTTCTTTCATGCGTTTCCAAGCTTTGCCCCTAACAACAATACCATCATGAGCATCTACGTACTCGGTCATTTTGCACATCCCTGATCATTGCTTTCCAAGAAGCTCCTGTAAGTGACATTTCTGGGTCAGAGGGGAAAATGGGTGTTTTACTGCTAGCTTTCCTGTTGCTGGGACAAAATGGCTGATGCCCCCAAATTACAGAGGAAAGGTTTCTCTGGCTTCAGAGGCTTCAGTGCATAGCTGGCTGCTCCACGGGCGGAGCAGCCTGGCAGAGGGTGTGGTGGAGCAAAGCCACTCCCTTCCTGCAAACTGGGAAGCAGAGCAGAGGCTGGAGAGGAAGGGGCACCAGAGGCAGGGCCCAAGGTCACAATCAGCGGGTGCTTTCCTAATCCAGGCTGCGCCCAACCACCAAATTGACAGTCAGGCTGAGCTGTGATGGGCATCACAGTGCAGGCTGGGAACAGCAGGGAGGCCTGGAAAGGGCTGCACAGCGGCCTGATGTGAGGGCCACACACGGAGGCGTGGCAGGGCCGTCCTTGGGGCAGCACTAGAGCCCTGGGCAGGAGCAGCTGGCCTCCCTCATTCCTCTCAAACACTGCCTCTTTGATCTCAGCAGTCATCTGGACTTGCTTTGTGTTTGTTTGCTCTGTGCAGTGCTAGGGGTCAACTTCAGGGCCTCATGCATGCTAGGCAGGTGCTTTGCTCCCATCCCTACCTCATCTTCTGAACCTCAATTTCATCATCCGTAAAATGGGATTAAGGATTTGTGTAAGTCAGAACATATATCCAGAGGACTTCACCAAAATCATCCCATAGAGGTCATTAGCAAATACTGGAATCCTTACCCGATGTCTTAAATTTTGGTGCTATCTCATTTACCTTAACATGAAAAATATAGCACTGTTTAAGCAAAGCTCACTGGCCTGAGCATCCTTCAGTCAACGTTTACTTAGGGTGCTCACCAGGAAGGGGGAGTGGATTTGACCGTCGTTTCTAGAAAGATATGCTCACAAAGGCATGCATTGGAGGCCATGCAGCAAGCCTGACAGCGTCTTTAAAGGTAGTAAGGTAGATGCTTACACTGTGGAACTCGTGCGGACACACCTATAGCCTGAATAAATTGAACAACTGCCCCAGCATTATATTAATGCATATCGAGCAATAGCTTGGAGTAAAATTTCCTGTGACAGTGTGCTATTCTCAGACAACTGAGATGGAAATGCAGGTGACACATCCAGGAAAAAAGGAATTGAAGAACTCAGAAACTGGCTCCCGAGATAACAAACACATTGATGAATAAAACTGCATAATGATATGTAAGATTGGGGAAAGGCAGCATTTCTACATTCATGTATTATTTAAAGAGTGTGGTTTAAAATATGCATGTGCAATTGAATTGGTACATTAAATTTTATGTCATATTTATTTTGTCTAAATCTCTAACAGTTTCTATAGTCAACTGGATTATAAAGAGTGTTACTGGGGAATCTTTTCATTGGGTAAGAGAAGCTTCTCATTCTAGGCAGATCCATGAGTCACCTACACATAACATGGTGTGAGAATAAAACAGGAGGTTTATGAGGTACTTGGCCCACTGCCAGGCGCACAGCAAGCACCCAATTAATACAAGACCCTGTTAGCTGCAGAGCTGGACAGAGGCTGGAAGCAATGGAGGCCGCCGGCTGGGGTGCTGGGGGTGGAGACTGAGGAAGATTTTAAAGAAGAAGTTAAAGGCAAACTTGTTTTATCATTTGATTTGGGACAGGGTTTGGCCATGTACAGTCACTTTCTTTCAATTTGTCTTGAAAATGGTGTTTTCTGTGAAGGTCCAACAGAGCTCTCTGACTTTTATACAATGATTAGAAGTATCAAAAAAAAAAAAAAACCAGCTAAGAAATCTTATTCTGTCAGAATGAATACAAGCAGGGCATAGACACTGGGCTTCCTCCAGGGCCGAGACTTCCAGCAATCAGGGCAGATCCCCAACCCGAGAGACCTCCACTCTTCTGTCTTCTTAATCTTAGCTTTGCTAAACAGGGCTCACTCCCCAAGCTACCTTGAAAGGAAGAGAGTAAATGTGTCTTTCATGCCAGCTTCCTCTGCCATGTTGTGACATGTTAGGTCTTTGAGCTACAGTCCAAAAAACTGAAAAGAGACAGAAGAGAGAGAGAGAGAGAGAGAGAGAGAGAGAGAGAGAGAGAGAGATCACCTATCTGATCTGCATATTAACCTACCACATTGAGCAAACAAAGGAGATGGCAAGGATTACTGTGGTCTTATGTCTTCTGACAGGTGCTAGGGGCTGTATTTCCACTTGCCATTCTTGGGCACTGTGTAAATGTCTCTATCCCAGGGCCTGAGGCCTGGATTCACTTCTGCAGGCTCAGAGCAAGCCAGACGCCACCACTGGGGACAGAACTGAACCAAGCCTGTCTCGGAAGCCTCTCTAGCTGTGCAGGGAGCAGACTGACGCCCCAGAGGGAAGCAGGGTGACTGTGGACAGCGCCCTCCCGTCTCTGCCTGGCACTCTGCACTCAGCAGTTTATACCTGGGATGCCAGGGGCACTGGCCGGAGCAGGCTGCCTCCGTTTCTACCAGCAGATCTCCCGCACCCCGCTCAGAGTGCACGCACAGCGACCTGGATCTTCCAGGAGGTCCCTTTGAAGGGAGCTTCCTTGGGCCTGACGCACCCAGCCTCACTCCTGAAGCTCTGACCACGCCCGTGTTCGTTGCACGGGCTGCTCAGGCTCTCCAGCAGAGCCTAACTGCTGAGCTCAGCCTCCTGCTCCCCCGTCCTATTCCTGGACACCTCTTCCCGCCGCCCTCTCTCCTCCGGGCGCAGTCTTCTCTACAGTTAGCTTTGTCCCTCACTGTCTCTCACCTTCTCGGGCTTTCTGGCACTGTAACTTCCCTGGGGATGGGCCCAAGCATGTTTGCCCAGTGAGATTTTGCTGTTTTGTCACTGTCAGGTACTTACAGCCCAGTTATCAGTGGTGTGAAACTGCGTGTGTGTACATGCATGGAAATGTGTGTATGCATATGTGGGAATGTGTGTGCATACATGGAATGTGTGTGTGCATATGTGGGAATGTGTGTACATACATGGAAATGTGTGTGCATATGTGGGAATGTGTGTACATACATGGAATGTGTGTGTGCATATGTGGGAATGTGTGTGAGTACATGGAAATGTGCCTTGTGTGCATACATGGGAATGTGTGTACATACATGGAAATGTGCCTTGTGTACATACATGGAATTGTGTGTGCATATGTGGGAATGTATGCATACATAGGAATGTGCATGTGTGTGTATGTGGGAATGTGTGTGCATACATGGGAACGTGCAAATGTGCACACACGGGGATGCGTGTACATGCATGGATGTGTATGTGAGTACATGTTTTCTCAGTTGTTTCTGAACCATCATTCTTGGGCCTGTGTAGCCACTGGAAAAGTACTTTCTGATGTTAGGACCATCAGGTTTTGTGTTTAGCTGTGACACAGAGTTTCATCCTAAACAGACTGACCTGCCTCCACCCCTCTGGAACACTTCTGAAGTGAAGACAACTCTTTAATTAGATGTGAGAAATCTTTTGCAACTCAACAAGAAATCAAACATTAGGGACAAGTTTTTCCAGCAGGTTTTGCTGGACCCTGATTGGGGGGTGGGTCTGATTTAGGGAGCCCCTGATAGCAGGTCACAGCCATTGAGACCTCCTTGGCCTCTTTACAGGATAGTTACAGCCAAGGTGAGTGACCGAGGGAGGTTGCCCTGGGCTGATTAATTAGTGGAGTCCTGATTAACTAGGCCAGATGAGTTGTGCAGTCTCTGGGTCCAGTGAAGGTTTTCAGAGTTGCTGTACCTTTGGCAGCTGGTAGGACCTTGCATTAGTCTGTGGCTGCCATCACAAAGTATCGCAGACTAGGTGACTTAGACCGCCTCGTGTGCTGGAGCCCAGAACCCCAAGGTTCCGGTGTTGATAAGCATCCCTTCCGCTTGCGGATGGTGCCTTCCTCCTGTCTCCATGTGGCTGTTTCCAAGTTTCCTCTCCTGAAAGGCACTGGTCCTGTGCAATTGGGCCCCCTGATGACCTCACTGGCGCAGCCTTCTGCTTAGAGACCTTGTACTCCTCCAGTCACACTCTGAGGTGCAGGGCGACAGGACTTCAGCATATGGACTGGGAGCACACAGGTCAGCCTATGTCGGGGCTCAGCAGCTTTGAGGAGCCCTCTCCTCTGTCCTGCTGCCTGAACACTGGCTGCACATCTCCTCTCTGACTTCGTCCAGGTGTTCCATATGGATGAACCAATTTTCTCCACACGCACCTCCTTGGGGTGGGAACTGTCATCCTCACTTCACCCAAGAGGAAGCTGAGGCGGTGAAGCATAACCTGTCCAGGCCGCAGCTGGGTGTGGCTCATGCGCCCAGGGCCCTGCCTGGGGTGCCCATGCCAGTGCCCCTACCCTGAGCCTGCAGCCTCAGCAGGCCGGCCTCCTGCGCCGCTGCTCCTCGGGACCCGAGGGTCAGCTCTGCATGTGGCTTGGGACGGGGAGGAGCACAGGGCATCCCCATTTCACAGCCTGGGGTTAAAGGCAGAGCCTTCTGTGTGAGCTCCAGAACCCAAGAGATATGAGAGCTCTGGAGGAAGGGACCAAGGGATATTGCTCCCCGAAAGACTACCTCTTTGGAGGCAAATAAGCTGTGGCAGAGAAACCACCTCTTCCCTTGGGGAGCAAACAAGACAGCCATTTAAAGGTGATAGAAAATGACTCCTGAGGGGTCTTAATGGTCAAGCTCAGGAAGAATATTTACGGGAACCTAATATTACAGTGGAAAGAGCGCTGCTCTGGGGTCAGATGTGTTTGTGTTTGACTGTAAGTGCTGCCTCCTTGGGTAACAGGCTTTGGTCTCAGTTGCTTTTTCTGAAAAGTGGGTATATGGTATCTCCTGCAGGGTCCTCAGAAGATGAGAGAGTGTAAAGGGGTAGGGGTGGCAGTAGAGGGAGGGGAAAGGGAAGAAGGGAAAGGAAAAATTACGAGAAAGAAAAAAATGGAAACAAAGTCTGTGTAAACAGGGAAGGGCGGAGGGGGAGAAGGGCACACAGGGAATGGGGAAAACATAAGAACCGAGATGCATCGTGTGCAGGTGCAAGCGCCCAATGATAAATGTAAACGAACTGTATTCCTAAAATGTACCAATAAATATACAAATCTTTCAAAACAGATGAGAGAGTGTGTAAGCAATGGGCACCCAGTGTTTAGTTGATTTTATTTGTTTTGTAATAAAAATCCTAGGCTGAATTGTGGTAACCAATTACGCACAACCGTAGTGGTTTGTAACTACACATACGTCTCTTAGCATGTGTCTGCCCAGGACTCCTCACTGCAGTGGAAAAGCCATCGTCCTAAGCTTTGCCAGTCATGGAGGCTGGTGGAGGCTACTGCACCAGCAATGAAATGCTTCGATTTGGAGGGGACATCTGCCCCTGCCAATGGGTCAGTACCCAAGCCAGGTCACCCGGCTCCACTTGCCCACAAAGGGCCGTGAAGCACAGACACTCCGCTGCCTGGAGAGAGGCATCCAGAAGCCTTAGTTACAGCAGCAACAATGACCCCAGTCCTGATGAGGTGCCCAGCAAACGGCCCCAACATATTACGGCTCCTTCTGCCAATTCCGAAAGCAACTGTTCTCTGTTCTGTTTGCTCTTTTCCAAGAAAAACTTGGTTAATACTAATTAATGGACTCATTGACTTACTCACATGTCCTCTTGCCCCTCACCCTTGGGGAAAGTTACCTCTGAAGATCCCAAAGACCTTGTTAAGTCTGTGCAGAGGGGAGCTGTGCGGATCGTGGATGGAGAGGAGGCATTTGACCACAGGCTCGGGAGGTTTCATGCATGTATGACGCTGTGTTTCAGGCAGGGAACGAAGCCGGAGATGGCTGTGTTTATTTTGGAGCCTTACGAAAGGATCACAGTGCTTTGCATCACTGGCCTGAGGGTAGGGAGACCTCAGCTTCAGTGCTGGTCTCTCTCTTCCCCTTTTCATATATCACGTTTACCGTTTTTGGCATTTGAAATGTTCGGTTTAGTCACAGTGAGCACGTTCGCATGGTTGGACAGTCAGCTCCTCCTGCCATTTCCAAAGCTTCTCATCTTTCTGAACTGAAACCCAGCACCTGTGAAACACCCCCCATCCTCCCTTGCCTCAGCCCCCAGCAGCCACAGTTCCACTGCCTGCCTCTATGAATCCACCGACTCCGGGGAGCTCACAGACATCGAGCCGAGCGAACAGTATTCCTCTTTTGTGACTGGCTTATTGCACTTAGCACGATGTCTTCGGAGTCCATCCATGGCCCTAGCATGTGTCTGAGTATCCTTCCTAGCATTGTGCTGTGTGTGCACTCCACACTTGCTTGTCTTGTCTTTTCAATGGTATGTGAGCCACAGCTCCCTTTTAGCTGTTAGGAACAATACTGCTTTAAGCACAAGTGTCTTGCAAGGCTATTCCAGTGTTTGCTTTCCAGTTCTTGTGGACACATACCCAAGTGGCATTGCTGGGTCATGTGGCAATCCTATTTGTAACTTTCTGATGGCCTGCCATTCTGTTTTGCATAGTAGCTCGGCTGTTTTACATTCTCAGTAGCAGCATCTCTCTGACTTTTAACCCCCTGTCCGTCCTCTCCACAAAGAACTCGGGAGTATTAGTTGCTTTGTTTCCCGTTATTTGTACAAAGAACAAGGTCTTTCTTACATCCTAGCTGTCACAACGTAATTTGGCATTTATTGCTTCCTTATCCTAGTTCACTTCATAATTTTGTTCAGAGGTCATGGCTGCAGGCAGAGGTAACCCTTGAAATCCTGATAGAGAACGTGTGAATGCAGAACTTATCCTTTGTATGCCTTTATTGGACTTTTGTCATTTTTTTATTACCATTAATATACTACCTGTGCCATGGGCTATCTATCACTGAATTTCTTCAAGATCCTCAGCAACAGTGAGTAAGAGATGTCTGCAAAGTCTAATATAGAAACAAAGTCCCGTAGGGATTTGTGAGAATAGAATTAATTCGAGGCATGCTTTTGATTTGAGTTAGCGTCTGACCTGTAGGTGTGGTAGATGCATCTGAGGACACATGATTGTACTGGGAAAAAGCCACTTGGGGAAAATCGCTAATCTTGGACACTCACCTCCCCTGGCCCATTTTCCACAGGACTCTTGATGCCGGTAACTATCCCATCAGTGGAAGGCCTCTATTTGCTCACTAGTTTTTAATCCTCTTTCACTTTGGAAGCAGTGACTTTCTCCACATCTTGTGAGTCCTAAGCCTGAGAATGTTCTGATGTCGGCAGATTGTGTGCTTAGCCTGTGGCAGCAGGTTCAAATGCTTACAGGGCTGGGTGTGAAGATGACAGCAACAAGCCTTTCTGTAGTCTGATGTCCATGGCTGCAGTCAGGCTGTCGCCATCAGCACTGTCGGAGCAAACAGCCAATGCCTACCCATGTGCTCAGCATCCAGGCAAAGCAGCCTGTGATGGCCCAAGCCTGTGAGAACAAAGGCTGACACAGACATCGCACAGGTAGGAGACCCATTGGGATCAAGAGTCTCCGGGAATGCAGGGAGGGGAGCTTCCAGAGAGCAGGCTGTAATCTTCCCAGGGATTTGTTTTCCAGTGCAGTAGCCAGCCGGGAGTACAGGCCTATGCTGGGGTGGCCTTGTCTTCCAGTGTCACTGAGGGTCTTGCATCAGCAAGACAGCGCTGCTTCTGCAGGGGACACCTGATGCCACTGCTTGCAGAATCCTGTGATCTCTTAGAGGTGTGGTCTGGGGCCTCCAAAGCCACGCACCTGTCCCCCCATACCAGGGTGGGCAGGCAAACACATCTATAATCTGCTCCTGACAGCATCTCTGTTTAATTCTCACTTGGCTTTTTTTTATTTGAAAGGAAAAATAAATCCCCTCTAATCCTCTGTAGAAGTGTTGGGATTGGAGCTGGAATCACTGAAATTCTGTGTTGTCTATTAAAGTAATGTGAATGTAAACCGTAAAACCTCTGAAGACATGGGTCTGAGCTCACTCCTGTACTTCACGCTGTTGTATTTCTGCTCTATGAGCTTTGTTTTGTGTTTTATTTTTGAGGCAAGGTCTTGCTATGTTGCCCAGGCTGCTCTGACTCGTGAGCTTAAGTGGTTCTCCCACCTCAGCCTCCCAGCTAGCTGAGACCTCACCACCTCCAGCAACCATGTCCAGCTAAAAGACTAGGTTTTTAAACCAAGAATCAAAATAAAACCCAGCGGGGTGTGGTGCCGCATGCCTGTGATCACATCATGCAAACACCGGGAGGCTGAGGCAGAGGATCACATGTTCAAGCCCAGGGTAGGTGACTTAGCCACATAGTGAGACCTTGTCTCAGAACTGTCTCAAACAGAGCTGGGAATGGAGCTCAGCGGGAAGATCCTGAATTCAATGCGCTATCACCACCACCACCACAAAAAGAAAAGAAAAGAAAGGAAAAGAAAGAAATTTGTCTTATGCTAAGTAGACATCTTAGTTATTGTTGAATAATCACCCTCTCCTGTCCTTAAAAAAGCTGACCTCAGCAGTGTCTAGTAGCTACTTCAAATAACAGGTTCAGATAGTTCCAACTGAGTTACTATTGACATTTTATATAAAGAGCTCTGGTCAAGGCTGACATTGCTGAGTACACATTCATACATCCTCTCTGTGAAGGAGGACTGAGTGGCTATTTTATAAATATAAGGGCATGGAATTAAATTTTACATTAGCTACTTTTAATATGGGCTACTTAATAGCACTATTGTATCGTTCAGTGTGAAAGCACTCATTTTGGTGGAAGAGACTCTGCTCTCATTAAGCCAGCAGAAACCTATGTGGGCTGAATTAATAGCTAACAAAACAGAGGCAACTGCTTCATTTGCAAAACGCTGAACCATTGAGAGGATCAATCAGTAGGGGGTGGTGTAATCCACCAACACTGACATTTCTGCAGGGTTCTGTTGATGCATCTGAATGCAAAATTCTCCAGGATTTTTTTTTCAAGTGCATTAAAGAGAAAAGTATCCCAGCAGGAGCTTAATAAAGGATTTCCTTCTCCTTTTTTTGACTTTTTATTTTTGCACCAGGCTTCATAGTTTTAGAAATCATTTTGAAGTCAATGTTGTGAATATTAAGTAGGGAAGGGAATGAAGACATGCTGTAACCTTATAATAAAAATCAGATACTACCCCTTTCCCATTGACTGCATGGCAAGTGTGATGGCTTCAAGAATGGCTACTCTGATCTTGTTAAATGAGCAAATTGGGCAATAATGGTTAAACGTTCGGCAGGCACAAGGGAGAGTATAGCCAGTGTGGCTTTGTGAGGGGCTTTAATCTCCAGGGCATCAACTTGAACCTCCTTCAAGAGACCAAAGATGTCCTGTTGCTGCTGAATGAAACCAAACATGCCAGTGTTGCCCATAACAACAGTTGCTAGGCGACCTTTGCCAGTGTGTGAGGGGTGGGAAGTACTGCAGATCATGGCACTATTTATCATCATACACCACAGTCTTGTTTAGGGAAAGGCCTGACACATGCAGTGAGGAGCCACATGATAGAAATGTCATGCACACACAGGACAAGGAAGGCGTTCGGGGAAATCATACATAGTCGCCACGCTTACGTCTGTGTGATTTCTCACTGGAGCTTCCATTGTGGCATTGCAGTTGTGTGACAGTGCGAGATTTACCCTGTGACCATGAGCCTCTCTCAGGGGTGGCTGGAGGGGAAGCAAAGACAGCATGGGTGAAATAATGAAGGTCTTATTGCTGTGTCACTACTGGGATTGGGGCTCCAGCAGCAGTCAACTAGTCCCATGCCTCGTCAGCAGACAGCCCAAGTGAGCATGCAGACCTGGAGCGTTCTCTGGCCAAGTCTACGATCTGATTTACAGGTATTCTACCATAGGACTGCCTATGTTTTCTTTTTTGGTACCGGGGATCAAACTCGGGACCTTGTGCTTGCAAGGCAGGCAGAGGAACCGCTGAGCTAAATCCTGGCCCTAGTACTACATACTCTGTAAAGACATTACACCAGTTCAGCAAAACGTTTGCTGAACAGATGAGCAAAACGTAACCAGAGCCCAAGAAGGGATTTCCAAAAATCACACTGCTCTGCGAGCAGGCGCTCAGAACATTTTCTCTTCTTCCCTCTCCCCTTTTTCCTCCTGTCCTCTCTGCCTCTTGGCCAGGCTGTGCAGTCTGAGCAGCTGAGCTGAATTCGTAGTTTGGAAATTTCCTATAGATCAGTAGAAACCTGCCTGCCCCACCCTGCCTTTGCCAGGTTTGAAAGAACAACTCTCAAGAAGATTTCTTTTTTTAACCAATTTAAAAAACATTTTTAATTAGAGCAAATTAAAGAGGTCACAAATTTATTAATCCCTGTAGTGTTATGCAACATGAGCAGAGATTTCAACCCCTAAACAATGGCGCCGTGTCAGCACAAGGAACACAGAGGGGATGCATCTGCAGATGTTTTCCTGTGCAGGCGCCAGATAACGACAATGACAGCAGCTTCAGGCTAAAACGTCAGGTTACCTTTCTGTGTTCAAAATATTACAGTCCCATTCTAAGACACTTACAGGGCACACGGAGGGAAGAGTGGGAAAAGAAAAGAAAAGAAAAGGGAAAAGAGAAGCAGCTACGTAACAGGCCCTCTGGACAGATGATGGGGCAGAGATGAATTATTTTCTCAGGAAGAAATAGTGAGCGAAGACCGAATGGGGCATGGTGGTGGAGACCCTGGCTCTGGGAGCAGGACTGGACTCCTGGATTGTTTCCACCATTTATTGCCGAGCCACATTGGACCAGGCATCTAGACTGCACACGCCTCTACTTCGCCTGTAAGCGCAGGCACAGAATTACATCTGCGTGGCAAAGTGACGCTGAGGATGAGATGGCGTCCAGGACGCATGGTGCTCAGCACACAGCCTGGCAGGCGGTGAGGTGACAGCAGACACCATCAGGCTGCAGTTGGTGCCCTCTTGTTAGGGTCAGTGGCTGGGCAGGAGCTCCTGGCAGGACTCCGGGAGGGAGCAGCCTGTGGACTTGGCCAGGGCTCCTGGGGGCTGCACTGACTGCCTGTCCCGTCACTGAGGAGACACTGAGCAGAGGCAGGTGGGATGCGCTGCGGCGTGGGACCTGCTGTGGGACCGAGGGGCAACACGGGTGGTGCCGGCCGCAAGGGCTCCCAAAGCAGCTGAGCAGCCAAGGCCGTGCGCTGTGCTTCCAGGAGAGGCATGGGCAGGCCCTCGGCTGGCAGCCTGGGCGGCCTGCTGAGCAGGAGTCCATAGCGGCTTCCCGGGAGGGACGTGAGGCAGGCAGCGCTAGCCTGGCACTCACTAGTTCCTCATACTATCCCGTTACATTGCTTCGAGAGCCACAGAGCACACCCCAGGCTGGGACCCTCACTTTTTCTCTTTCTAAAAAAGAAAAAAATTCATGCTCAAAATATGTAATTTGGGCAGGGGATTTAGCTCAGTGGTTCCGCCACCTGCCTGGTCTCGAGTTTGATTCTGGTTATGTATACATATATATATATGTATATACATATACATATATCTCGCCCCTGATGACTGGGCCAGCCCAAGAAGTACGAGAAACACGATGCGGCAGTGCCTGTCTTCTGCCCTAAACCCCACGTTCTAGGACCCCGGCCCACTGTGCTCAGGCTGGATTTGCCCGGCCATTCACCCTTGTTCCTTCTGGCTTCAGTGCAGCTGTGGGGAAGGCCCTTCCCAGGTGGCCAGGAGCTCACTTCAGGGACTGCACCTTGCGGACCCAGCAAGCCTGAGCCCCCACCACACGGTGGCTACCCTTTGCCTTTCCCTGTCCCACTCCTGCCCACTGATGCCAGGGATTGGGGTTTCTCACTGATAAACTACTCACACCCTGAGCTCCGGGAACCAGACTGATGCAGTTTTGTCAGGCTTCAACAAAGAAGCTCCAAAATCACAACGTAAAACTTCTAAGGGTCAGTTTCATATTCAGAGCTGTTCATTTTGCATATTTTGTAAATGAGAGGGTTCCACTGGGATTCAAAGTTCAATGGGGCAGGGGCCGGG
Source organism: Heterocephalus glaber (assembly GCF_000247695.1). Next base: position 1,162,620 of record NW_004624805.1, read on the forward strand.
GATTTAGCTCAGTGGTTCCATCACCTGCCTCAAAAGCACAAGTCCCGAGTTCAATCCCCAGTACCGAAAAAAAAAAAAAAAGAAAAAAAGGTAAACTAGAATTCAAGGGGCAGAAAAGGCTGGATTTTGCAATGGGTTCTAAATGGGCCTGACTGTGGTGGAGCCAAGTGGCCCATGTCCTTGAGGACATGCTGCTCCCTCCCAGAGGTCCTGCCCCAGTGCAGGCCATGCTGAGCACAGCACAGAGTCCTCTCTCTCTCTCCTCTCTCCTCTCTCTCCCTCTTCCCTCTCTCTCTCTCTCTCTTCCCTTTCCTGGATTTGCACAGCAATGTACAGTGTGGTCCTTCATGCCACAAAGCATTGTGGGAGGTCAGCAAGGACCTCAGGCTGAGTCAGGGGGAACTGAGCTCATAGATTCTGTCACATCTCCCTAGATGCATCTCAGCATCTTGCCACTGCTTAGTGGCATGTGCATGGGTTTGGAGGGTATGAATTCCTAGATTTGAGTCCAGACTTTTTTCCTTGGTTGCTTGGTGGACGTGAGCAAGTCACACCAGCTCTCTGGCCTCAGGTCCTCCTTTGGAAAGAGGAGTTTTGACCCTAAGATGTATACTTAACAGAGTGGCTGTTGGCACACAGGCAAAGATGGATAGGAGAGTGCTCAGAAAACCAAAGGGAACCCAAAAAAGCGTTTGTTGTTAATTTGTAGCAGACAGAGAAGGGAGGTAGGAGAAAGAGGGAAGAGGAGCGGTAATAAGACCCCTACCTATGGCGGCTGTTCCGTCCTCTACACACGCTCTGCCCCTCTTGGCCATTCACGACCCCCTCCGCCTCCGCCTGTCTCTTCACCTGGCTCCCTCCGCTCTTCCTCAGGTCTCAGCTTAAAGCCGCCAGGAAGCCTTCTCTGTCTCGCACTTGAGGAGGTCTCTGGCAGGTGCCTCTGTGCCCCTGTGCTACCTTGAACTGGACCTGTCAGGGCCCTTCTTCCTACCTTAATCCTGCTGCCTGAGGATTGCCTTCATCGTCCACAGCACCATGAAGCCAGGGCCCCAGTCCCGGCAGCACTTCAGTCCTGACACAGTGCTTAGCACAAAGCTCAGGATGCTCGAGCGCACTGAGAAATGAGAAACACGTGAATGGCTATGTCCTCAGACCACTTCAGGGTTGAGAAGGAGAGTTAAAATGCTTGTGCTGAGTGAGTCATCAACCTCATCAGTAAATAAATACTCTCAGTACCAAAGTACCACAGACCACCGGGTAGAGCATATCACTTATGTGTGTATGGCTATTACGGCTTCTTTATTCAAGTTCAGAGTGAAGGGGCCCAGCTTTTTTGGTGGCTAAGGGAGCCCTAAACCCTATGCTCCTGAAAGCCTGATCTGTTGAATAAATTCTGCTTATTTAGAACATATTGAGGCCTAAACAAAAGCCATCAGTGGTTTCTCGCATCACTGAACTGCGGAGTGGGCTTGAAACCCTGAATCCCTATTCCACGGGGCTCAAGGAGACTCCATCTTCATTTAGGGTTAAAGTCATAACAAACATTATAACTGTGAATGACAGAATTTTAGACAACTTTGGCATTTATATAGCATGCTTTTAAAAAACAAAACCCTAACATGTAAATATCAGAAGTTTTACTACTCTGTACTTAGTGTCTAAATCTTCAAGTCAGGTTTTTAGGGTAAATCTCACTCCATGAAGAACAGTCCAGCAGCTTGTCTTAGTGGTAATTTAACACAGAGGTCCTAACTTGTGTTACTCAATTTGTCACTGCAGGGAGAATGGCAACTGTGTTGAATGTGGCAGATAAAATGGATGCATTCAAAGCCAAACTAGAATTATGGGGTAGTGAGCAAACACTGAGATTTTTGACATATTTCAAACATTAGCAAAGATTTTAAGAGACTGAAGTGGGCCTTTTTCTCCCTGCTAGTATATAATAGCATATCTCAACTTTCAAGAGTTTGAGCATTGCTTCTCCATTACAAAAGACTGCCCAGATGGGAAGGAATGAATCCATGACTCATTTAAGAATAAGCCAGGTGAATTGACTTTGTGCTTAGAAGATCAGCTACTTGAGCTTGCAAATAATGGTGGCCTTAAAAGTATGTTCGGGACAACTTCAAGTCTCCACGTGTTCTGAATTAAAGTCAAGGCAGAATATCCTGAAGTTGGCACAAAAGTACTGAGAAGCCTGCTCTCATTTCTAACATCCTATCTTTGCGAAGCAGGATATTCTACAGTGACAGCAACTAAAATGAGATTATGGAGTAGACTGAACACTTCAGGAGTCACTGTCTCCCCTCGCCCCCAGATGGGACCATCTAGCCACAGAAAAACAAGCTCAGGGCTCCCACTGATTCTGCATTATGGTGAGATGTATAATTATTTTATTATATAGCACAATATGATAATAATAGAAACAAAGTGCACAGTAAATGTAATGAGCTTTGAATCACCCTGAAAAAACCCCACCCTTGTCTGTAGAAAAATTGTCTTCCATGAAACCTGTCTCTGGTGCCCAAAAGGTTGGGAACTGCTGATTTAACACACCTGTATGTGCTCTAGAAATTTCACCTGTATGTAGCTCATGGCAGCTGTAATAAGTATGAGCACTACCACAAATAGCTCAATAACAGGTACTGATTTTTCTGCCAAATTAAAAAAGACTATGAAGGATATGAGGTGAGTCTTTGATACAGTTGATGTCAAATTATGACCAATATGATCAGTACATCTTGTGAAGGCTGCAAGTCCTAAAGGAGCATAACCCAGGAGGCATGATGACTTTGTAAAACAACAGACAGAGCTGTAATAATACACTGGACTAGCATGCATGAGGGCCTGGGTTCCGACAAAGAAATGAAAATGAAAGAGGGAAGAAGGGAGGAGGGAAGGCAAGGGAAAATAAACACCTTACGGTGGGCTCCAAATACGAGATAGTTTGAAACACTTGGGATTTGTCACTTCCTTAGTTTCCCTTAAGGCAGAGGAGCAGGTTTAGAAGAAGAACGCAGGGGTTCGGTCCAGAGCTCTGCATCAGTTTAAGATGCCCAGGTGGGGCAATGCATGCCGGTGGTGTGGGCATCCCTTGCTCAGGAGTGAGGTCTGTGGTGTAGGGTGAATGTGGACACGTCAGGGTGCCATGCCGCGCAGAGCCATGGGCAGGAGGCAGTGGTCCCGGGAGTGTGGCTGCAGGAAGTGGGAGTCTCAGCATGGCCCTGAGACACTGAGCAGATGAGGTGCTCCCAGCGCCTCACACCCTGTCAGGCCTGCTCCGCAGAAGAGCACCTGGGGAAACACAGGCGTGCTCGTCAGCGTGCGAGGGGCCACCTGCGGGCCTCCTCAGGCTTGTCTAGTGTGAGGGTTGCCACCCCGGGCCAGATGCCCTAGTCGGCACCACCGCTGTGGGGACCTGCGGTACAAAGCCCCTCCAGGGCCACAGGAGCAATGTTCCCTTGGTCTCTCCTGCATTTGCTCCTGGAAGTGGAAGCCTCTGATGTACTCCAGAGAACGCCTGGAGAACCCACTTGCTCTCAAACTGGGACTGTTGCTCACGTTAACAGAAAGAAATGCTACCACCCTGTAAACACTCTTGGCTCTGCAGGTCCCTGGCCGTGGTCCCACGGTCTCCTTTCCACGCCGGGAGTCTGGAGACTGGCCTGGCCCCTCGGCACCTGGCTGGCCCACAGTGGGTGCACTGCTGGGAAAGGCTGCTCCCCTTTTCAGGCCCTTCCCACTTCCCTGCCCCTGTGTCGGGAAACACTGCAGCCTCAATCCCTGCCTTTCTGTTCCCTTCCCATTTCCTCCCTTTTGCAGCCTTTGTCACCTTTTTAATCTTCAGATTGTGTGTGATTTTGCCTGTAAGTCCTGCAGAGAAATAAAATAAGCCTCATCACCACCTTCTTTGATGAGGTCACTTTCATCTTTAAGTAATAAGAACACTAAACCCCTCTTGACCCCTCTGAGCCCCTTCATGGGACCCCGTATCACAGTGTCTCTTACTGTCACCGCAGCTCGTGAAACACAGGTCTTATGATTGGTGCTTTGCCGATGGGTAGACTAAAACCCAGAAACCCAAAGTCATTTGGCCAAGCCCATTCAGTGTGAAGGAGGATTTCCTTCAGCATTGCTTGTCCTTGCGTTGACAGCCTGGTCTGGGTGTGTGCCTGTTTGGCAGTTTGCCCACTTGGCTGTTGGCTAACCATCATCAGTGCCCCCTGCTGACCTAGGGGAATCTGTCACCAGGGAAGGCAAGAGTCCCTCTTCCCACAGTGGAAATAAGATGCACCAGGCATTCCTTGTCTTACTCTCTCCCAGCTGGACACAGACTTGAGACCCAGCAGATTGGATGCCTGCTTTGTCCTCAGTGTCTTCAGGGACAGCATGCCACTTTGGAGGGCAGGAGGATCAGATATAAGGAGACAGTCCAGGTTTCAGTGGCAGCACCAAGTGTCCAGTACTTGGGGCCAGGGGCAGTGCCCTGACTGTGATCATGAAGACCACCTAGACCCCAGGTCTCACCCAGCCCCAGGTCTGATCCTCTAGTCTTCTCAGTTCAGTGAGTCCTCACATCTTTCCAGTAAGGCCTCTGGCTCGACTCACCCAGAACTGCTTTCTTGGACTACAATCAAGAGCTTATTATCCATGCTGCTGAGAAATCCAGCCAGTGGTCCACTGATGGGTTTTCCATTCAAAAACAGATGTTCCTATACAGATCCTTCGTGAGACTGAGGACAAAATGGGACCAAGGAAAAGGAGTTTTCTTTGCTCTTCTTTGGTGTTAAATGGAAGGCCATGACAGCAACAAGACCATTAGAAAGTCCTTGAGAATGTGAATGAAAGGTTCACAGAGACTCGGAGGATCGGGGGGTAGGTGGAGTTCTTTGTTTCACTTTCTTCCTGGCCCTACCCATTTCTTGCTGTGCAATTTAGTGCTTCCCTTTTGCATGGATTATTCCATTTTTAAATGTCAAAGGTTGGATTGGCTGCCTGATTCCTAGAAGGATCATGACTGGACATATCTTGGAAAGGGGGTTAAGGCTTCTGTTTATTTTTGCAGGGCTTAGAAAGTCATGGCAACTCAATCCTAATTACTTCTTTTGCCTACCAGATGGCAAACCCAGAAAATATTGCCAAGGACAGAAGATACTCTGCTGTACTCTGGGGTTCTCTAAATCATTTCTTTAAATGTTGCAGCAGAACAGCTGTCTTGGGCTAACTGAAAAGTCCTTGGAAGAGAGCTCACCTACCATGCAGAAACATGTGGCCAGGGCTGCTTCTGTAAAACACATGTTAATAGGTATAAGGAATTCTCAGGAACAATAATATATTGCAGCACCAAATGGACAATTGTTAACACTGTCCAGAAAAACATGTTATTATGTGACACAGGAGTAGCTCTAAAGCACCTCCTAGCAATGCAGAGATAGGTGTGTGTCTTAGTTACTTTTCTGGTTGCTGAGACAAAATACTTCACATTCACAGTTAAAGGAGGAAAGTTTACTTTGGTTCATGATTTGTAGAGGTTTCAGTCCATAATCAGTTGCTCCAAGGCAGGGTGGCATGGTAGACAGGCATCACAGAGGAGAAACAGTTCATGGTGGGCAGAAGGCAGCAAAGAAGTGAAGAAGCAAAGCACCAAGCAGTAAATGGCCAGCAACAAGGAGCAAATGCAGCAGCTCTTTCTGTCCCTTATATCTTATTCAGGCTATCATATAGCACTCACACCCTTAATCCTAGCACCTGTAGATCAATCCCAACATCACATCCTTGACCCCAGTACCACACACTTTAGGTCCAGCCACCTCTGAAAAGCCCTATCTGTGACTGTGTGAGGCTTTAGGGGGACATCTGGACACAGCCACAACAGTGTGTGTGGAGAGGTCACAGGGTTGGGATGCTGCCAGAGGACCACTTAGGTTACCCACAAAGCCCCTCACTGCTGCATCACTGACCTAGAAAAAGCCATGTTGCTCAAGAACAAGAAACTGCAGTAGAGTGAGGGCAGAACTAAAACAGAACCATTCGTTTTTAGCAACAGATCAGAAACAAGAGAGTTACAAAAGACAGTTGATAAAGATAAATGCTTTAAAGTCAGACCTTGGAGCAATTTCAGTACAAGTTAGCAATTCTCTGTAATCCATGGATCCTCAAAGAGATTCAGAAACGACTAGTCTAACATAGAGCCACAGGGTCTGTTTGCAGATGTTGGACCGTGTAGGATGGGGCATCTAATCATGAAAGGTTAGAAGATCTGAATGCCTGGCACAGAGGGAGCTCCCCAGCTGCTTGGTTCAAAGTTCTAGCCATCTTAATAGGGAACATGTAGGTGTTAGCATCAAGCTCACACTGTCATCAAGTTCTATTTCCAGAATAAGACCAGGGCCCAGGTCACTAAAACACAAGACCTGCTTTGGCATCAGAAATGCCTTTAGGAGGCTGCCCAACCCTAGCCCTCTGGGCCCCCATTTTGGTGCATAAAGTCTGAGCACTCCCTGTGGCTGCCTGGGATGAATTTCCTCACGCCCAATTTCATATCAACCTCAGACTCCTTCTGAGGGGTCCAGCAGACCAGCAGAGGAGAGGAGCCACTGATATGAACTTTCTGTAAACACAAAGAGAGGACAGCTAGTCTCTGATGCTCAGAACTCACAGACATTTCAGCTGGCACTGGCAGCAGTCAATCCGGAAACAATAGGCTGCAGTGGTTGCTTCACTCAGTGCTGGACTTTCCTCCTCTTCCCAGAAGTCCTAGCGAATGGGGAATCAATATACCAGATGCTTATCTTCAGAAAGGTAATGTCAAGAGTTCAGACAAGAAAGATTCACTTCATTTATCTACTTGTCTGGGGCTGAGCACAGTGAGTGGATGTTGCATTCTCTGTTGGTCTCAGGGCCTGTAGTTTGTTTTCCATGCCATCAGCTGGGGAGTTCTTCCTTGGCCCTTTATCTTAGTGCAACAGCAGAGGACAGATGTTTGCATATTCAGCAATGGCAAAACATTGCAGACTTAGAATCTTTTCTCTGAATGGCATTGATTTACTATTGCTGACTCACTTTCAAAAACATCTCTTCAGCCTTTTAAAAACCTGAAGTAGATTCTGACTCTGACTTCAGCTCTACACAATGCAGAAGCCAATCGCATGCGTAGCTGTACAGCTGAACTGCAGCTCTATCTACTTCTCCTTATCTGCCAGCCATGCAAAGTACATTCTTTTGTAGGGAAGCAAAGCCAGACAGCCCTTGGCTTGCCTGGTTTTATTCTTTTCTAGTCTGTTCTTATCCTTGTGAATTTGCAAAGCTCTTATATCCTGTTCTAACTACAACTACAGATAACTGAGTTCTGTGCAAGGGGAATTCCATGGAATCAAATTGCTCTGAAGTTATATATTTTTGCTCCTCAGTGGCAGGAGAAGAATGAATAGTACCAATAACACCTTGCAATGACACCTTACCTTGTCCCAGTTATCTCTATATGCATTGCCTTTAGTTTGCAGTGATCCTGCAGGGCAGATGCCATTCCTATTTTACAAATGAAGAAACTGAGTCTCTGAGGAGGTTAGAAAATGCCAGAGTCATCCAACTATTATGTGTCAGAGCTGATTGGAAAGTCTGTATTTTTTCTAATATTCAAACTGAACAACTGAAATTATTGTCTAGGCTTAGAAATACCAATGACAGCTCGGGGGAATCTCGATAATAACACCCATTGAAAGGAAAGACGACTAATATTTATTGAGCACCTACCAGGTGCCAGAACTTGTGTGCATATCACCTTCAAAATCCTCATAATAATTTTGTAATTTAGAGAGTACTTTTTATCCCTGTTCTACAAACAAGGAGACTGAGATCTGGAATAGCTAAAGAAATAAAGAATAACTGCATATTTGGATAATATCAAGGGGCCATCACAGATGATTGACGTATACTTTTTCAGTTTGCACTTAGAAGCTGGCACTCTGTGTGGTACTTTGTGATACACATGGATGAAATTGCCTAATAACATTTCTTAGATTATATTTCCATCACATGTCACATGACTGTATTGAAATTTAAATTTAAAAAAATTTTGGCCTATGTGGAGTCTACTAGCTAATTAGAATTTTTTCTCCAGACCACTAAAATTTGTCCAATATTAGTTTTGAAAATCTTTCTAAAACAAATCACATCTTCTGATGTCTTGTTAATGCTTGAGATTTTTTTTTAATTATATGGAAAAATGTTCAAGTACTTTTCAGTTTTGCTTTGGTTGAGTTCCATTATATTTGAATATTATGATAGGTTTTTTTCCCTTGCATTGTTTTTCTTTAAATAATTTTAATTTTTGTATATGTGTATGTTTAGTGAACGATTTAATAAAGTTGTACATTAAAAAAAAGAAAGAAATTTTCTCAGGAAATACAAGCAGTAGTTGATGGAGCTGAGCCTTAGATCCAGATCTGTGGTCTCTAGATTCCAAACCTTGACCATTCCTCAGTGGTGACACTTGGCAAATGTGTACCCAAGTTCACTCTACATTTGTCTGCAGTGCTCTGGGGAGAGGGTAGACATTTCTGACTTGGGGAATGAACCACTGCAGTGAATCATAATAGAATACAAGGAACAGACACACACCTTTGATAGACGTGCAAGATGCTGTGAGTAGAAAGATGGGCCGGGACTATGAGCCACTGAGATGGGAAACCTCCCTCACAATTAGAGCAGTGGCCTCGGTAAGCAAGGATGAAACGGAGCAAACTGGATTTTCCACCAGTTCTCAGAGGGCATGAACTCAACTTTTATAGTTCATAGGACAATTCGAGTTTTGAGTTGGGGCAGAATGACCCCTAGGAGAGGACAGGCTAGCCAGATTGTATGAGCCTTCAGTTTTGTCTCAACACGGTAGCTCTGGGGAGTCAGAGTCTTAGTTTTATTTTTGATATAAAACGTATTTGAATTAAATTGCTTGGTTTTCGAAATTAAAAACTGTGTGTGTGTGTGTGTGTGTGTGTGTGTGTGTGCGACCTGTTAGGACAGCTGTGATGTAATGGGCCCTAGAAATCCCAACAGGATATTCGAATTCATTTTATTAGAGTACATAAGTTTTTCTGGTTGTCATACCTGATTATAGTTTTTAAAATGGGGCCTCTTAAAGGCAAGGAAAATTCCCATAGACAGGTGCTTCTATTAGACTGTAAGGTGTCACTTCACACTTGTACGATGGTTTAGCTGATATTGTGGGAATACTTAGCATCTGAAACTAAAGACAAAGCAAGCTGGAGCAGCCTGATGCAGAAGATTTGGGATCTGAACCAACTTGCGTCTGTCCCTCTCCATCTCCACTTTGGATTGTGAAGGCTTGGATATAGTTTTTCTTGATAAAAGAAATTAATTGCATATATTTTTCAATTACTAAAAAATAAACAAATGGAAATTGGTGATTTGTATTAATCCAGAATTTAATCTGCTTTAACTCAATTACTCCAGATATGTGAATTCCCCGTTGGGTTGATTATAAGTTGACTCAAATTTATTTTTTATTGTTTGGCTTATATCAGAAGCCTGCATTTTATAAACCTAAGCTACATTCTTATTTTTAAACTCCATTTTCTCCAATAAATTTTATTCCACATTTTGCGCCCTATTTTGGACACAGCTCTATACTTTTGCTTGAGAAAGCAGGGCTACCAAACTCTTCTCATCGACAAAATTAGGCATTTGTAAACTGGCTTATGAGTAGGTGACGGCATAATTAAACATCCAAACCAGAGCACTTGTGAGAGTCAATGGGAGCATTATTAATTCTGCTCAGCAATAGGATTAAACCAATGGTCCCAATCAAACAAAAACATACGGTCACCATGCTTCTCTGAAAACATCGTCATTTTATACTTTCTGTGAGCATATAAAAAAGGATTTGAATTTCCACACCATCGGCTCTGCAATAAAAATAATGGTAGAAGATTTCCAACATGATCAACAATGTTGAGTATAAATTGGTTTGATTAAAATGTAGTTTGATGAAAATTTCTGGCTAGAAAGCTTCATTAGGAAAAATGGTTCAGAGGTTATTATTTTCAACAGATACCTAGCAGTGCTGTCTCACACCTCCTGTGAACCAGAGATCTATGCTAGAGGGTAAGGATGCTAAATGTGGTAAACAGACAAGAGTCTAGTCCATTGCAAGGCTTCCTTGCAATGTAGGGAAGAATGCAGATGAATAAACAGACACTTCAGTTACTTTTGATGCCTAAAGAAAGGACATCATGAGAACACGAAAGGAGGCCACCATGTCTTGCAGCCGTGGTGTAAGGGGCGTCCAGGGAGAGCTTACAGAGAGATCGGAGTAAGCAGTGAACAACACGGCGGAGTGCCACAGGCTGCCAGAGGAGCATGTTCAAAGGCCTGGATGCAGCGGGAAGCGGGCACCTTTGGGGTTGGAAGTAGATCCATCTGCCTCCTGTGCAGCTCTGGGTGGGCGCGCTCAAGCCACCGGGCTGGGTCTTGACAGGTCTTAAACCTGTGATGAGGAGTTCTAACTTTGCACTGAGGGTAACAAGGAAGCGAGTGCTTGTGAGGGAGATCTGTCGGTCTGGGTGTAAGGAGCAGATCCGGGCGTAGGCGAGCCAGAGGGCAGGAAGGCAAAGCAGCAGAGCAGGAAGAGGGGAACGGTGGCGGTCTGGAGGAAGGCAGCGGCGCGGATGAAGAGACACTCCGCAGGGGGTCAGCAGGCCCGTGTGGCTTGGTGTGGTAGCAAGAAAGGGCAGTGAATCAACGGTAATCCCCTGCATAAACTGTGTCCCCTCGCACTTCTGTGTTGAGACTCAAACCTCAAATGTCCTTACAATAGCAGAAATTTGGACATAGCCATGGAAAGAAAAAAGATGTGAAGACACAGGCAGTCTGAGATGCTCATCTGCCTCTCGAGTACAAAGGCCTCGAGCAGATTCTTCCGCACGGTTCTCAAAGAGCCAACCTCTGACCCTGAGTTTGGGCACCCAGCCTGCAGGACTGTGAGGCTCTGGGTATCTGTGGCTTAGTCCCAGTCTGTGAGATGGATCACCACAGCCCAGCTGTAGCATGCAGGGCTGGGGTGCTCGTGCCATAAGCAGAGAGTGCCATCCACGCTGGGGGAGACAGCAGGCTGTGCCATGTGGGCAGTAACTGACACCAGGGAGGGACCTCAGGCCAGTGTGCTGAGAGGTGAAGCCGAGAGCCCGGTAAGCTGGCTGCCTTCCTCACTAAACCAGCAAATGCGGCTTTATGTATGTTGTTTCAGGACGCTGGCGGTAGGACTTAGCAAGACAGGCATGTGCAGCATGACCAATGAAGTGACCAACTCCCAAGGGCTCAGGAGCTGCCCAGTTGCGATGGGGCAGAGCACACTCAAAGACTCCAGCTCACTTGCAGCCTCGGAGACAGTATCTGGAACCTAAACACCCAACTGCTAATTGATGGCGAGAGATGGACCTGGCAGGGCAGATGCATGAGCCTGTCTGACCAGCTCCTTCGTCCCTGACGGAAGAGCTCCACAGGGACCCAGCAGAACCCTCAGAAGGTGTGGCGTGCACCTGGAATTGGAGCGAGGGAGTAGTTTAATGATTTCAGTTGGTAATGAGATCAGACTCCAATGGCCTGGTGTGCTGCTCCCCACAGCTGGGAGGCAGTTGGTTACCAAGGGGCTGTACACCCATCTGTCCCCATCAGCAACAGCTGATGTCCCTGCCCTGCACAGTGCATGCAAGGCATTGCCAACTTCAGCTCTGGGACTTCCACTGAGCTGCCGTGGAAAGCCTGTCCTCTTAAATGAAGGCTTGGGTTGCTGTTGGAATATTCCTAACTTTGACCAGATGAAAGACCCACCTTGCAATCCTAAGATCCATCCCTCATTTCTGTATTCTTGGCCATGGGGAAGAAAATGATGATGCAGATGGGCCCTCATTGTAGTTCTTTTCAAAGTTCTTAAACACAAATTTAATATTTTCAATAATGATTTTGGTAGTGGGTTTTTTTAGGCTAAATGTTTTGCAGTGCTTTGTTTAGATGGTGATTGGTGAAATATTATCACCTTCCACTGCTTTATTTTTACCCTTTCCTATCCCCTGATGGGGATGAGTTTGCGTCCAGGACAGATGACAGGCGTCCTGATGGAGGAGGCCGTGCACACTCACTTACGCCTTCCATTTCCTTCCTAGGAGGCCTTGAAGCAAGGCTGGCCCTGGGAGAAAACATTCTGCTGAGCGGGCCGAGGAGGTGGGGCCAGAGAGGGCTCCCTCTTGGGGGAAGTGGGAGTCACTAGGCAGAAGAGCTCAGCAGGTCATCCATTCAGAGCGCCTGCAGTCGCAAATAGCCGGAAGGGCACAGGCAGGCACCAAGAAAGCAGGGGTAGTGCTTATTTTCGCAAGGTGCCTGCGCTTTCCTGCGCTGTGTCCTGGCCTAATTCTGCAGGGGCCAGGGTAGCACAAGTTGAGTGGGAAAAGTTGTATGTAATAAGATTTCCACTCTGAATGTCTTATAAAAAGAAGCTCCTAACTTCTAAGTACCTGCTCTTACCCTAAATTTAGGATGTCCCCGGTCCCGGGTGACCTAGCCTTCCCCCGGTTCTCCTGCCCCCCAAAGATGATTCTGACAGCTCGGCTACTGGACAGCCACCATTGCCTTTTCTAGGAGCTCACCAGCGAGCAAGGCTGAGCTACGCATTCTGCATGCCAGGAAGCACCTCTGCTGCCAAGTTCAAATCTGCGCTCACACTGAGTAATGAGACCTTGCGAGCTTTGTTGGTAATTATTCGGCACTGCAATAAAGAACCCAAACACACATGAGTTTCAAATGACTTCACCGCTGATTTATATGCACAAAGAATAATTAGCATCATGTAATTTTCCTTGCCAGACTGTCTCATTTGAATATCGAAAGGTGTCATTTTAAAATAATTTCATACTTGGTTGATGAACTAAAACTGAGACATCGGACGCACACGGTGTGTTGTGTGGCGGGCAGGCGAGTGAGCAGCCCTCTCCCGGGGGGCAGGGACAGCAAAACTCATGGAGTGAAGATCACCTGCCTCCAAGAGGAGCCCCTTAGGCCTGTGATCTGGGAAAATAAGCCTGGGTCTCACGACTCAGTCGGTAACAACTGTGGCCCCTCCGCGGACACAGACTGGGATCAGAAACAAAACCGCTGAAATGACAATTCCATGAATTACCATATACAGAATAGGCAGAGTTCTGATACTAGAAGTCCAGTGAACATTTTTAGTGTTGTTGGGTTTTGTTTTGTTTTTGCAGTACTGGGAATTGAACCCAGGGCCTCTGCATTGAACTGCATCCCCATCTCTTTTTTTTTGGTACCTGGGATTGAACTCGGGACCATGCGCTTGCCAGGCAGGCAGAGGAACCACTGAGGTAAATCCCCGGCCCTTTTTATTCTTTATTTGGAGAAGAATCCCACTAAGTCAGCGAGTGGCCCAAGGGACTCAAACTTATGATCCTCCCGCCTCAGCCTCCCAGGATTACAGTGTGCACCAGCAACCCGGCTGGATTCAGTTTTGAAGAGAGGGAAGTGTTGCAATTCCTCTCCAAGGTCGGCCCTAACTCACTGGGGCGAGTGAGCTTGAACTCAGTGCACCACCCCACTCCGGGGCTGCATCCCCACAGTTCTGCAGGAGGCAGAACCGGCCTCCTTCCCCCAGGGGCCGCTGTGGGCTCTGCTCCTTGAGCCTCTGACCCCTGGGAAAGGCAGTCCCCGAGCCCTGCGCCCACCTGTCCTCACCACTGGGCTGATCCATCCTCCTGTGGCCGGCAGTGCCGGCCCTGCTGTGACTACCCTGCCAGGGAACCTGGGGTCCTCCCTGCCCCCTGCACCCCAGTCTTGCAGTGTCTGCTGCCTGACCCCTGGATGTCTCCCTGTTCCTTGCCTGGCTCATAAGGACATTACTCCCCAGGGCCAGCTGACCCGACTTCCACAGGGGGGGTGGCAGTCAGCTCACAAGACTCGCAAAAGCAGAGGCAATCCAAGCCTTCTTCCCTCCAAGAGGAAAAGGGAGTGGCTTGCTCAGGACAGGGAGGCTCCCCGACCCTGACGCCTGCAGCCAGAAAGCAAGGATGGCCCCAGCAGGGACCCCTGTGACCAGGTTCTGGAGAAGCGTGAAGTGGTTCATTTCACAGTACACTTTCCTTGTTCTTTGGGAGAACTGGGTGAATTTACTGACTGATCAGTTAACATCAGTCTTCACTCATGTTTGTACTGTTCTTTCAAGCTTTCTTCAAGATCTGCAAATAGAACCCTAAGAAAAGCTTTCCCCATGAGTGGAAGAAACAGCTGAACACCTTGACATAGTATTCTGCAGGGAAGTTTGTCATTACATTCAATTTTATCACGTTTGCTTTTTGCCTCCCACTAGCTTAATATTCTTTCCTCTTCTCAAAGTGGGAAAGCTCAAAAGCTATAAAAACACTTTGTTACTTTTAGTTTATAAGTTTAAAAATTACAGTAAAAAAGGAAAGCTATTCTTTAGTGCTCTAGCAGAGATTAGGCATTCTGTACTCCTACTAATTATATTCTGGTGTTAAATTAACTTTTTAAGAATCCCCTGCAATTCACAGAGCAGACAGCACCAAAACCAAATTGCACATGTTATTTCATTTTTTATGAGTAAGAAATATTGAGCCCTTTCAAAGCAGAGTGGTACGTATTGACGGCTTTAATTATTTTAGGGCCTGGCTTGTTTTTTGCTTAAGTGTACACATGGAATTTAAAATAACTTTTGCTCCCCTGGAATGTATTTGTTTTCCGTGACTTTTCCATTAATGTCAGGACAATGGCTTCTGTAGCTGGGGGCCTCTACATTTTTCCTCCTGAACTGGCTGCTGCCATGCCATTTCAACAGTCCAGCTGTTGGCATTTTAAAATTTCATGTTTTATCTTTAATTTGATTAACCTAGTTCATCATGCTTGCTCTAATTCCAAGAATAAAATGGGACAATGTGCTTTTATTTGTATATACCTGTTAGTTTTATCAGTGTAATTCATGCTTACAGATTATGATGTTAAAGTGTGAATTAGCAAGGGAGACAAATTTAGCTTTTTGTTTATATGTAGGCACAATACAAAGTAGGTTTTTAAAATCCCAGTTGGTTTCCTTTCTAGTTTTTGTTCTGCCCCTCTGGTACCACTGATGGGAGGCTTCTAGGCACATGGGAAGTATGCCACATTCAAGGTTTGGAAATAGTGGAAGTGTGGCCTCGGAACTCATGTGCTATGTTTGGTCACCAATGTGGTGATGTTAAGAAGTGGTAGGGCTTTTAAGAGACAGGGCTGGCGGGACCTCTTTAGGTCACTGGGGGAAGTGCCCTCAGAAAAGGTCATCTTGCTTCTCAGGAGACCCTTGTTAGCTGTATTAGTTGGGGCTCTCTGGAGGAACAGAATCAATATAAAATATGTGTATAATTACCCAGAGGGATATATGGAATAGTCTTAGGAGGCAGAAGAATCCCAGTGCCCATCTGCAGGATCAGAGACAGAGGAATCCCAGTGGTGGCCTGCCCACTAGGGAGCCAGGGGTTCCAGTACCAGTTAAAGGCTGAAGGCCTGAGAGCTCACTGTGGAGTCAGCAGTGCAAGGCTGCATTGGAAGGCTAAAGAAACGGAGACTGATACCAAAGGCAACGGTGAGGACAGAGCTCGTCCATAAAAAAGGGGGGACCCTTTCATCTTTCCTTTTTTATTCCATCCACATTGGTTGGTGCCACCCATATCTGGGGTGGGTCTTCTCCCCCCAGTTCGAGGCCTACATGTCCGTCATCCACAGACACACCCAGTACTTACTGCCAAGCTAGGCAGTGATCAAGTAAAGTTCACACTGCATGATTGGTGATCACAGCTCCCAAGACTGACTGCTACGGAAGGACGACCCTGGCCCTCCTTCTCTCGGACTCCCTGTCTTTCCATGTGCCTACCCTTACCATGATGCCAGCCCCCCTAATGTGATCAGCCAGGAAGGTCCTTGCCAGAGCCAGGCCATGCTGTTTGGGCTTCCAGCCTTTGAAACTGTGAGCTAAGTAAATCTCACTTCTTTCCAAGTCCCCAGCCTCAGGTATTTCGTTATAGCAATAGGAAATGGATGAATATACAAGGTTATCAGTGGACAGAGGAACCCTGAAAATTCTAAAACAAAGAAGTATTGGTTGAGGATCTAAAGTTTTTCCCTGAAAAAAACAGTAATTTTTAGAAAAATAAGATAGGTATAGATATATATGAAAATAATTAATGATGTAAAGATCATGTATATTAAGTACTAATTTATACATATTCTGGGTTCCAATGCAATAGATGATAAGATCTTAAAGCTCCCAGGTCCCTTCAGACACACTTAACTCCATTCTCCTAGTCTCCCTTGAGGAAACGGAGGTTTGGAAAGGTTAAGTGCACTGTCTACAGTCACTCAGCTTGCACGCAGAAGAGTCAAAGCTAGACGCAGTGCTAACTAACTCAAGCTGAGCACTCCATGCACCATGCTGCCCAGACGTGGAGCTTGAGTTACCCTTGAAGAGCCACATTCAGGGCCTGCAGGTAGAGCCCTGCAGGCGACACCCTGCGCATCTCCGGTGGGTGCCCGACCCCAGGCTCTGACGGCCGCCGTCTGAGGAAGGCGCTCGCACCAGGCGGGATGTGCACAGCAGACGTGAAATGCGGCTGTGCTCCCTCGGCCCCTCCCCGAGCACAGTTCCGTTCGCAGAAACAGTCCAGGATGTCCAGTGTGGAGAGCAGCGGAGCCGAACTTGTGACTGGCACCCCAGGCACTGCGTGATTTGCAGTATCAGGAGTGCAGATCCGTTTTTCCATTACAGATGAAATAAGACCAGTGATTCGAGGCACTCAGAGCAAATGTGATACAGCTCTCTTCTCTGACACGGCAGGGAGGTGGCAGTCGTGCGGGTGGGCGGGGGACAGCTGGGGATCTTCTCCCTCCCGTGGCAGAAGCAAAAGTGCAGAGAGGCAACAAAGACAGCAGCCTGCCTTCTCCACAGTCCTAACCTCCGGCCCCTTCCTCCCCGTGCTCTTCGGGTTGTGGCCACCGAGAGCAGCCCCTGCGTGGGAAATCCGTAGGGCAGGGGAGGGGCATGGGAGCTGAGCGCCGGTTTGGAGCTGTCCTGGCCCTCCTTTTTCAGCCCAAAGACTGATTGGAAACTTCAGAAAGGATGTCTATCCACACTGCAGACATTATTGTGAAGCTGGGCGGCTTCATTAGGCCACCATTATTCCCCACAGAGAGATGGCTGGGCAGACTTCAGTGAGCTCAGGCTGGGCTTGACCTTCAACTCGAAGTCTCTCTCAGAACGGGCCCTCTATCACTTCCATCAGGAAAGTGTTTATAATGGGCTATAATATGTGACAGTTTTTCAAGTCACTTCATTGGAATCATTCGTAAGAGTTTTACTTAGTTGTTAAATCGCCAGCCCCAAACCACTTGTGGTCTTTGGAACTCTGTAATTCCTCAGGAGTCAGCCTGGACTGTAGGAGACACTCAGGGGTCAAAGCTGCACAAGGACACAAGATAAGTAAAATACAAGCTCTGCCTCGTAAGATCTTATCATGGCAAGAGGGGTCAAGGAGTCTAAGGGAAGTAGTAACCATATTGGGAGCAGGACAGGAACCCAGTTCTTCTAAACTAAAATCCAATGTACTTTTCTCTATAGACTTCCGAAACTGCAAATAAACAAGACCGAACATGAGTACAGAGCTGATCTAGCCACTTGTGCATGCTTAGCGCTTCCCACTGAGGCTGGCTCAGAATGGGCGTTCCTAAATGACGGGTAAGAACGGTACATTTGAATATGAGTAAATACAGATACAGCAGGATATCCCAAGGCATGTCCAGGGCCTAATTCCAGGATACCTAGAATTCAGGGCTACCTAATTCATTTGAAAGAGTGGTTTGTCCGTCCATCTGGAAGTGGAATTTATGTCTCACAGTTCTGTAAGCCGGGAAGCCCAAGATCAAGGACCAACAGGTCTGCATCTGGTGAAGGCTCGCTCATTCCCTGGCTCATTGGTGGCGTCTGGCTGCATCTTCACATAGTGGAAGAAACAAAAGATCTCTGATCACCTAACCGCCTCCGACGGCCCTCCCTCCTAATGAATATTGCCACTTTGCCCATCGGGATTTCAACACAAACACTGAGATGATAGCAGGCTGTAACAGATTCCCACAAGTGTGGTGGCTTAAAATGACAGGAACATGAAGTGAAGGTGTCTGCACAGCTAGTTCCTCCTGCAGTGCCTGGGAAGGGCCCTTCCTCTCCCCAGCAGTGAGCTTCGGCCTTTGGGCTCTTGGACTGAGTGGTAAAGGGCTTCGTACCGGCCTTCTGCCTGGTGCCCACGGTGAGTCTTGTGCGTGGCAGTGAGTGGGTGAGTGCGTGAATGAAGTCCTCCACTGTGGACCTCACATCCTGTACCTGGGACCTGGGACCTGGGCAAGGGGAGCAGTGGGCAGCCCGACCACTGCTTGCTCCTGTTACAGCTGGAACTGAGCCCTGGCCTCTGCTTCCAACACAGCAGCTGATAGTGAAGTGACACTTCATCCTGTTACATCAAGGTGAGGTTTATACCGCCTTGAGGGCTCCTTATCCAAATGCCAAGTGTTTGGGATTTCAGGGATTGCTTGTTTGTTTTGGATTTTGGAATACTTGCACATACAAGATATGATCACAAATACAGTAAGTGTGTGCAGTTGTTTAAAAAGTATTATCATGAAAGACATTGCCATTAATTCCCCTCAGGACACACCCCCTGACTTCAAACACTATCCCACATTCTTGCCACTCGCTGAAGCAGTTCTGGAAGTCCTCTTCTGCATCTTGTTGTGTTGTCATGGCTGCCTCGATGTCCTGAATCAATTCAAAATCTTTTGCTTTCGTGGTCATGTTGACTTTGGGGAAGAGCCAGGTGCCAGATCCCGTGAATAATGTGGACAAGGCACATTGTGATGTTTTATGGGCTGCCTTTCTCTGCATGGTCTCCTCATCAGCACTCACTCCACGTTTGTCACACCTTAGAAGGATTCACGAAAGAGGACTTCAGAGCTGCTTCAGAAAGTGGCAGGGATGAAGGGATGAGAGTGTGTGAAGCAAGGGAAGTGTTTTAAGAAGGATTAATGGCCGTGCCTTTCACGGCAGTAAACTTTTTAAAATGTAGATATTCATTGCCTATTTTGGTCACCCCTTGTACATCATGAGATGTCTTGTGAGGGGAGCCAGGTGCCTAAGCACAAAACCTGTTTGTCCATATGTGTGTATATCTCATAGCCTCATAGCCTGTGGCCAGTCACCAGTCCCATGAGGTCGGATCTGGGGTTTTCCATTTGTAATATCATGCTACACTCAAAAGCTTTTGGATTTTGGAGCATTTGGGATTTCAGATTTTTTGATTAGGGATGACATTAAAAAGTCAGAGTCTTTAGAGGAAATGCATAAAGGAAAGAAATAAAAATCACCACTAATCTCACAGTGCCCTGATACATTATGTGTTGCTTCCTCTTGTCCTTACTGCTCCTCCCCGTTCCCGTGTGTGTGTGTGTGTGTGTGTGTGTGTGTGTGTCTGTGTGTCTGTGTGTGTCTGTGTTCTCTCATCTGACAGTGCCTGGGATTTGTGGCTCGCCTGCCACTGTTCAGCATTGCTAAGCAACTCACAAGGCTCATTTCACTTAAGTCCTACAGAAAACCTAAGTGGGGGCAGAAGTATGGTTAAGAGCATTGTACAGATGAAAGGGCCACACCTGAGATGAGATTGCATTTTATACGCAGGCTTACACTGCTCTTGACACGTAACCTGACGTGAGCATCTTCCTCACTGTTAGTTGTGCTTAGGAAGCAGGACCTTTGGCGGTTTTATCGCATGCCAGAGTGCACTGTTCCCTAACCACGCCCCTCTCTGGGGCATCGACAGTCCACATGAGCTTCTTTCCATTGCACGTTACACTGTGAAGACCAGCCCTGTGCAGAGCTTCACAGGCTGACCCTGTACACGGTGTTCCGTTCTGCATTTTTGTCCATTGAACATGCGTCTGTTGATCTCACTTCCAGTATTTTATGCAATAAAAAAGTACTTTATCTCCCCTTTTAAAGATTGAGTTTTGAAGTAGCTGATCAGTATGGGACATTTGGGTCCACCAGTAAGAAACAGCAGAAAGAAATACAGACTTAAAAGACCAAGAGAACAGAAAGTAGATAAATATGTAATAAAATTCAAAACATAGACTTCTAGTGTGGAACAGAGAGCTGCAATTGTTTCTCTCTCTCTCTCTCTCTCTCTCTCTCTCTCTCTCTCTCTCGGTACCGGGATTGCAGAACCACTGAGCTAAATCCCTGGCTCTCTCTCTCTCTCTCTCTCTTTCTCTGTAAACCTCCAGGCAGTAGATTCTTTTTTAATTAAAATTTTCCCCAGTGTACATGTTGGCTGGTCGTCTGTTGCTGAGTGGTGAGAAGAAACATGAACTTTCGTGTTGAGAAGGTCACGAGAGCCTGTGTGTTCTTGGGGTTATGTGGATGTCTGTTATAGTATTCTGGGTGTTGAGCTTTGGAAGTAGCCTTGCAACCAGTCCATGTCGGGGTTCACATCAGTGGTAGCTGGATGTGCCATACATCAGCTGCCCAAGAGGGCCAGACCCTGGGGAAACAGGCAGAGAGCCTGTGCCTCTGAGCCGCTCACCCCAGAACATGCAGTAATCTCAGGGAGAAGTGGTAGCATGCAGGGTTGCTCACTGCTCTTGTTTCATAAGCACACGGCAGATCCATGGAGTCCAGATGGGCACCCCCCAACTCCTGGGTAACCCAGCAGGACCTTGGCTGCCCCTGCGTCTCCATTTATCCTCATGTGCTCATCCCACTTACGCTTGGCATCATCTCTGTTGCAGTTAAAAGACTGGACACCTGAGCCCTCCGACTGCATCAGCTGGGGCTTGCGCCAGGAGGGTAGGCCTTGTGCATATGCACTGGACCCAGAAAGCTCTGGCAGGGCTGAGTAAGGTCATGGATCAGCCTCCCTCTGCCCTCGTGAAATATGAGAAGTGAGGGGCTGGTGGAGGAAGCCACTCTAAGGGGCAGGAGGAAAGAGCTCCTTTTGCACCCTAAAGCAAGCGCAGGGCTACTAGCCTGCAAGCCTGAACTCAGCTCCCAAAGAGCCATCGGCTGAGGCCCTGGGGGACACCAGTGTCTTCCACATTCACAGCGACATCAGCCCTTGGCATGCGCTTGTAGTCCTAGCACTTAACTGGCTGAGGCAGGAGGATCCCGTGAGCCCAAGAGTTCAAGACCACTCTGCAACATAGGAGACCCTGTCTTATAAAAAACCAGGTCACTCAGGAAGCAAATTTGGCATATCATCAAAGTGTCAGAAAACTCCCAAGAATACAAATAAATGTGTGTACTTCCAGCTGAGTTCTGTAACCATTTCATGCCCTGAGCAACTTTCTGAGAAGGTAGAAACATTGTACACTGTGCCAGCTGATGTAGCGACCATTAGCCACAAGCGGCTGCTGAGAATTGACATGTGACAAGTGAAACTAAGCAAGTGAATTTAAAATTTTATTTCATTCTAATTAATTTTAGTTTGCAGAATCACCTGGCTATTGTGTTGGAGAGCACAGAGATGACAAAAATATAAACCATTACTGTTTGGATAACTGACATTGTCAGAAGTTCCAATCTCTTTGTTTTAGGTAAAATTTTTACCTGTGTGGTCTCAAAGAAGTCAAGTGCAGTCCTTTATTCAAAAGAAGGACAGTGGGGTGTGGCTCGGTGGTGGAACACTTGCCCAGCATGGGGGAGGCCCTAGGTTCAATTCCCAGCCCTAAAAATAATTAAAAAGAATGATCAAGCAGAGCTTGCACAAGGAGAGGCTGAGCAAGGACAGTTACCTCGGGGTGAGGACAAGCAATGAGTTTTCTTGAAATGCAGCCCACTCAGTGTGCTCTGTGGGGTGTTCATTCCGCGCCTTCCTGGCGCAAGCAGTTATTTTGGTAGCTCGGAGCTCTTGTGCTCAATAGGCTTGATTTTCCCACAGCTGGGTTATCTTGGTGTGAAGCTCTCTGCATCATCTTCCCGATTGCCCTGCTCCCTCCAGCTGCACAGATGTGAGCGTGACGCCATTGTCTCTCTCCCTGTGCTGATCACGTATGACAGCTTCGGTGACGTGCGTGCAGAGAGAGGTAAACAGATTGCAACATCATTGAGAAAAGGGCTCCTAATGGTCGCAAGTGTAGTTTATCCTGCTTGTTTCTTGATAAAGTGGGTTATTGCCTGTTTGTTCTACAGTTGTAAAAAGGAATTAACCCTGACTATGGCAATTCACCTTGATGCACGATGATTGGATCTGTTATAAGTTTCCACTCATGTGTAAACTATTCATCCTTATCCTAATAATTATCTCTGAATGATAGAATGGCGTCTTTGATGTTCTCTTCTCTTATTTTCAAATTTTTTAAAGCAATAGGCATTTGGTTAAACAATAAATTTGCATAGCTTCCCTCAGGCCCAGTAGACTAAGGAAGGGTTCCATCTACTTCTGTGATTGCGAGGCAGGCCTTTCCATTGCCCTTGTCTCTAATGAGGGTGAGTGAGCTGTAG
Source organism: Heterocephalus glaber (assembly GCF_000247695.1). The sequence goes on from NW_004624805.1 coordinate 1,185,226, forward strand.
TCAATCTGTGATGGCCCAGCAGCTCATGCTCAATGACAAGAAAGATTCTGAAGAGAGGATCACACCTCTGCACTCATATAGACACAACAAGACTGAAAGCTTTCCAAGGAAAGGCATTTTAAAAATCGAGGGAAATTCCATCAGATGGCGAGTGAGGACAGGGCATTCCCACCAGCATGAGTCTACTCCCTATAAATGCAAAAGAGGGAGAAAAGGACAACCACAAGGGTTTCCAATGACAATGGGACAGTCAAATGACAAGACAAGGCATCCTTTGTAGGAAGCACTGATGCAAAGGCTGAATGAGGGAGAGCACTGGAAAGTCTGAGAAAACTGAGCTGAGTTATGTCTGCTCTTTATGTTTATTAGAAAGGGGCAAAGGCCATCTGACATTGTCATTGCCGGCTGAGTAATGTGGTCACTGCCTGCTTCCTGGGAGTTGGATACTCCCTAAAATCTCGTATTATCTTGGCTCTTGGATGCCCCCATCCTGCGTGTGATACTGTAGGAACATTGCACACTGACTGCAGAGATTGCTTGTGTGATAATTAGAGTCACTTTACCCACCAACTTTTACAATGGAAAAGGAGAAAACGTGTCATGGAAGTGCTGGGCATGAACTTTATTCAAAACATCTAGCACCACAGAGAGAACGTGCACTGTGAGATGCACAGTGGACCTGAAGTCAGGACTACCCCAGACAGCTTGCTGATCTGACTCTTCAGAGAGCCTCTACTCTGTCTCTGCCTGTCTGGGGCCACAGCTGCCTTCTATCTCCTCACCATCATCTGACCAGGCCTGGATGGCAAGGTGCTCCTTGGCATCGGCTCCTGCCTGCTGCTGCCATGGCACACCACTGGGTTGGTTTGCCAAAATCCAAAGGTGCCCTGGATTTCAAAAACATGAAGTCCTCATATATGGAATGGTTAGTGTGAGCTGTTAGAAGGCAGACAATTGCAACACTGCAGAGTGGTGTAGAGAATCACAGCTCAAGGGAAGCAGAGACCCATGGGTCCCTTATTTCTCAGAGCAAGAAGTTTTGCAGGTTGGATTCAGTAAAAGCTGAAGGCAAGAGCAGTAACTCCCTCAGTTTCCTAAGGGGCTCTCTCTTCTCAGACCACGATTTTTGCCAGACGTTTTGAAAAAAGAACGATAAGGCAGCAGAACCAAAGGGAATGGAAGCATACAGAAGTATTAGTACAACTCAGACATAGCTCTCTTCTTAGGGAAAGCCTCTATTACTTTCTCCCAAGCTAACCTGGAAGTAATACTAAGAAGGTCTTTGCAATCCTTTCAGAAGGAAATCCACTTTTCAGGCATTAGTCTCAGTCATGGTCCACTCAGGAGATGGAACCCACCCAGTTGTCTTACCTGGAAGAATCTGATGTGAAGAACTCTTAACTAGTTAACTCAGCAGCAAAGAGCAGGTCCAAGGGGATCACAGGGACAGCAGTGGCTGGAAGCTGCTATTGTCCTAGGCTGGGAGGCCAGAGAAGAAGCTGAATTATTGCAACTGAAAGCTCACCCAGCTGGCACTTGGGCTGCTGAGAAGGTACTGCTGGTGTCTCTAAGCTCCAAAGAGGGTCTGCAGCACTGGACCCTGAGCAGGGAAGAGGGGATTCCCACAACTAGAGCTGGTGCCTGAGGGACATGAAGCTAGCTTTGTCAGCACTGGAAAAACTAAACTAGATTTTGCTGCTCCTCCTGGTGCTGCAGGCCACATAGAGGAAAACAGGACTTGTGGCTTCCTCCAGCACTGCTTGTTGGCAGACCCTGAAGGAGAGGTGGGCCATGCTTCTGTGAAAACCAGCCCAGTATCAGGGGAAAGGTGTAGGAGGGTAGATGGGAGGCCAAGAAACAAACTCTTACTTCCTGGCACAGTAAATCAGAGACTTCACTGAAGGTGCTGTAGAGGATACTAGGAGGTGACTCATAGTGCTCAGGGCTCAGCATGGCATGAGTCCCTTCCCCGTAGCAGGCCCTGTAATTGTCCCTTCTTCAGAGTCTCTTCCCCGTGTCTTTCAGAAGTGATGCCAATTTACGCATTTGATTCTTGCAAGCTGCACCTGTGGCCCTGTCCACAGCAGTGACTGGTATCTGCCTTTGAAGGGAGTAAACTAGAAGATATATTTTACATCAAAGCTGATGTCTTACTTTCTATCAGTATAAAACGGAGTGAATGGTGAAGATTAAAATTAAACATTACAATGAGATTAGATGAACTTAAAGAATAGGGAAATATTTAAAACAAAAAATCTAATACACATTGGAATTAGTGAAAAACAATAAATAATAAATAAATGAGCATTTAAATAATTGCTAGAAAATAAATGAAGTTCCAAGTTTTAAAAATGAAACAGAAACATAAGAGAAAATTAAAATCGATAGAAAACACTTTACAACCAACTAGTAAAATGGAATTAAATTGCTTTTGGAAAAGAAAGGGAAGTAATTTTATGATAAGAGAAAACATGGAAAGATAGAAACAAAGAGCTTAAATGTAATAGCAAATACAATAACTACCATTTATTAGGCATTTAAAGGATAAGCAAGAACCCTCACTAAGTGCTGTCAGGGTAGTATCTCATTTAAATTCACACTGCCCTCCCTAGACAGGTGCTATAGCTCTCCCCACAATTCACAGGGGAGAGAGACTTGGAGCATTCTCACAGCTTGTGAAATTAGGGAGCTAGAATTTAAAGACAGCCAAATCTGACTAGATGCAAAGTCCAAATTTTATAGGAAAGCTAGGAGACAGTGCACAGTAGAAACAGGAAAAGATAAATTAAAGTTAACTGGTACATCATGTTCCATGAGCTCCCCAAGTAATTCTAAAATAGTCATTTATTCAACAAAACTACATCTGTAATCAGGAAAAAAAAGAGCAAAATCAGAAAAGAAGGTAAGAGGAAACTGAAAGACTCAAGGATCTGAGGAATTAATAGCAGTTTTAAATCCCCTGTGAAACTAGCTTGCTCCCCAGAGCCCTCCCTTCCCTGTTCTGCCTCCCTGGTCCTGAAGAGCTTCAGCCACTTCCTGAGTCTTTACCTCAACCCTAATGAAATGGCCCAGGAAGATGGAGGCAGAACCTAAGGCACACGAATTACCGTGTTTCTCTTTTAAGACAAAAGATATTAACAGAGAATAGTTTTTTCTAAACTAAATCCTCAGTATTCGGGTTTAATTGCAGTGTTGACACTTAGTGACAAGTAAGCGGGCTTTGGGTCCGGTTTGTTCACCCTGCCCCTAAAGCTTTGCCATCCCTGGCCTGGGGCCTCTGTCTTCTGTCTCACTGACCAAGAGCTTCCTGACAGCATTGTCCGGCTCAGCCAAGCCTGCTGGTCCAAAGGAGGTCATCTCCACATTAATGCCCGCATCTCTTCTCCTCCACCACCCCGTTCTTGATGCTCACATAGAAATTCAGTCCTTGCCGAGACACGTTCCCCTCTTATCCTGGGAATCCCCCCGAGAGGATCTTCTGTGTTTTCAGGCAGCTTCCCCCCGCTCATATCTGTTTCCTTGACTAGTACCAGCGTCTCAGTCCTTATGCTTTGGGAGAGTCATTTGAAAGCCTAGGCAACCAGAAAACACAGGCAGGTTTCCTATAGGATGTAATTGGAGGGTGGAGTATGGGGGGTAAGCACAGCAAAGCACCTGAATTGCCATGATCTACCCAACAGATTCCCAACTCGCCAAAGAGCTGGAGAAGAGCGTGACACGAGTTTCCCCAGCAGGGTGGATTGAGCCTAAGAGTGACCGCTCTGTCTCTTAGGAACGGTTTATAGATGTTTGTTGCTGAAGGGTGGCATATATGACATGCTCGTTTTCTACGGTGTAATAAGCTAGGGACAAACTTATAAGCAGTAACAAAAATTTGGTATTCGGAGCACCAAAGTTTACACGTATATGTGCATGTAAGACAACTTCTAGGCAGTATAAAGTTATAAAATAGTACCAGTAATACAATAAACCTTGTCATAACTGGGGTGACCATATATCTTGTTTGCTCTAATTTTGGTTGGCCTTGTACTCCAGCATTATGCATAGTGTCTCCTTTTGCCCTTAGAAGTTACCATGGCATCATTCTAGCAGTGCTACAGTTGGAGACCCCACTTGTAATTGTACAAGATGTGGGACTCTCTCATTGTGAGGTGAATGAATTAAAGAGGTGAGCACCCAGACAGCAAGGGGCTTCTGGGTTGGACAGCCCATCACAGCCTTGCTGTGAAGCCACCGGGGGCAGCTTTCTGGGCTGGCTTACATATCCATAGGGACCATACTGGGTCCCCACACCAGCAGGAACTTGGACTGCCGAAGAAGCAATTCTAGGAGCCTCCCAAAGGGTTGGCTTCCAGTGCATGGAGACTGGGCTTGGAGACTGTTCAGAGTGCACGACAAGACCGTCTGCCATCTCTTGCGTGGCCTTGGCCTTCCTCACCTTATTCTTCCCCAGAACAGAACCTTAGCCACTCCATGTAAAGCACCAGGGCGTGAAAGAGTGAGTTAGCTAGTACTTTGCATTAGAATTCAAGTTATCCTCACAGTTATCACTGACAGTCCCATAAAAGTGTTTATTAAGAGATTTCCATGGGCCAGCAATGTACATTAAGAACAGCCTTTCCAAACAAACTTCACATAAACACCAATGGAACACTGTAGACTGTTCTGATGCACATCCTACCACTCTGTAGAGGTGGAGAGCTGTCCACATGTAGGTTATATGGGACATATTTTGGTTTGGGCTTGACTTTTTCTCTTATAAAAATAAAATCTTCAGATTTTTTATTTGAACTGAATTTTGTCTTTGACTCAAATCATTCATTTATCACATGCCCCAAATCTATTTGATAACAGGTACATTTTAATGTTTTACAGCCTATTGATTTAGGCCCTTGTATGAAGGCTAAAATAGCCAGAAACTCTGGGATCAGTCGTTGGAGGGTAAGCAAGTTTGAGCCGCCCAAGACTGAGTTGCTCTTAATAACTGATCTTAGCCCCAGCTATCCCTGGACTCTATTCATGGGATTCCTGCCATAATTGCATAACTAGGTCTATGCAGGGGTGAATGTGTGACTACACACGTGTGTGCACACCTGCATGCTTATGGATGTACTGGAAGAGTCGACGTGAGAATCGGTTTGGTTTTGCCTTTGCCGGCACTTTACCCGACGAGCTTTCCCTGGAAAATCTTCATTGAGGTAATCCCTCTCCTGACCTTTGACAAAAGGCTAATAAAGAACTAATAACTGCTCTGTAAATACAGTTGCTTCTCAGCTTATGATAGGGTTATGTGTTCTATAAACCCATAATAAGTTGAAATGGGAAAAAATTTTGCATGCTACTCCTCTAACAGAGGACTAATATCTAGAATTTACAAAGAACTCGAGAAAATCAGACCACCCCAGAATAAGAGACTCAATTAAAAAATGGGCAACTGAAACAAACAGACATTTCTCAGAAGAAGTGCTAGTAAATACATGGAAAAATGCTCAACATTTCTGGCTATCAGAAAGATGCAAATTAAAACTGGACTGAGATATCCTCTTACTTCAGAAAGAATGGCTAATCATCAAGAAATCAAATAATAACAAATGCTGGAGAGGATACAGGACAGGGGACAGATGGTAAAATGTAAACTAGTACGACCATAATGGAGATTCCTCAAAAAAACTAAAACTAGAAATTCCATTTGACCCAACTATTCCCCTTTTAGGTCTCTTCTCAAAAGAGTTAAAGACATCATATTACAGTGATACATGCCTACCCATGTTTACAGCACCTCAGCTCACAACAGCTAAATCTTGGAAGCAACCTATATGTTCATCAATAGATGAATGGATAAAGAAACTGTGGTGTTTATATTCAGTGAAGTACTCTTCTGCCATAAAGATAAACTGGAGTCATTTGTAGGAAAATGGATACACTTGAGACTATAATGTTAAGTGAAATAAATCAGACACACAAGCTTCAGTGTTGCATGATTTCTCTTATATGAGGAACCTAAAGTAGAAATAATTTTTAAAACAAAATAAAAGACAAATAATAGGAAACAGGGAGATGAGCTGTAAATGGGAAAAGGCTCTAGAGATGGAGGAAGGAGCAGGGGAGGGAAAGGGGAATGAAAAGAATTAAGACATGTTGAACACACGGACCTATCCCCAAGATGAATGTAAACATTATGTGCTGCAAAGGTGCACTAACAAAACATTTTAAAAGACCTATATCCATCCCCCAAGTGCGCTGACTACACCTTGCCTCCGAACATTCTGCTTTGTGCTGGTCTACCTTAACCCTGCTCAGAACCCTTAATTAGCCTACAGTTGGGCAAAATCACCAAACCCAATCTCGTTTAATCATGGTGTAATAGCTCATGGAGTCAATGGACCACCTGATATGCTGAATGAACCACTTCAGAGAGTTGCAAAGTGGTAAAGAGCAGCATGGTGGTTCAGATTCTTTCTGTGTTTTCCATGTGGACACGAGAAACGATCTGGCCACCTTCTGAATGGCTTTCCCTGTACCACTCACCTGACCCAGGAGTTGCTCCTGTTCACCTCATAATGGAACATCCTCCTGCACTAGGGCTCTCCAGCTGTGAACACTGTCACCTCCACACTGGCAATCAGGTCCACAGTGACCTGGACCCAGCCTGACTCTCTACAGAGAATGCCTGGTGAGCTCACTGCAGGAAGATGCTCAGAACTAAGCAGGTTTATTTTATCTGCAGAGAGAGCGGGATAAATGGGGAGCTGTAGGGAAATAATTTTTACAGGTAGTATTCAGACTCAAACAGCAGCCCACGTCTCTGGTATTTCCTGATGATTTTTTATGCAAGGAAATACAGGGGAGACGTTTTATTTTTGTCAGAAAGATTTACTATCTTGGGTAGATCTGATTCACTCCAAACTATGTTTTACTTGTTAAATTTCACTGAAATCCTGAGCCCAATTTTGGAAATATGGTTGCTTGTTCTTGCTCCACTTCTAATTTGCTGGATTATCATAGGTAACATTTTTAACCCCCTCTGGACTTGTTTCCGCACAAGCAAAATTAAGAATTAGGACATCTAGCCTACATCAAAAGGAATAGTAGGGGAATATGGGTGATTATTTTTTATGTTATGGAAGAAATAGCATATGCTACTAATAATAGTTCCCATTTTTTAATTTTAACCTGCCCTGAGAATAAGGACCACTATTGAATTTTTAAGGAACAAAAGAAAACAAAAGTGATTTTTAATGCATGGGCAAACCTGAAGCGAAACACGGACACTTTTCCAAGACCCGGACCTTGATCGTAGCTTTCACCCACAGCATCGAAAAATCAGATGAGGTTTTTTCAAAGGGAATTTGAAGTTTAAATACAGCAATATTTTTGTAGAACAAAAAGCGGCTTGTCAATTTCACTTAAGGAGAAAAAAAAAGAAACATCAAATTTGAAATTTTATAAACTTCATCCTCCTGACCTTCAAGAAACTAAACTTTTCTGAAAGCAGAAACTCTCCTTGCTTTTTACCACCTTATTCCCACAGTGCCCAGCACAGTTCTATGAGAAGCAAAAAGGCCCGTATATGGTTGCTGAGTGAATCAAGGGATGTCGGTATGGATGAAGTGATAAGGGAGTAAGTGAATATAATGGCGTCTTCTGAGAGTGCTGTTGTCTCCCCCATCACAGTACTGGGGATTGAGCCCAGGACCTGGGCACTGAGTTACAGCCCCAGCCCTTCTCCATTTTGGTGGGAAAGGGATAGGATAGGATCTGACTAAAGGCATAGGCTGGGCTCACACTTGCAATCCTCCTGCCTCAGCCTCCTAGAATGCTGGGATTACAGGCGTGCACCACTATACCTGATTGTTTGTTTTTTCACTTGTTGTCATAGAAGTTGATTGTAGAAAATTTATAAAATGAAGATAAGTATGAAAATTATTCCCATTGTCAATATTTTGATATATTTACTTCTATTTTTGTGTGCAGAGATACATATGCATACACACATGTATATGGGTGTTTGTACATAAATCTATATCAAAATGTTTATAACTTGACAATCTAGTATTAAAGTTATGATTAACTACTTCTTCAATTAATATTCTACCGTAAATATTTTCTCCAATTAAAATGTTGTTAAAAAGATGATTTGATATACCTTGATATAATTAAATTTCTTGTAGAGTATGGACATTAAAGTTTTCATTTTTAAAAATAACCTTGTATAAGTATGTAATGATTTTCTTGCACATAAAGCTTAAGGCTATCTTAGTTTATTTCCTTAGAATATGAGGAATCATTAAAATATTCTTTAAATTACTCCATAGAATAATCTCCCAGACACAGAGGAGAAGGCCATTCTTCAAAATCTTGGTTCTCTTTGCCATGTGCTCATTGATCTCTTCTATGTTTTCTTTTGTGCCCACTACCTGGTGTTTGGTTGGAGAAGGCGAAACTTGCCTCTCTTGCCAGGAAGCACACATAGCCAGCTCTCTCCCACAGTCTTCAGGGGAATAGACAGAAACACAAGGGCAAGCTGTGAGAAATTTACTTCAGAGAATCAGCAATGAAAAGTCTCCCAGCAATGTAAAGTCCAGGACCAAATGGCTTCACTGCTGAATTTCATCAAACTTTTAAAGAATACACACCAATTCCAAAAAACACAAATTATTCCAAAAAATTGAAAAGGAAGGAATTCTCCCACACTCATTCTATGAGGCCAGTATTAGCTTGATACCAAAGTCAGACAAGAACATAACAGCAACAGAAAAGAGCACTATGGACCAATATCTCTGATGAACATAGAGTCATACATCCTCAGCAAAAGACTAGCAAACCAATGCCACAAGCACATCAAAAGATTATACACTATGACCAAATTGGAGTTATTCCAGGGATGGAAGGATGGTTCAATATATGCAAATCAATAAACCTAATGCATTACATCAACAGAATGAAGGAGAAAAACAATATGACCATCTCAATAGATGCCCCCCAAAAAGCATTTGTGTTAACTTTTCATCACTGTGACCAAAAACCAGAGAAAAACAAATTAAAAGAATAAAAATTTATTTTGGGCTCATAGTTTCAGAGGTTTAGTCCATGGTCAGCTGTCTCCATTCCTTGTATGGCTTGTGGCAAGACATAAACATTATGGCATAAGGGAATGGCAGAGGAAGACTGCTCACCTCATGTCAGCCAGGAAGCAGAGAGAAAGAGAAAGTGCCAGAGAGATTCAATTATGGTCTCATCAGTATATCAGTCTGGTAAGTAGTAGCTTATATGATGGGATCACTTTCCAAATCCCCATCAATAACCAAACTTTCAAAACATATTGGATCCCAGCCATAGCAGTATTCAATAAAATGAACAGCCTTTCATGATAAAAAAAAATCTCAAAAATTTAGGTAGTGAAGAAACATACCTCAACACAACAAAGGCTGTGTATGATAAACCCACAACCAACGTCATCCTGAATGAGGAAAGCTGAACTCATTTCCTTCAAAATTAGAAACAAGATCAAGGCTGCCCACTTTCAGCACTGTTGTTCAACCTAATATTGCAAGTCCTAGAAAGAGTAATAAGGCAAGAGAAAGAAATGAAGTCATCCAGATAAGACAGCAGAAGGTCAAATAATCCCTCTGTGCACACGTCATGATTTTTTATACACCACACACACTGATAAGTCAGTTCAGGAAAGTTACAGGGTAAAAAAAATTAACATAAAAAGATCAATGGGATTTTTATATACCAATAATGAGATAGGTGAGAAAGAAACCAAAAGAGCAATTTTATTCACCGTAACTACCAAAAATAACTCCAATAATAAGTTAAACAAGGAGGTGAATGATGTATACAAGGGAAATTATAAAACACAGACAAAAGAAATTAAAGATGATACCAAGTAAGTAGAAATACACCCTAAGTTTACAGATTGAAACAACTAATAGTATTAAAATGTTTGTACTACTCAAAGCGATCTATAAATTTACTGCAAAAGGCATTCTTCACCAAATTTTTTTTTTTTGATACCAGGGAATCAAACTCAGGTCCTTGAGCTTCGGCAGGCAGCAGAACCACTGAACTAAATCCCTGGCCCTTCACCAAAATTTTTAAAACACTCCTAAAATTTATACAGAGACCCTGAATGAATCCTGAGCAAAGAAGAACAAAACTAGAGACATTAGAATACTTCAATTCAGTACATATTTTAAAACTATAAAAACAAAAAATCAGCAAGAACATACATTGGAAAAACAAAAATATCTTTAATAAATAGTGAAGGGAAATAGGTTATCCATATGCAGAAGAATGAAAGTAGACCTCTGTCTCTTGTTATATTTTCTAGAAGAAAATATAGGGGAAAATGTTCCAAAACATAGGTCTGGGCAAAGACTTTTTTTTTATATGACCCTACAAGCACAAGCAATAAAAGCAAAAATTGACCATAATTGGATCACATCATGCTAAAAAGCATGTATGCTACAAAGGAAAGAAGCAACAGAGCAAGGAAACTAGAGATGGGAGAAGAATCTTTGCAAGGTACTCAACCAACAAGAGATATATCTAGATAGAAAAAGAACAGTAATTCAATTAAAATGGGCAAATGATCTGAATAGGTATTTCTCAAAAAAATACAAATGGCCAATAGAAGTAAAATAAAAAGTGGGTGATATTGCTATCAGGGAAATGTAAATCAAAAGCACCATGAGACTTTATCTTACCCTAGTAAGAGGGGCTGCTATCAAAAAGAAAGAAGATAACAAATGCTGTGGACGGCTCAGAGAAAGGAGGCTCTCATCCACCATTGTTGGGGACGGAAGGTGTTACGGTCACTACAAAACCAGTACAGAGGTTCTTCAAAAATCTAGAAATAAAGCAGCCGTCCGACCCAGCAATCCCACAACCAGGTACACATCTAAAAGAAATAAAATCAGTATGTCAGAGACGTCTGCACACCCATGTTTATCACAACGCTATTCACAACAGCCAGAGCATGGAACCACCCAGGTGTCCATCAGCGGATGAAGGAATTAGGAAAACATGGTAGATATAAACAATGGAATACTATTTGCCTCGAGCAGGTGGGATTCTGCCGTTTACAGAAATACATATGGAACTGGAGGGCATTGTGTGCAGTGAAATGTAGGCACAGAAATACAAATACCACGGGTTCTCGCTTACAGTAGAGTCTAAACAGCTGACCTCACGGGGAGTGGAGAGTAGGATGTGACTACGGGGCCTGAGAAGGGTGTGGGGCAGGAGGCGGAGAGAGGATGGCCAGTGGGGACGGAACGCAGCTGGACAGGAGGAGTACCCTCACATGTGCACAGCAGCGCGATCATGTTTGAAAATACTTAAATGTGTGTTTCCAGGAGCCAGTCAGTTTCAAATGTTCCAAAGGTCTGAGATGTCGGATATGCCAAGCACCCTGTCTGCATGTGTTGAGTTGTCACGCTGCACCCCACGAACGTGCCCAATCACTGTGTAGACTCGTTTTCCAGCTTAAACTCCGATGCTGGCGCATTCTGGAATCATGCCGACCCAAATAAGAGAAATGTCACGTGTCCTAGGGTTCCACTTCAGTGACATGCTGGAACAGGCGACTCGAGAAACAGAACACGGTCTGACAGGTGCCGGGACGAAGAGGAGGCAGAAACGGTAACGGGGCCTAATGGGCGCAAGGCCCTCTTCGGGGGAGCCGCGAATGTTCTGGAACAGATGGGAGGAGCTGGTGGCGCAACACTGTCCGTGTGTTGATGCCACCGATCGCTCACCGTACACTGTCTAATACAGTGTCGGTCAGGCGCATTTCACTTCAGTTAAAAAGGAAGAAAACCCACCGTTCGTGCGAAACTGAAACTCCCCAGGGGAGAGCTAAGGCTCCGCCCGCAGCGCCGTGCGGGGGCCCGGGGCGCCCTGAGCTTGGGGCTGCCCTAGGGCGGGAGCGGGCAGAGCACAGGCCCCTGCCGCCTGGGAAGGGATGCGCCTCGGGCGCAGGGAGCCCGGCGCAGGGAGCCCGACGCAGGGAGCCCGACGCAGGGATGGCCACCCCGGGCTCACTCCGCCGGAGGACGACCCGGGACGTCAAGGGCTCCCGCCCGACGCACCCTCACACGCATGCGCGTCTGCCTCCAGGCCCCTTGGCCGGTGACGTCAGCTCACGGTGGGCAGGCAGGGGCTTCGCTGGGGTCTGGGTTCGCAGGCTGGTGCCTTTGCCAGCGCGTGGAGCGGGTCACGTCCATCTGACCCGAGGACTTCTATTTCTTAAAGCCTCATCTTCAAGGAATTAGAGAAAAAATGGGGATTTCCTTGGCTTGTTTCAGCCTTGAGGCAGAGACGATTTCGGATAAGCGCAGGGAAGGGGCTGCAGTGGGTCATGGAAGACAATGCGAGGAAAGAGCCCAGGAGTCTAAGAAAGGGGCCGCACGTTTCCCAGGTTTCATCAGACTGAGAAGTGCCTCAGTGTCCTAGAAAGGGCCTCGGGCTGACCCTAGAACTGCTGGGTGGTTCAGTGTCGCCTCTCTAACTGTGACTGCACACGCACGCACACGGACACACACGCACGCCACCCTTAGTTTACTGCTAACGTCCTGTGTTTAATACAACAGATTAAGAAGGTTTGCGCCGTTCACTCCACACAAGCCTCTGGAGTGAGGAACCCCTTTGATAACTGATGAAGAGGCAAAGTGGAAGCATAGAAATCTAACTAATATTCTGGGACAAGCAACACCCTTGTGCACCCTGGTGCTCGGGATTCGTGGTTCTGGCTGCCTCTGCTGTTTTGGTTTTGTTTGGTTTTGTTTTTTACTGCAATGGAGCTGCCCTTTGGCATCAGCCACTCTCTTTCACTGTGAAGTCTCGGTTCCACCTCTCCAGGTTGCGCCATTTGGAGAAGTGAGACCACGTCCCTTGGAATCCATGAAGTCCTCCTTTGCGATTTACGCCCTGCCCAACCTCTGCACTGCTCAGTTACGAAGCGCTGACAAGCCGGCCCCACCCCGCAGCACTCCGGGCCCCACTACAGCGTCTGTGTGGCTCCAAAGCCGCACTGTATTATTTGTGAATGGTTTTGGTGTCCTCTCTAACCATGTCGCAGCTCCTTGAAAACTGGTCTGGGTCATGTTCTGAATTCAGTCCTAGGGTTATGCATTCACTGCTCGAGTGAGTTCCTGCCCACACTTGGTGATTGATGAGGCACTGTGAGGCGTAAAAGACAATGAAGCCAGCCGCTGTCCCTCACGCCTGTAATTCCAGCTCCATGGGAGGCTGAGGGAGGGGATGATAAGTGTGCGGCCAGTCTGCAAATAAAAAGTAAAAGGGCTGGGGATGTTGTTCCACGGCAGAGCACTTGCCTAGCACGAGTAAGCTCTGGCTTTCCTCCTCAGTACCGCCCCGTGCGCGCGCGCGCGCGCACACACACACACACACACACACACACACACACACACACACACAGGGATGCACAGACACAAAGCAACGGAATATAACACTCTGTGCTCTGGGACTTGGGTTTCCGGTTGCTGAAACAGTCTCCAGACCTAAAACCGGGAAGCAAAACTCCGGGAAAGGCTCTCTCAGGCCTCCAGGGCATAGTTTACAGTGTGAGGCACATCACTGTGTGCGTTATTCTTGGCCAGGTGACTGACTAAGAGGTGGCTTATCAGGAGAAAAGCAAGGTAATGTACTATTCGTTGGCATACAGAGAGTCAAAACGCGTTTGAAACATCTGCAGTGCGGACATGTTCATCCCCAGATCATGATTGCCAGAAATCTTATTCAAACAAGAAGCACAATTAGCCATGGTTGGCCGAAGTGGAATTTCCAAAAACTGTGTTAAACTTGACCTAGATATCAACAGGGTAACAGTGTGGTCCTTGGTGTTGAGGAAGCAAATGTTGGCCATTATTCTTTTGCTTTTCTTTCTGTGGCATCACCGTCCATGCAAATATATTTAGTTCACATTGCTGTGTACACGGCCCTGACAACTGAAGCTGATTGAGGTGATTGTAAATGCAATGGTAAATACAGAAATCATCCTGCAGTGACCTCTGGGGGGAAAATGGATGCAAAAATGCTTAAAATCTCTTTCAAGGAATTCATTGTGTTTTCAAGTCCAGTAATCTGGAGAAGAGGCATCAGCTCCGGAAAACACAGAACAAGTCACACCTTGCTCATGCCAGGCTTGCCGCTGCCCTCGAGTTTAGTGTCTGACATTGTGGAGAGCACCTGAAGGCTCTTCTGTGGAGAGGCTTGGAGAGGAGAAGGAAATCAACAAGTCCAAAGGCCCTGCAACTCTCAAGGAACGAGGCGCAGAGAAGTCTTACACACGGCAGCAGGTCTGAGAGGCCGCAGCGGCGGACTGAGAAGGATGTGGAGGGGCCTGTGGACAGCCTAACCGGCTCTCATCTCGCTCAGCCCAGTGGGCTGTCTCCTGGCTCTGTCTGTAGTTCCCACAGTTTTGTTCTGAACTAACTAGGTTGTAAGGCTTAGTAGTTGTTGAAGAATCTCTTTTAGCATCTTTCAAATAGGGTAAATGACGTGTGTGTGTGTGTGTGTGTGTGTGTGTGTGTGTGTGTACACTGCATGTTCAGAACTAAACAAAATCCTATTAGAAATTCTGTTTTGCTTGTTTGTTTATGTTTGGGGTTTTTTTTTTTTGGTACTGGGGATTGAACTCAGGACCTTGTGCTTGCAAGGCAGGCAGTGGAGCCACTGAGCTAAATCCCCAGCCCTGCTTGTTTGTTTTTGAGACAGGGTCTCACTATATAGTTCAGGCTTGTCTTGAACTCACTATGTAGCCCAGGCTAGCTTCAAACTCACGGTGATCCTCCTGCCTCAGCCTCCTGAGTGCTGGGATTACAGGTGTACATCACCACACCTGATTTTTGTTAGCAATTCTTATAAACGAAAAGTATGAAATGGCATAGCTATTACTCTGGATCCAAAGGAGGGATTTTATGTGAAACCTGGAGATTCAGTAAGTCGGAGTCAACATCGACAATAAGGGGCTGTGATTCAGAGCCAGAAATCTATGAGGGGCAGGCCCATATGCCTTTGGCTGACACCCAGAACTGTTGGTTATTAGCTTAAAGTGCAGTCAAATAAGCATAGGAAAGATTAAGACCTGGGTGAAATTCTAGATAGGGCTGTAAAGGGACAGTGTGGTGAAAATGGAGATAGACAGCTAGTGAGAGAATGATTTTAATTATAGAATAAAGAGAAAACCCAAAATAAGAACACAGCAACATTTGGAGATAAGAAAAGTATAAAAAGAATCATCGCACACACTATAGGTAGATGGAGCATTTACTAGGACAAAACAAAACAAAACAAAAGGAAAAAAGGGAAAAATTCCAGCAAATTGAGCTGGAAAACTTCACCTAAATATGAAAGCACGGAATGGGTTCTGAACCTGGAAATGTTCTTCAATGTGTTAAATGTCACACATTCTAAAAATATGAGCAAGATTTCAACACCCCTATAGTTAAAGACTGGTGATTGGAATTTTGCTTTTATGATGCCATAGCAATTCAGATGGTTCTTATGTCTCCATAGCAACAGCCTGATACTACTTTTTGTTCTTTGTGTAGCCATGTGATACCTGATGTACCACACAGGAAGGACAGCAGAACATTGGTTGTATTTCCTAATTAGTGACACAGAGACCAGGAACCTCTGTGGAGGACTTTTATTAGGATTGGACCTGGGCCTCATAAGCCACAGCTGCCTCCCACTGCTCTTCCTACTGGGAGCAGGCATCTGTCAACCCCGGCCTCGGTCAGCCACTTCTCTGTGAAAACAGAATTGCAGTTCTATGAGTTATGTGAACATTTGGGCGAAATCCCCTCAAGCTTCTATTGGGATGCTTGATTGTCTCAGAAGTTACCACAAGGTAAGAGCAGCAGTCATTAGCCACGAGGAACTGTCCATCTTTCAGCTCAGGCTGAGCAGCAGTGTAGGGCACGGCATGCGGCTCTGTCACTGCACAAGTCACTGACATAGTCTGTTCCTCAGGTTCCTGTCTGTGAAAGGGAGCAACAGCTGAAGGCTTTCTTACTCAGTGTAGTTTAGAATGTGTGTGTGTGTGGAGAGAGAGAGAGAGAGAGAGAGGGAGGGAGAGAGAGAGAGGGAGGGAGAGAGAGAACTCACCGGCCTTGGGTGTATGTATGAGAGGTACCGAGGTATGGTGTGTCGACCTGGAGTCGAGCGAGCTCCTGAGCCCCTGTGCATGAGTATGACAGAGAGGAGTCTCTGAGCACTCATTAAAGCCACAGGGAGTTCTCAGGTGCCTGGTGAATTTCCCAATCCTTCACCGTGGTCCTAATGAGTGTCAGGCTGAGTCAATAGCCTTCTAGCTCACCTTGGCATTGGCTGTTTTTCAGTGGGACCAGAAGTTCTTGGGCTCTAGTGTTAAGTGATGACACTAACATTTGTTACCCTGTCTGAATCAATTTCCTCCTCTTGTTTCATTCTTTTCTTTATATGAGAGAACACTTACAGAAGAAAAAATACATAACCTTGAACCTAGAAGGTGGCTGATAAATATTTGTTCTTTTCCTCCTCTTATCCTTTCTTCACCTAAAAATTCTTGCCTTTCCAGTGATTTGCTATGGGGTTTAAAGGTGAGCCACTGAGGTATGCCCATTTGGAGCTGAGGACCTTCTAGCAATGCTATTGCTGCAGCAGCACTGCAAGATATTAAGCTCTTGCTATCTACAGCACACGATGCATAGTGATGGAAATACTAAGAATTATGAGACCTTGTGCTTGAGGGCTGACATGCATTTGAAGGTGAAAAGACAGTAACAACATCAGATAACCCAAGCTAAACATCAAATAGGTAGCATAGGCAAATAGATGGGAGGTAGGAAGGAAAGAGGTATTGATGGGGACTTCCGAGAGAGCTAATATTTATTGAGTCCTTATTAAGTAATGGACATCGGGCCCTTTGCCTGCTTTACCTTACTGACTGAATGGTAGATTCCTGATAAGGGAATACAAATAGAAAGGTGGGATGGGCTGCTTGGAAGTAGGAGTGACCGAATAATCCATTTGACAGGAGGGAGGTAAATGGGAAGGAAGATGGTGGGTGAGTCCAAAAGCCAGAGAATGGAGGTCCATTAAGGAGAGCCCGTAATTTAGGAGGGAATACTATATGCCCAACTGTGTTATTTAAGAGAGAACTATTCAAGACTGGAGAAAACAACCAGGCCACTGAAATGGCCCAGATATTAGGTCCTGGGGCCGTGGCATAGAGGAGAAGCCGATCAAGGATGAGTTTGAAGTTGACTTAGAAGAATGATTTCAGGAAAGCATTTGGAAGTCTAGGGAAGGATCTCATTTGGGATAAAGAAAGTTAAAGCAGACTTTGGTTGTATTAAATCTGAAGGGACTATGAGCAAGTGGAGAGGTCTTTCCTGTAGAACACTAGCGATGGGAAAACCGTACTGTGGGGTGTTGAATGTGCCCCAGCACCTTCTGAACAGAGGAATCGAGGCCTATAAAGCTAAGGGCACATTTGGCCCGCCAGTTTATACTTTCATTTCCCCTATCAAATCACAGAAGTCTCGAGATCTACTGCCAGCGCCCCAAGAACATTGTTCAGCAAGTGTTTATTGAGTCCCTTCTCTATGGCAGGCCAGTGCCCTCTGTCTCTGCCCCGTCACCACGTCCATCTGGCTGGCCTCTTCCTAAGTGTACTTGAGGGCAAGTGGAAAAACACACTGGATACAAGTCAAAGCAGATGGCCCTAGAGAGCTCTCTCAGTCATTCCGTCATCATAGCTTGGTTCTTTTATTTCCAGAGGACATAAATAGCAGGATGTATATGGAAGGAGAAAAATGTCAGATTTTTCTGAGGACTTCTGTAATCTTGGCAAGTTTTTGACCTATCTGGGACTCAATTTGCGTATCTGTTGACAGTAATTAGTTGATGTATGATTCAATGCTAGTGTCCTATGGTTTGATATCATACACTTAGGCTTATAATGCCTTCAGGAAGTAGTGTCATTGCATTTATAGAATGTCGGACATTCCTTGTGTGAACAGGGATCCGTTAGGGTCATTGTAAGCAGTCCAAGGCCACAGTCCCTCTGCCAGACACCTTGGTGGAGACTCCTGGAGCTCAGCCCCGCAGCTACCTCCCTCCTCCCCTGAGGATGAGTGTAGTTAGGAGGGAAGAAGATGCACGTGTGCGTGAGATGGGGCGCAGCAGCATCCCTGCCCCAGCCTGCCCCCACCTCTCCAGTGTTCCACTGATGTGGGCCTGGATATGGACCCCCGGCCTGGCTCTTCGCAAACGGCTCTGTGCTTGCTGCATTCTTGCCCACTGCCCTCTCCCGGGCTGTGGCTGATTCCCTCTCCCTTGCTGTCCGCACTACCCTGTGCAGCACTACATGGAAACTGAAGCTTCTGCTGGGTGCTGCTCTACTCACCCTGACTCTTTCCAAACTGGTCTGGACTCCGCTGTGATGCTGGACGAGTACAGACCAACCTTCCCGCCACTTTCTTCTAGAGCTGCTGAAGATGTACTTCCTGACAATGCCTCTGGGCTGTGCCACCACGACAGCCAACCGACGCTGCCACCGTTGGTACACAGACTTCATCTCTGGCTCCTGTTCTGCCAGCCTCTCACGTGATCTTCAGAGCCTCGCTGGTGGACACAGCCGCTCAGTGTCATGGCTGTGACAGTCAACTCCACCCGCACAGCTAACAGCTACCCCGAGTTCCTCTCCAGGAGCCCAGTCCCCTCTTCTAAGCACTGCGTGTATTTTTAAATTTTTTTCTACCAGAAGACATCTTTGAATTTTTGGTGATCTATCCTCTATGGCTTTAGACCAGCCTCCCGAGGCCCACTTAAATCAGGAAATCTGCACCGTGTGCCAGGGCTTTGGAAACCTGCCTTTGCCACAACACAGTATTCTGATTTTCCTAGTGCTTCTTCCACTTAGGAGGGTTCTTTGTGCCTAAGAATGCTTTATAGATGATGCTTAGTCACATACACCCTGAGAGTGTCTAGGAGTAAATGGAAGAATAAAAGGAATCTATCTCTAAATCCTTCTGGGGTCTCTCAGGAAGGAAGACCCTTATGCAAATGGGTCTTCAGCTTATCGGAAATAGACATGCAAATCAGATCCTCCAGTGGCTTTGGAGGATATCGTATTTCGCACATAAGAGGAAAAGTAGGATGAAAGGTTATTTTTGAGCCATATGACTGAGAAAAACCTGTCCAGACAGACTCTGGCAAAGGGTGATCAATGCATGGAATGGCCTTGGTTTGGTTTAATAAAGAAAAAGCAAGCTAAATCAAGGCCCAGAGAATGCAGATTCAAAGCATTCCTTTCTCCTGGGCATTGTTTTCTTTCATTCCAAGCCCTCTGGTTGCATAACTGTCTAAACATATTCAGACAAGAAAGGAAACATCCTGAACCACGGTAGTGTTCGTTTGCACTCCATTGTACTTACATGGCTTCATCCTGGCAGTCCTTATATGAAGGTCCTGTAAGGAAATCCAGCATTGCCTGAGAAAAAAAGGGAGAAAGAAAGAGACAGACAGAAAGGGGAGGGGAGGGGAAGAGAGGAAAAGATTCTTTTATTCCCTAAATTTCTTTCATTTCTGTCCGATGGCCCCTGTGCCACACACAGGGCTGCTGTGAAAGTCAGGGCATTTCTTTCACTGGGCGGTGAAAGGGAGGTTGTGCTGGTGCCCGTGGGCACATACGCCCCCTCAGTGCTCAGAGCCCTCCCGGGACATGAGCCCAGTGCCCTACAGAGCGCTTCGAATTCCCTTCAATTAGAAAACAATTACCTTTTAAAAAACATTTGAGAAACAATAATTTTCCTATTTTTAAACATAGTAGGATAGAAAGTTGGCTAAGAAAAGCAAGGAAATAACCAAGATCACTCAAGAAACTAGAAGCAGGAAACAGGCTTCGGTAGAAGTCTTCGGCCTGGCTTTCAAAGGCCCAGCGGCCTTCCCCAGCCCATGCCCAGGTAATCATGCTGGGAACAGTAGCAGAATTTAAATAGAGCCCTTTCTCCACAGCAATGCTTCACACTGCTGATTTCTCCTGGTTCTTATGATTCATTACCATTTGCTTAAGGTCAATACCACTCACATTCAAAGTTTGGTTTCTCAGGTACAGGCTGAGGCTCTGAGTTAGAAAAATCGTATCTTATTAGAATTGAGGCAGAACTATTTCTCATGCCTGATCCAATGCAGCTGACTTTGTGTCCTCAGGCACTGAGGTCTCTTTTTCTATTTACAAAAAGAAAAAGATGGCAGTTTTGCTTTTAGGGAACATATTTAGACACCAGCGCTAAGATATGGCCTGCAAAACAGTACATTCTAGGGTTTGGTTCAAAAGATGCCCATCTATAGCTATCATTAATTCCATTATCTTGACACAGTAAGAAACTGAAAGGAGCAATTATTTTCCTTTATGCCTCAGGTTGAAAGTGACCAAGGAAACTTACAATACAGGATTGATCTGAAAGGTCCTCAGCTCTGAAAATAATGCAGACTAAGGTGTGGTTATTGTCGGAAAAGTCATAATCTACGCCAAATTCCATTAGGTGATCCAACCACTGTGAATTAAAGGAACCATCAAGTACTGTGCAGGTTTGATCGATTTCAATGAACAAACATTATATAACTTAAAACAATGAACTTTCATAATACACTAAAAAAGCTTTCCCGTGGATGTTTAGAATTAATACACAATATTTTTAGAGACCACTAATGTTGTAAAGAGAACTGTGCCTCTCGACTATTTCATTCATACATGCCATATAAATGTTTTTAAATGGGTCAAAGTATAAATTAAGTTTTAAATTAAGAAAAACAGAATCTGAAACCATGTGACCTGGAGATCATTTGTCAGCATGCGTCAGTCTTCATGCTTTCTTTTACCCTCAAAGGTCATACTTTCTGCCTCTGCCCTCCTCCTGCCTGGTTAGTCTCTCCACCCCACCATCTCCACAGCCCCAGCCCCAACAAGCCCTCTTCCGTGTGGCCCCAAAGCCAGCTTCCAGGAGGAGCCCCTGGCCTGGAAGGGCAGCTCAGTGCTAGGGCGTGTGCTTAGCACACACAAGGCCTCGGCTACCATGATTGGCCAATTCTCTGCTGATTCTGACCCAGCGTGATTGGAGCTGTTTTTCACTATAGTCAGCTACAGTCCTTGGAGTTCCTAGGAACCATGACCATGACCTGTGAGCTTCAGGCAGAGCCTCTGGCTGGGTTTCCACGCACTGGTTCTTAACACAGGTGTGTGGCTCGGAGGAGCCCGTAGCATCCCAGTACAGACTGAGGTGAGCTCGGTGGCTAGGGACATGGCTGGGGGTGGGAGATGGAGTCTTTCTCATATCCCCAGAGTCCAGGATAGGCTGCTGGAGACAATGCTGTTGTTCTGTTTAAGTAGCTTGAACATTCAGAGAAGCCTCAGAAGCAGAAAGCCTAAAGATTCTCATCTGCATTTCTCACTATCATTTTGTCTTCTCTCAGCCCAGGTTTTGATAAACAATAATGGGGCAATTTAGTAGCAATGTTGGGGTTGCCATTTAGCAGGAAAAATAACAAATAAACAGATGAAATGTTTGAGAGCGATTGATTTATGGAAGGCCTGACAAATCCTGAAAATTTTGAGAGAATCATCGTGAAATACTCACTGCACATTGCATAGCTCTGTCAGAGCCAGTGCACGGCCGACCCATCCAGAGGCTCTGCCTGAAGCTCCTGGGTGGAGAGTCCTGGTCACGGTCCCTAAGTACTTCGGGGCTGGAGTTGACTATACTGGGACAAACAGTTACAGTCATTGCATATTGTGTACATCTATCACATTTTACACTCCAAAAATATACAAAAAGTTATCTTTTTGTTTTTGGTACCTGGGATTGAACTTGGGTCCTTCCGCTTGAGCAGCAAGCGGTGAAACCACTGAGCTAAATCCCCGGTCCACAAAAAGTTATCTTAGTCCAAAAAGAGAATAAAATGTTTTCCTATCAAATGTCCTTCAGAGCAATTCTTTATTTTGGAACTTTAATCCATCTCCCTCAACAGAGGCAGGAAGCTACAGCAATGCCCCTAGGGCCGGTTTCCCTGTTTGCCAAGAGGTGGGCGGGAAAGCCAAGGAGCATCCACTGCTTCCCCTCTGGGAGCAGTGGGGAGTGGGCGCCCCTGCTGCTGGGCTGGCTCTCCCCTGCATCCCTGCCTTGCTCCCAGAGGTTTTCCAAGCAAACACAGGAGCAGTGATCTGGGAACAGCGCAGCTGTCAGTTTTTCCCCTCTTGAAAGAACCCCATAAGCAGAAAAATCCTAAAGAGGAGAAAGAAAACAATGTAAATACCTCTTTCAAACACTGCAAAATAGTGCCACACTGTCCTTTATATATTTTCATAAAACACGGAGGTAGATAAAGGTCCATTTCCAGCTAAAGTTTCCATAATACTGAGAAATGGCAGTTTTATTTTTCCCTCTGTGGCTTTTTTTTTCCGGAAAGACAGGAACTGCTGAAGGAGGAAGTCTCCCAGGGCTGGATTCCAATTAACTTCTGTACCAATTACTTGTAACTTTAGACAATCATGTTCTTTAGAAAATGGGGCAGAGAATCTAAATGATCATAAAGATGAGATGACTGACCAACCAAAACATAGAACTGTTTCTAACTCCATTCTTTTTCCCAGTTTGTCCAGACTGTACAGAATTGTACATAAAATACGGTCGGTTTAATATTTGATATTCAGTAACGCGGAAGTGCCGGTGTGTGTGTTGGGAGCTGAGACTGATCTGGAGATTGCGAACCATTTTGATAATCATGCAGCCTACCCATCATTCTCAATGGAGAGCTTGCAGGCTGAGGTACAGTACAGAGAACTTGAAATCCAACTTACAAGCCCTGCTTTCTTGGCCTACTGTGTAGGAACTCTGTGATCTTGAACCACTGTATCAACGAGCTACATAGCAAACATAGTACTGGCGCCACACAACAATAGATGTCGGTTTTTCAGAAGTCTACCATTTGTGATTCCCTGGCTTGATCATGAGTCCATGAGTCCGTGAAGCTGAATTTTCTCTGTCCTCCTCCTGGGGTCAGCAGACTAGCCTGACTGTTTCTTCCTCTCTGACATCCTTAAGCTTTTTTCTATAAAGCACTGGTTACAATTCCACTGCCCCAAACTGGTCAATCATACTCAGAGACAGTGAGTGAGACCATGTCACATTGCAAATGGCACGGATAACACAATATGTGAGTAACTGGGGCCAACTCATGCCATTTAATGCTAATTCTGTCAACGTCAGGTCGTTGTCTGTCATTCGGGAATAATGGTGCACTTTGAACACTAAATGAGGTATGCTTAAAAGTACCTCAAGCCCTGGAATGAAGTTAGTGTTCAATGATTGTTGCTTTCTTTCTATTCCCCTCTCCAACCTTGTAAAGTAAATTAATACCTGCCACACAAAGTGTGATTATTGTGAGGTTTTTAGAAAGGTAACACATATGAAAATACTTTGAAAATATCTCAGTTGCCATATAATTTTTGTGTTCCAATAATTTATGGGATTTTAGCCTTATACACACACAGATAAATTAAAGCACTTGGATATTAAGTCATAATTTTCACTGAGCACTTTAGAATGTAGTAAGTGAAAATTTTCTCTATAATAGGTTCTTTTACTTACATTATAATCAAAGCAAATATGTGTGGCTTAGAATGAGGGTTGGGCAGAGAGGGAAAAAGAGGGGGATTTGTCACATTAGTTAAGTAACTCCTGAAGTATTACCCAAAATATATGGAACTGGTCTGGGAAGAAATCTTTTCCAAACACTTGTGGTCCAAAATCCCACATCTTAATGAGGATCTTTCCAAATAAGAAGTAAAGACTGGGCCAGGGATTTAGCTCATGGTTCCACCGCCTGCCTTGCAAGCGCAAGGTCCCAAGTTCGATCCTGGGTACCAAAAATAAAAGAAGAAGTAAAGACTGATGGGTGGGCACAGAGGATGAAACCTGTGTGGTTGTCAGGTCATCCTCATGCCTTAATAAATTGAAAACTGTTTATGAAGCAGAGCGATACAACCCTTGGATAATGAACCTTAATTGTGCAGCTAGCTGTGGTCCCCAGAGACTCCAAGGGACATAAAGAAATTAACCTCAAGATGGCAAAGATGCGAGGGAGAAAGTGTCAGCATTTTAGTGCAAGAGAGATGGGAGGCCTGCCCCTCTGACTGTTATTTCTAGCCGTCTTTGTGACATGTACAAGCCTCCTGGTCTACAGAAGTTTCTTATGAAATTTCTCTCTCCACCTTTAGCCAGATTTCAGCCAAGATCCCCTTCTCTGAAGCACCAACTTAGTCGATATTTTCACCAGTTTCTATTTACTATATATTCATTGTCTTTTTCTACTAACGACAGATTAATCCCAGATTGTAACTTCTGGGATTAGAGATTCCAAGCTGAGGGTTCCACAATTCAAACAAATCTAGGATGGAAAATGAATATCTTCATTCCCATTTCTGGATGTTTTGGTAACATGGATCACTGTCTAGATCCTCAGAATGCTGACAGATCTGACAATTACTATTCATTGACATTGTACAGCTATTACCTCGGTGAGATTATTTACTAAATCTCACACCACTACTACCTCTTCTGCTACCCCCTCTCCCCAGAAAATCTAATTACCTCACACATACACAAAAGATGATCACTGATATTTAATGGGCTTGGAAATGACAGGTAATAAATTGACTAACGTGTTCCATTTTATGAATAACTATCTTTCATAAAGACAAGACTTTTTGCTTGATAAGTGCCCTGGTTGAGGTAGATCTTTAATGAATATTGGTTTCATGAATAAATAAGAGAATGAGGCACTGAATGTTAATGTAATGGCCTAAAATAATACAGTTTCACATGCTTACTTTGCAGGTCCCAGCTAATAAAGAAGTGAAACTTACTATGCTTTTAACTCTTTATAACCTTGAGGTTGGTAGAAGAGATTTTTTAAAAAATGAAAGAAGATGAAGTGGAAACAGTGCATTAGAAATGGCTCCACTGAGCTAAATGTAGGTCCACTGTGTGGACAAATTATGTAACTGAAATTATTGAAAAATAGCAATAAAAATAGTACCTCCGGCGTGCAGGGGTGGAGAGCGAGGGAAAAGGATACATAAAAAGCACTCAGTATTGTGCCTGGCACGAGGTAAGTGTTTAACAGCTATTAACTTCATCTTCAGTATCAGCGTCATTTCAGGCACTATGCATTAGGTTCTGCATCCTGTCGAATCCCAAAGTTCAGTGTAGCCAGGGAATCTCTCAGACTATTATGAAAACATGGAGAATGACCCCAGACTCCTGGGACTGGGGGCCTAGAGTGTAAACAACCAGAGAAATTACATGCTGAAACATCTTTGAATAAACCTTTCCCATGGGTTTTCTCTGTTCTACACCGTTGAAGGAACCTTTGAGAAGTTTACCATTGGAGAGAGCACCAAGGGGCAGGGTGTGTAACCAGTTCTGACAAAGACAACAAAAGTGAAGGAGAGAACTCTTGAGTCGTGGGCATGGCTGGAAATTCTGGTGAGATGGTTGCTGAGGTTGGGAAGGTACAATGGACAGAAGAGAACGCTTGGGAATAGAGTTGCTGAGAGTCAGAAAGCAAACGATGCAGCTTGTTCTGCAACAAATGCTCAATGTGAGTGGTGTCTGAACCATGAGTGGCAATGAGAGCCCTGTTTCCGTGTTTCAGGGCCAGGATCGGGGGAGAAAGGAATCTAATATCTGTCTTGGGTGAAGAGCAGTGCGTTCTTCCCCTTCCTGCCTACAGCAAAGCCCTTAGGAGGATAAAGGAAGGGCTTGGAGAAGAGGCGCAGGAATTGAATTCAAGATGGAGGTGAAGGAGTGGAATTCTTGTGGAGACAAATTTATTTTTAACTTCTTTGGAGAAAGTAAATAATGAGTTTCCAGAAGAGAGTCACAATCTTTGTAGCAGTAGCACTGGAATGGAAGGAGAAATTGTACCAGCACATTTACAATCCCGGGGGGAAGCCCACTTACCTGGGTTGAGGTTGATGTGAATAACAAGAAGACAGATGGAAAGGCTTGATGAGTTGGTGGAATTTTATATAAAACCTGCTATAGGTAATGGGCACAAGGCCTTGGTCTGTCCTGCTCTCCACAGCATCAGCAGCAGCTAGATCAGGTCCAAGTACAGAGCAGACACCTTGGAATTACGAGTTGAATGGCTGAACAAATGGGAGAGATGAAGGGGACCCCAAACACTAGGGTACTCAGGACAAAGTAATGTTTAAAACAGTCACAAAGGAAGTAAGAACCAGAGGCACCCCAAAATGGCAACAATCTTTTATACCAGGACAGGATGTTATACTCAGTAGGGTGAGGCTAATCAAGATTTTCGAGGAAGTTAAGAATCTGGTCAAAGGGTGTAAGATTTGGATAAGATGGAATGAGATTTCAGTCTTGCACCTAAGATAAAGTAGAAAAAGATTAAGAGCAAAGAACCGTAGAGTAGCCAAAGGGGTGAATTAGGGGCCAGAATAGTTTCCGTAGATTCTGAAATGTCTTCAGTGTGCGCTATGAACTGGAGAAGTGGATTAATCACAGGTTACAAACACCAGTGAAGGAAGAGCCCCAGGAAGAGCACCTGCCCATTGTTTCCTCTGGGAACAGTGCGTGGAGTGCACCATCTTGGAGTCCTGGTGGGAGTCAAGCACAAAACCCACAGGTAGAGAGATGAGTTCTATCCCAGGGGCAGGAGAAGGGGACGTCAGCCTCAGTTATCATTGGTGATATCAAGATCAGAGCAGAAAGTAACGAAATTGAAACTAAAAAGCATTAAAAAGACTCCAAGAGCTGGTTCTTCAAAAGAATAAAGCAAATCAATGAACTCTCGGGCAATCTTACCAAAAAAGGAAAGAAAAGACCCAAAACAGTGCAATGAGAAATTCTAAAAATGAAATTATAAGGAATACTGCAGAAATTCAGAAGATTGTTAATAACTACTTTGAAAACCTTTACTCCAATAAACTGGAGAATTCAGAAGAAATGGATAGATTCCCAGATACATACGAATTACCAAAACTAAACCAAGAACATACAAAAATGCTAAGTAATTCAACAATAAACAATGAAATTGAAGCAGTGATTAAGAAAAAAAACCCTGCCCACTAAGAAAAGCCCAAGATCTGATGTATTCACTGTTGAATTCTACAAGAAATTCAAGGATGCTCTAACTGAGCCAATACTTCTCAAACTCTTTTATCAAACGGAAAGGAAAGTAGTACTTCCAAAGTCATTCTTAAAAGCTATAATCGCCCTGATTCAAAAGCCAGACAAAGATCCAACCACAAAAGAGAGCTACAGGGCATCTCTTTAATGAACACAGACACAAAAATTCCCAACAAGATACTGACAAACAGAATGCAGCAAATCATCAAAAAGATACATCATGACCAAGTAGGATTCATCCTGGGGATGTAATGGCTCAACATATGCAAATCAGTACATGTAATTCATCACATAAAGAGAAACAAGGACAAAAACCACATGACTATTCCATAGATGCAGAGAAGCCTTTGACAAAGTCCAACATCCATTCATGATTTTTAAAAACTGAAGAAAATAAGTTAGAAGGACCTTATCTCAATCCATGGAAAGCCATTTATGTCAAACCTACTGCCAACATCATATTAAGTGGGGGAAAATGAAAAGCTTTCCCTTTAAAAGCAGGAACTAAAGAAGGATGTCCACTATCACCACCACTCCCATTCAATATAGTACTTGAAACATTAGCCAGAGCAATCAGGCAAGAGAAAAAAATAAAAAGGATATGTATAAGAAAGGAAGAAGTCAAATTATTATTACTGGCAGATGACATGATTTTCCACATAGAAAACCCAAAAATCCCACCAAAGGACTCCTTGAATTAATAACCAAGTTCAGCATCATAGCAGAAAACAAAATCAACACACAAAAAAATCAATAACATTCCTGTACACTAATAATGAACTCACTGAGAAAGAAATTAGGAAAACAATACCATTCAAAATAACATCAAGCGAAAACGCAAGGACCCGAGTTTGATCCCCAGTACCATAAAAATAACATCAAGAAAATTAAATACTTAAGAACTAATCCAACAAGAAAATGAAAGATCTCTACAATGAAAGCTACAGTACTCTGAAAGAGGAGATCAAAAAGGACATCAGAAAATGAAAAGAAATCCCCTGTTCCTGGATAGGCAGAACCAATATAGTCAAAATGGTCATACTTCCAAAACTGATATACAGATTTAATGTAATTCCAATCCAAATTCCAGCAGCATTTGTCATAGAACTAAAACAATCCTAAAATTCATATGAAACTAAGAGAGACCCATAATTGCAAAAGAAATCCTGGGCAATGAGAGCAAAGCAGGAGGCATCACAATCCCAGACTTCAACTTATATTACAAAGTTTCAGTGATAAAAACAACATGGCACTGGCACAAAAACAGGCATGTGGCTCAATGGAATGGAATAGAGGATGCAGGAACAACCCCAGGCACATTCAACTATCTAATCTTTGACAATGAGACCAAAAACATACACTCTAGGAAAGATTGCCTCTTTTTAAAATGGTGTTGGGGAAACAGGCTATCCATGTGCAGAAGATTGAATCTAGATCCATTTCTCTCACTCTGAACTAAACTAAAAAATGGACCAAAGATATAAATGTTAAAACAGAAACAGTTAATCTTCGGGAAGATAAAACAGGCAAAGCTTTTAAAGTCACAGGCATAACAAGGATTTTCTGAACAGAATATGTTACCCAAGAGATAACATCAGGAACCCACAACTGGGATCATATCAAATAAAAAGCTTCTACGTGGCGAAAGAAACAACCAACAGAGTGAAAAGACAACCTACAGAATTGGAAAACATTTTTACTCTCTATTCCTCAAAGAGAGGACTAATATCTAAAACTATATGAAGAACTCAAAAAAATAGACCTCCCCCCAAATAAAAGACCCAATCAAAAAATGGACAACTGAAATGAAGAGACATTTCTCAGATGAAGAAGTACAAATGGGCAATAAATACAACATGGAAAAATGTTCAACATTTCTGGCCACCAGAGAAATACAAATTAAAACATTATTGAGATTCCATCTTGTTCCAGAAAGACTACGCAACAAGAAATCAAATAATAACAAATGCTGGTGAGGCTGGGGGTTGGGAAAGGAGCCTTCTACCGGGTTACTAGTTATACAACCATGTAACTGTACTAGTTAAAACTAATACAACCATTATGGAAATCATATAGAGATTTCTCCAAAGTATTAAAAGTAGAAATTCAAGAGTTAAAGACATCATATTATAGTGATTCATGCCTACTCATGTTTATAGTAGCATAATTCATAATAGTTAAATCCTGGAAGTTACCTATATGTTCATCAACAGATGAACTGATAAAGAAAGTGAGGTGTTTACACCTCATGGAGTACTACTCTGCCATAAAGAAGGATAAGCTTGAGTCATTTGTAGAAAAATGGATGCACCTTGAGACTATAATGTTAAGTGAAATAAATCAGGTATACATACAAACTTAAATATTGCATGGTTTCTCTTATATAAGAAACTGAAAATATAAATAAAAAGCATGTCTTACTTTTCATGATGCTGAGACAAAATACCCAAAACCCAAAGTTAAAGGAGGAAAGGTTTATTTGGCTCACAGTTTGTAGAGGTTTCAGTCCATAATTTGCTGGCTCCGAGGCGGGGTGGCATTGCAGAGGGGCATCACAGAGGAGAAACAGTTTATGATGAGCAGAAGGTGGCAAAGCAAGCAGGGGTGAATACAAGCCTCTTTCTGTCCCTTGTACCAGGATACTGGGACTAGGGCAGTGCCAAACCAACCAGTGTACTGATTTACTTACTAATCACCCACCCTTAATTCTAGCACCCTTAACCCAGCATCACACCACGAATCAATCACACTTTAGATTCAGCCACTTCTGAAAAAGCTCCGTCTATGACTGCATGAGTCTGTGCATGGGGGCATCTAGACACAGCTATCACAATGGGGAAATAGACTTTTCGCAAAAGGGAAGGGGTCCAAGAGGTAGAGGGAGATGGGAGGAGTGGAGAGGAAGAGAATGTAAAAAAGAATTAAGATGCATTGTGTCCGTGTACCAACTCCCCATGAAGAACGTACCCACTATGTACTGAAAAAATTAAAATGCAAAAACTTGGTGAATTCACATATACTAACTATATGAACATGTCCTGAGCCCTTAGACTAGTGTAAGTGTCCTTAGCTCCAACTAAGGAGTCACCAGTTAAAACCAGTGTCGAGTCACTTCCATAAAGAGTCCCTCAAGTGTGAGGAAGTCCGGGGACTTCTCTTTTCAACCTCATTACTCCCCTATCCAAGCATTTGCTGTTTTTTTCCATTGTGTACTTTTACCAGGTGACCAGTAATGCTGAATAAAGCAGCCAATCCTGATTTATTTGGAGTTCTGGACCGTGCGAGTGTACAAACACACACAGACACACACATGCACGCACGCACACAAGCACACTTATTATTTAGTGCTCAGCTATTCAGGAATGGAGTCCATAAATCTGTATTTGAAACTTCCCTGAGAAGAAGCCATCTGGTCAAACCACAGAAATTCCCTTTAACTATCCAGATGTTAGGTCTACACTGGGCTAAACAAGTGGGTATTTGGGAATATCCATGTGGTGAGATTTCTTTTTCTACTTTCAGCCCACAGAACAGAAAACCAGCTGAGTAATGGTGTCCACTGCGTCCATTCCTGTGAGGGTCTGGATTCTTGGAGAAGAATGAACGCTCGGGTGAATGAACGTGTGAATGAATGAATGAAGCCACAGCAGTGCCCTGAGCTCTGGAGAGACACGCTGCAGGTCCCAGCCTGGCTGGGAGGCTCTGAAACATTGGGGGAGCTCAGCCTCACCTCCTGTCCAGGGTGAGCTGCCCTGCGGCTGGATCCAGACCACGTTTCTTGGCGCCAATACGATACCTAAGACGGGGATCATTTGTCAAGTGAGCATGGTGCACAGAGAGCTGTAGGCAGATTATGGAAAGAGAGAGGGAGGAGAGAGAGGGAGGAGAGAGCCCAGAGAGAAGAAAGCCAGGGGGAAGAGGGCGAGGAGAGGAGCAGACTCCCCCAAGATCGGAGCTTTTGGGCACTGGGGATTCAAGTTAGACCGGTGCGGCGCAGCGGCACCACCCGGGAGCCAGCAGCCACCAGCAGCTCCGACATGGCTCTTTCTGTGTGGGATGCTTGGACAGGGAAGGCTGGCAGACAGTAACTTGCAAAAAGGAGAAACTGGCATGAGGATTCCAGCAACATGGAAGGGCTCCTGTCTCCGATGAGGACGAAGGTAAGGAGAGTGAATCTCGGCTTCTTTTGATGCTGATCGGAGGTGCGGAGAAGGGCTCAGGGAAGAGGAGGCTTGGGGAGCTTTTGTCTTATTTCAGAACTAGGCTGGTGAAAGCAGCTGATCGGTGAAAGAAAAGGTTTTGCCTCCCAGGCAGCGCGGCTGGGGCGAAGGGGTGAGCAGGGGGAGCGAGCCATCTGCCAGCGTGGACAATGGGAATCTTAGTAAATGAGTTCTCCTTTCGGTTGATTAGACAGCCATATTTTAGCGGATTTCCACTCACTCTTGCTTTGGGGCCGTGCTCTCCTCCGAGCTGTTTGTTTGCAGGAAGTACCGATCTCTCAGGCTGCCTGGCCGTTTAGCAGGAAGGGTAACACGTTTAAGGCAAAGAGCATGCCCAGCTCGCTCTTGAAATAGCCTCTCTCCTCCTCCTCTTGTTAAGAGCAGGAGGATCAGGGAAATCCTCTCTGTGGAAAGTAGGTTAATGCATTCTGGAAGCCAGAGTATTCTCAGAAAACTAGGCAGCCTGCAGGAAAGACTGTGGAACGCCACACTGATCTCATGTCTTGAACTTGGTTCCGTGGTGTCTGGAAATGCTCATGGGCCCTGGGTTCGCCTCCTGAAGACTGAGCACTTGTCCTCCTTGGCTGGAGTTTTCTTCTGCCTTGAGAAAGGGATGCCTTGAAATGGGATTTCCGTGCACTGCTGGGCTGTGAGGGGGCTGTTTGACATCTTCTAAATCCACATATGACTCTAAATAATGGGTCAAAAGTTTTACATAGTGCTAGAAATATTACTTTGCCTAATCAAAAATCGAGGGGGGGTGCTCTCTAAACACACAGCAGAGGTAAAACCAGTGGGATAGGCTTCCATGTACCCCATCCCTTTGGGGTTCTGTTTAGTGATGGGGACACAAATAGACCCTTTTGTCAGTGAGCATTTTCCCCTGCTAGTTAATGAGCATGGCCCTGACATTTTGAGAGAATGTTAGAAGTGGGATCTCGGGCATGAAAGCCCCCAGTCCTTTGGGAGGATTCCCTGTCTCTGTCACATGCACTGATCCTTTGATAGTCATTCATTAAAAGGACAGCCTCGAGTGACAGTTGGTCACAAAGGCTCTTGCTCTAGCCCTTCTGCTGGCTCTCCCTTGAGATCCCCAGGTGGCCCATCTTCCCCCTGAGTGTGTAGGTGGAGGCAGCTTGCTTGCAGACAGCTCACTGGGACCCAAGGCTGTGGACACAGCACCCACTGCTCGTACAGCCTCTACTGCAGCAGGGAAACTAGCAAAGGCAGCTGGCTTCTTGGTTCCCTGTACAGACAGGCTGAGGTTTGAATGCTTTAGGGAAGAGCCTGATACTCTGTTCATTCTGCCAGCTTTGGGAATGACTGCCTGAGACAAACTGTCCTGGCATGGTGCACTCACTGGTGCCAAACAGACCTATGGATCTGAGCGCACAACCTCTGAAACTACAACTTTGGACAGGAGGGGAGTTCTCTGTGCAAATGAGGCAGCACCAGGCTGTGCGGGAATCAGCCTGTGCCCGTTGAAATGGCACATTGGGGGCTGGATGTCGGGCGTCAGCCTGCTCGGGGGTGACTCGCATCAGATGAGGGCACACCGTGATGAGCTCCTCAACCACCTCACTGTCCAGTGGACAGGGGAGCCCTGGAGATTTCTGTCTTGCCGATGTTCAGATGTAAAATCTCTAGGTAGCGAATGACTCTCGTGCAAGCCTTTCCATTTTTTAGGTTTCAAGGGATTTGCTTGTGTGTTTTAAGTGGCTTCTGTGAATTCTTTTTTAACCTCTAGTTCTGACACTGGAAATTGATATATCCATGTTGAAAATTCAAATTACCTTTGAATTCAGAAACCTACAGTATTATCATGACTCAGGGGACAAGACCTGGCTGTGTAAGACTGCAAGAGGAGACTCACTGAGGAGACACCTTTAGTTCCTACATCGCTGTGTGCTGTCTCGTTGAAATTACTCAGTGGATTTGTAAAAAATGTATGGGAGACTTACATCAGTGACCACATGTTTCCTTCCCCAAACTTTGCTCACATTATGCCTTATTAAGACTATTCTGGAACATTCTCCCTGTTGATGAGGGTTTGGCTTGAAGTTTCTGACTTCCTGGAATCATGATGGGGGCAAACAAAGGGAGCATCCGAGAGCTTGATCCCAGTGTGTTTGGTGACTTAATAACTTACTGACAGTTGAAAGTGAGTGTCGAGGTAAATTGGACATCATGCAGTAATTTCATTATGCCATGCAATAGACTTAACCAGTCTAAATCGTGGGTGCCTAATGCATTTTTCTTTCAGGGTGCGCATAATTGCCACATAAATATGCACAAGATTAACTGGAAATGGCAAAATAGGGTGGGCAAAATATGCACGAGCATTGAAATTAAGGCCGTCCTGAGGAGGGCATCTGAGCACCCCCTGTCCCCAAGCTGGGTGCCAGGGTGGCACCTGTCACCTCTGGTCAGTCGCCTTTGCACCGCATTGGCTCTGGGCTGTGTCCGGGCACACACCTCTTCTTCCTGTCATATCCAGTGCGGTCTACGAGTGTCTCCAGGCTGAGGGGCACACTTCCTACCGGCCTTGGGATCCAAACCCTAACAAACCAGGTTTGCAGAGGTGAGGGGTTGGGGGAGGAAAGAGGAAAAACAGAGAGGAGCTGATTAAGTCGTTTCTTCTACGAGGGCAAGGAAATAATTTTATAATTAATGATCTTTGTGTAGTTTTTATACATGTCCTTTTAAAATTCCATTTTCAATCCTCCAACCTCCACAGTTCTCTTTAGCCCTCACAGTGCTGCTGCCAGTGAATGAGGTTGGCAGAACATACCCCCTTCTTCAGCCTCTTGTGAGCCCTGCTCCCAGTGCCTGCTGAAAATTCCTAGCCAGCCCCTGGTCTGGGCACGGGAAATCAGGCCAAGTCTTTCCTGTGTAGAGATGTGAGGGGTGGAATCTGAAGAAACTGCAGCATCAAAAAAAAAAAAAGAAGAAGAAGAAGGGGAGGAGAGAGAGGAGGGGGTGGGCAAAGCAGAGAGGAAGGTTGGGGGTCCATCTCTTACACCCAGACAAATTCCAGCTTTGTTTTACCAAACCTCTGTGCTGTACATAGAAAGGGATCAAAATCAACCTTTCTGAAAGGGATAGAGCTCTAACTTTTAAAAAGTCGAATAACTATTTTGTACGCTAATTAGGACTTTTAAGAATGCTCCAGTATTTTGCCTTTAATATCTGCTGTCAGCTTACAATAGTCCAACTCCCCAGGGGTGGTGTGTTTTTATCTGCCTGAACCTGTCTCATTCCTGCCTCACAGACACTGCATCATTGATTGCACTTTAGGTCCTTTTTTTTTTTATATTGTTTTGGGTACCGGGAATTGAAACTCGGGTCCTTGCACTTGCAAGGCAGGTGCGGTGCCACTGAGCTAAATCCCCAGCCCATTTAGTTACTTTTTTAAAGGAATGGGTTTGCATTTGTGGCATAAATAACTTTTTGAAGGATGTCTTCTGAGATCAGTCCATTTGATGAGAGAGATCCTTGAAGGGGAAGGGAAATGGAAGCCGAGCTGACAAAGAAGCAGCATTTGGAATTAGCACAAGGTTCAGTCCTGCCAGCCCAGATCTTCTGTCCCCAGAGAGAGTTGCTACATGGAGCTGGACTTAGCTCCAAACCTGTCCTTCTCACCCCACACTGGAAACTTGGAAATACATTAGACATAGGTTTAAGATGTCAAAATACTAAAATCACAATACAGATAGCAAAAAAAAAAAAATCAAAAAGTACAGTCAAAGGCTCTGTGGCTTTTTATACCATGTATTGTACAGTGTATGGAACCATTAAGGACACTTAGAATTATGCTAAAACTTCTTGAAACTTTGCCAGGACTCCATGGAAAATAGTACCTGAAACAATCCAGTGTGTCTCACATTCTCGATACATGGATTCACATAAAATACTGCAGTCTCTTGTTCAAAGAATTCTGTAAGCCAGAAATCATGCTAAAGAATGGTTTAGCCCACATAGGGTAGGACTAAGGAGGACCTGACAACTATTTCAAATACACGAAATAACACCGTGCACAGGATCATACACAGCTAACGACAGCTTGTGCTTCATCTTAATGGAGATTTGAATAAAAGGGGACTTCCTGGAGCTCAAGAATGACAAGTTTACATGAAATTCAAAGAAATATTTCTTTATTACAAAATGTTTTCCTAAGAAAGGTTGAGACACTTCCTAGTCAAGAGGCCTTTGAGACAGGTAAGGAGCCATCCTGCCGAGGAAGGCATAATCCTACCTGAGGAGCCAGGAGGACCCAATGCAGACATTCCACATTTCATGCTGCTGTGTAATTTTTACCATAAAGCCGATAAAACCAGAAGTAGCTTTGTGTATGAGGCATTCGTCAGACTTTCTCACGACAGGCTGCAGTAAAGCATTTGGTGAACGCTGAACTCGGTTGGGTGTAGCAGGAAAAGACTCAGTTCTTTCGCAGAGTGACCCCTTTTCAGGCATCTGGGAAGTGTGGAGAGGATGTTGGAGGCGGTCAGGCTACTTCTTCGCTTAGATTTTCTGTTAGTCAACTTCGCGGTGCTACAGCCCAGCCCGAGATGGCCAGCAGGAGGGAAGAGCTTTGCTGTGGCTCGCGGTCTTGGGGGTTCCGTGCATGTTCTGTTGGGCCAGGCTTTCGGGCCTGGGGGGAGTTAGCACCATGTGGTGTGGAGAGCATGGTGGGGTAGAGCTGCGCCCCTGGTGGGCTAGACGTGAAAAGGCAGAGGAGGATAACTGGGCTCCCAGAGCCCCCTCAAGGGCACAGCACGGCCCCATTGACCTCGTAAAGCTTCTGCCGTCTCCCAGCACACCGGGCTGAGACAAAGAGCACATGACCCTTCCAAGGGTAGCCCGGATGCAGACTATGCCAATTGGCAGAAGGAGGCGGGCAGGCCATTACAGCCTATCCCAGCCAGACTGGGACCCGCTGGATTCAAATTCCCACCCGGTCGCTTGCCAGGGCACAGCATTTCCGAGCCTCTGTTTCCTCGTGTATAAAATGCATATAATCATAGTGCCTAGATCACAGGTTACTGTGAGAAGTTGGCCCGCCATGATAAATGTGAGCTATTGCTAGGATGAATGTATGAAGAAATATATGAATAAATATGTGCAGAAGGC
The DNA here is from genome assembly GCF_000247695.1 of Heterocephalus glaber. The sequence goes on from NW_004624805.1 coordinate 1,221,809, forward strand.
AAATCTCATGACAAATGTTAGCAAAGGATTGCCATCGTGAGTGCAACTGAAAAAAGCAGACGATCTGTCTTCTGGACGATGCTATAGCTGGAACACGGAGGAAAAACTCCCCGTGCCTGCAAGGGCCCTGCCAGGTAGGGTCTTCACCTGTCACCTGTCAAGGTGCAGCTCAAAGAGCTTGGAGTAAAACAGATGCCTCTAAAGCATAAATCAGCCCTCATTACAATAAGGCCTTTCACAACAAGTAATTATGAGAGGTGGGTTGTTTAGAAGAAAATACTAGCTGCAGTACAAGCCAGAGGGATCCTCTCAAGGGAACAAACAACACTTCTTTCTCTCGTGATTTAAGTTAGACATACAGGTTTGATCTAAAAATACAGTGCACATTTAAATAAAAAGTATTACAGTGAAAGACACACTGCCATTAACCCCTCTCAAAATCCTCTCCCTTACTTCAAACACACTTATCCCATGCTTCTTGACACTTTCTGAAGCAGCTCTGGAGCCCTCTTACATGAGTGTCTTTAGCTTTTGTGGCTGTCTTGCTGGATCAGTTCATAATGTTTACAGCAATTTCAGTCAAATCAAAACATTCCAGTGTGTTCTACCCACCTTATTTACCAGATCTGGCACTGTGCAACTTCAGGCTCTTCTCCAAAGTGAAAATGACCACGAAAGGTAAACATTTCCAATCAATTCGGGACATTAAGGCAGCTGCAACAGCACAATTAAAGACATGAAAGAGGACTCCAGAACTGCTTCAGAAAGTGGCAAAAGCAATGGGAGAACAGTGTTGGAAGCCGGGAGTAGTGTTTTTCAATCACACGTACATTCTCTCATGCAGTCTTCACTGTAGTAGATAGAACCCAGAGATCAGAAAGCTCTGAATGCCCCACCCCACTCCAAGCCTGTCAGTAACCATTACCAGTACAGCAGTGCCTGAGCCCCTCACAGGAAAGCCTGGTCCAGGTGTCCAGACTCTGAGACCTGAGCCCCACCCACCTCTTCTGCCTCCGCTCTCGTGATTCTCCCGCAACCCTTCAAATTACCTGAGAGCATTTAACATGCAGATTCCCAGGCCTCTTCCACAGATCCTCATTCAGTAAGTCTCATGTCGGGCCGGGAACCTGCACTTTTCACAAAAGGCTGAAGGATTTGGATGTAAGTGGTTCTGTGACCATGTGTTGAAGAAACTCTCTAGCCACTAGACCACCAGGTTGCTCCTTGAGCGTGCTGTGTTCTCCTCTCTGGGCTCTGGCTGAAGCCCTGCACCCCACGCTGCCCTGCTGTCCACCTTTGGGTGGGAAGTTGGATGCCCCTGCCCCAGGGGATGCTCAGAGTGTGACCACTTACCTTGTGCAAGTCTTTCGCATGATCTGAGTGAGCTCATATTTATTTGCTGCTCTCTGCAATGGGCTGTGAGTCAGTGGACAGCATGTTTCACTGTAATTCATTCATCCTTGTGTGCTTGGTACACAGTGTGCTGCATTAGAATTGTAAGCCTTTGGTGAATCCTTATGACCAACACAGGAACACACAGGCCCTCGAAGGGGTAAACACTGGGCACCGAACAGGTGTTGGACTGCTGCAGTGGTCACTACACAAATGAACACTCTCCCCTCACGGAGGTGCAGGTTCCACAATGTGGGGCATGAGCTCAGGAGTGGCGGATCGTTTTTGCTCTCTTTTACCAATCCTGTCCTCTCAAGTTAGTAATAACTAACTTTTACTGAAGGTTGTAAGAGCTACCAGGGTTAAGCCGCTCTATGGTAGAGAAACCGTAACTAAAGGCAAGGCCGGCCTCTGCTTGAGGGTCTTTGTTTCCCCCTGACTGACATTCAGAACTTTACACTTCAAGATGATTCAAGGACTTTACCTGCAAGCAAATGATTATTTTCCAGATAAAACAAGGTTGCTCTTACTCTAGGCAAATGAGGAAAAAATGCTTGCTTGCTTTGCTTCTCTCTCTCTCTCTCTCTCTCTCTCCCCCAGCATGACACAGTAAGGGACGTAGACTAAAAATGACAAAACAAGTCAATTTCTGGCATCATTATAAAACAGTATTAACATGTAGTAACACTATAATGCAACAACATATAAATGATTATTATAATAGCACTAATATACTAATGTCTTCACATAAGATAGGGATATATATGTTTTAGCATAGACTGCTTATCTTAATAAAATATATTAATTGTATAATTTCTAATATGTAATATGGTATGTTAATAAAATATATGTTAGTTATTAAAATTAAAATATTTCAAATTTTAACATGCTATTCTAATCGTAATTATAATGCTAATTTCCATTTATTGAACATTTACTACAAGGACAAATTTCTTAAAATCCCTCATCTTTGTAAGAATCTTGGAAAGCAGATGTTTTTAACCTCATTCTAAAGTGGGAAACCAAAGCTCCGAGAGGCTGAGCTCTTCACATCCGTGCAAGTGATACATGGGGAGAACAAGCATTTGGCCCAGAGCTGTCTGGCTCCATCTTCTTTCTAATTCCACTTGCTCCTCAAGCCCAACTTAGACACGAGGAGAGCTCTCCGTCTCTTCGGTGAGGGGGGGTGAGGTGACAGCCTTGGGGTGTCCTTGGCTCACTAGTTCTTACATTTTCTAACCGTGCGGATCCTCAGGTGCCGGATCAGCAAGTTGGCATGACAGAGACCAGCATCAGCATGTCTGGGGCACAGGGCCCTGGGCACGTTGTCCCCACAGGGGAGGGGCACAGGCCCAGGGTTGGGGCCAACAGAGACGTCACATCCGGAGCTGCTCGAAGACCAGGCTAGAGCAAACACAGAATGAAAGGCGTGGGTGGAAGAGTCAGGAGCAAATGGAAGATGCCCGTGTGGTCACTGTAGGGCTCTCCAATGCACGCCCAGTGGAAAGTCCCTTTCCCCAGATGCCAGCAAAGCCCTGTGGCTCGGGTGTCAATGGGGCCTCTTTGGAGGCCTTCAGGTGGCCCTGAGACCAGGGAAACACCAGGCATTGGGCTTCCACAGGGGCTTGGCAGGGCCTGGGGCCAGTCCGGGGCTGGTGGCTTTTCCTCTGGGAAAGAGGGCCAAGGAGGAGCACTCAGCACAATGTAGCCGGGCAACAGGGTGGCTGGCAAGGTGGAGCAGATGGAGGGCGGGAGGACACAGTGAGGACTTCTGATCTATGGAAGCTTAAAGGGTTGTTTTATTTGTAATAATTCCATTCATTTTTCAGTCAGTTGTGTTTGCTACATCCCAAGCCAGGGGGAGAAGCAGCAAAACTGCTGAGAATGAAAAAGGACTCTGGCAGCTCTTCTAGCTCATTTATTTTATCCATCCAATGAGGACTTAGTAAGGCTCATAGTGAGTGTCAGGCAATAAACACGTTCCCCCTGTCACGACTGTACAAACAAAGCCAAAGTGTTAACAAAGAGACTGCAAACAAGACAAAGCCACCTCGTTACTTTTTCTTGAAAATAAGTTGGAACACAGTTCTACAAGGCAGAATCAGAAGCAGGTGCTTTTTCAAAGGCTGCGTTACTTCTTTCTAAGTGTAGTCCTTCCTTTTAATCTGAGTGGATGATAGCAACTGGTAAATTACCTCCACATTGATATGCAGAGGGAATTATGTTAACAGTAATGATTGAGTGTCTTCAGAGGGGTAAAAATGCCTCTGGGGGATGCTGTTAAGTCACAGGAGGCTTCCTTGATCTCACACAGAGACCATGAACTTGGGTGCGTTTTGTAAATGGGGAAACTAAAACTTGGCCGTTTCACTAATGATTTCAAAGGAAAATACTGTGTTTAATACTAGGGAACCCAATGTAGAAAACATAGTGCAGGAGACCATGAACTTGACAAAAACTAAAGCCTTTTCTTAAAAACATTCTTTGCAAATTAGAATAACCCTCTATCAGACACTTGGATTTTCTGTTGTTCTTTGATCTCTGTGGATTTTGGTTGGAGATTCATAGTTAGGCCCCATGTGTGTGTGTCCCTGTCTGTGTATCACTGTCTTTTGTTTCGTGAAGATGAGTCCAGTGGATAGCCAGTATTCGTAGTAGAAGTGGGGCAGGATTCAGATGTATACTATTCCACAGGACCTGAAACAACTTTTTCCTTACAGTAGTACCCTTTTACCAACAGTTTCACTGTCCAACACTTCAGTTACTCACAGTCAATCATGGTCTGAAAACACTAAATGGAAACTTCCAGAAATAAAGCTTTAAAAGTTTTGAATTGCACACCATTCTGAGTAGGTGAAGTTTTGCTCCATCTGGCCGAATCTCACTGGGACATGAATTGGACCTTTGTCCAAGGGGTCCACATTGTGTGCTCTACCCATCTGTTAGTCCTTTGATGCCATCCCAGCTACCAGACCAGCTGCTGTGCAGTCACGGTGTGTGTGTTCAGGGTTCGGTGCTATCTGAGGTTTCAGGCATCCACCAGGGGCCTTGGAACACATGCGCCACAGTAAAAGGGCTTTGTGTACTTAAGTTATCGTTCTTAGGTCAGGCCCTCGGGCATCTCTCGTGGGCAGATGTCCTGGATACTAGCGTTTACTCTAAGCTGAGCACACTCTACCTCATGTTTCTACGCATTTGACATCTAGCTAAAGAAACCCCAGCAGGGATGTAGTTAAGTAACAGAAGTTCTGAATCCACACTCCAAGAAGCAGAGAAAGAGGAACTCTAGGTGCACCTTAACCTGGCTGGGAGTGAAGTGTGTTCAGCAACGTGGTCCTGTGCCACACACATCCCTGCAGCCTGACCACATGTCCATCCTGAGCTAACCCATTCTCTCTCTGGGTGCAATCATCGGCTCTCACTGCACACGTCAAAGCTCTGGGCTTTCGCCCCCCCCCCCCCATAAGGTTGCACCAGAGCTCCTGGGCACACCAAAATCCCAATTACAAAACGGCATTGGGGAGCACTTGGATTGCCAAAATAAGCTCTTAGGGTGGCCACTGCGATTTACTGGTATTAGACAAATATCAACTTCATGGCTAGAACTGGGCCAGTAAAGTCACGGCTGCTCTATCTGCTGTGATCGCCACTAACCCCATGTAGAGCAGTGGAAATGTGGCCTGTCTGCATGGATTGACATGTTTGGTAAGCATGAAAAACGTGCTAAATTTTGAAGTCTTAGTATAAAAAATCCTTAGTAATTATTATCCTCGTCACAGTATGAAATCATAACGTACTGGGGTTACTTTTCCCCACACTTTGTTCTCATGCTGGCATTCCGAGTACGCTGTGAGGAGACCGTGCCCTATTTCCTGACCTAGGAAATCTCCTAGAATCCTATCTGTTGCACAGCCTTGAGCTAGAGAGCGTTCACTTTCTCACTTCCCACATCACCTGGGCTTCCTTTCCTGTGTTTCCACTGTCCCCTGGTTGCTCCAGGAAGCCTTGCCTCAGTGCACTGTCAGTGTGGCCCCACCACAACCCCCAGGCTCCTCCCTGGCTGCGATACCCACCAGGCGGCCCCTAGGGCCGGGCATGGAGCCAGAGCCCTGGCCACACTCACACGCCCCTTCCCTACCGTCCACGCCCTCTGTGTGGCTCTTGTCCCTCCCTCCCCTGTCATCCACACAGAGCCAACCTCTGGCCGATTTCTCACCCTGTCTGCTCGATGAGCCTCTGGCCTCTGCAGCTCCCTCCCTGCAGCAGCTCAAGTCCTCGTCAGCCGAGCAGTTTCTTAGGCACAGACTTGATAGTGCTTCTCTAGCTGCTTCCACCGCACACAGAAGCGAAATTCCTCCCTGGTGTGGCATTCAAGGCCCTTTATGCTCAGGAATGTTGTGCTCTTGCATGTGTGTGTCACCATAACACCCTGGTGTCCTGTCCTGTGCCTTCAGCCACCTAAGTCCTGGGCTCGACTCAAGGACAGACTTGCGATCTCAGGCTCATCCCACATGGGAAGCAAATTTGGCAGATGTGGAGGCTGAACTCCGTTCACTGTCGGAGGAGCCCTGCATTCACGATGTGTAGAAAGCCGGTGGGGTGTCCAGGTATGGTGCAAAGGACCAGCCGGCCCTCCCTGGCTGCAGCCAGAGAGGCAGGATTTGCTGCCGCCAATGCTGCCTGGGCCTGGGGCAATGGGCCGATGACCCCTTTGCCAGGTTATGGTCACTGCTCTCAGTTTGTGAGTTAGGTGGCATCTTTCCCATTTTAAACCTGAAGGGAAAAGGAGGTCGCTTGCCTGGTGCCTCGGAGGCAGGAAAAGATGGGAAGCCTTCGCTGGCTGCCGGCCCCCACACCCACCATCCAAATGCCCCAGCGGTGCTCGGAATCCATGATGAGGGGCCAGGGTCCAATTCCTAAGGAAGACGGTGGCAAGAGGCAGCGAGCCCTGGGCTCCACATGGGCCGTGCAGAGGCTTGGTCGGGCCCCGCCCTGGTCTGGGGGGCGCGGAGGAACCGCAGCTGGTCTGGCGATGGGCTTCCCTCAGGGCAGCGGGCGTCTGCAACCTGGCCTCGGTGGCCGTCTGCAAGTTGGCTGTGGCTCCCAGACCTGACCCCAGGCTCTGCAGGTAGGGAGGCGCCAGCGGAAGGCCTACTCCTCTGCTCCGCCTCACTGGCCGGAGTTCCTGACGGAGTCTGGCCGGGTAAAGAGGAGGAAGCTGCCTCTCCCTCTCCGTGGAGCAGCCGGGGAGGTGGGCAGGCTGCAGGCTGTGCTCTAGGAACTCCCGGAGTCCAGGGAGCATCGCAGTCCCCAAAGTGTTTTCCAAGCGGAGTTGTGTGTAAAGTTACCGATTTGCTAAAATGCTTCACGTGACTTACTTCAGGTACATGAAAGCATATAGACCGCATAGGCGTCCCTCAGCGTAAATAAGACATGGCTGAGGGAGCAGGAGGCCGTAGGGCCTCTCCACTACACTTCCTGTCGCCTCCGGAGGTGACACTATCCTGAATCAGGTAGTTATCGTCTCTTACCTTTACTTATTTTTTATTACCAGTGGTTATAATGAAAATAAACAATATTACAAATACATATATGCATTTTTAGTGCATTTAAGAATGGTATTCAATTGTATGCCTCTTCTGCAACTTGTTCATCTCACCTGGTGGTTTCTGTATGAGTCATCAACACGGATGCGTAACGCAGAGTTGTGTTTCACTCATTTCCCTGCTGAACATGACTCCTGAGGATGGCGTTGGTTGACTGTACCACAGATCACGTGCCCGTTCTCTTGCGGGGACATTTGTACTTCACAAAGGCGTTACAAACAATGCTGAGGGAGCTCGGGGACAGACATCTCCAGCGCCTGCACCTGGGGCCGGGAACCGCTGGGCTGCGCTGTCTGAGCATCCGGACCCTTAGCAAGTTGCTTTCCAAAGACGGCGACCGCTAACTCATGCTGCATTTCCCCAGAGTCCACTTCTGTTTCGCTAGGTTCTGAGCGTGCGTAGTATGCTTTTCATCAGTGAAAGATGATGTCAAACAGAAGGGTGTAAATATCTCTGTCTGCACACAGCACATTTATTGCACTTGTGTTATTGTGTTCTGAAATCGAACACAAAGACAGAAATGTGATGACTTCCCTCGAAAACCCCCGTCCATTGTCCACTCTCACTCTTCTCTAACAGTAACTTCCGCCGCCTCCTCCTGCACCTCAGAGTCCTCCCCATGTGCCCGACTTTGTACAGGGTGCCGACCAGCAGGTACTTGATTTTATTTCTGTACATAAAACTCATGAAATGTAAGGGAGCCTGCTGGACTCTGACTAGACCCGAGCCCAGATCCCTGAGGGTGTCCAGGAGGGAGAATCTCCACTTGGTGAGGACTACAGCTGCTTCTTAGCGTTCTAAGTCTTCTGTCTGGAGACCCAGCTTCCTCAGGGATGGCTCGCAATTTATCGTCACCCTGCTGTGCTCGGTGCAGAGTACTCATACTAGTCCTGTCTCTCAGAGGCGTGTTCAGGAACTCATATGGCACATTTTCAACACGGTAATCTTACAAACACAAGAGCATGAGGGGCATGGGGCTGGGCGGATGGCCACTTCCTTCATAGTTGAGTACCAGCTTGCAACTGCTCTGTGGAACATATTTCTTTCAGACTGATGAGGAAAGGCAAGAGCTTTACTTAATAACCAGGTTGTGCCTCCACCAGATGCAGGCCAAGGGTGTCACCCTCCATTCAGGTCTTGCAGATGCTTCGCAGGAAAAGCAGTTGTGATGCCTTGGCTGCTCCACATCACATGGAGACAGACACAGCGTGCTCACAGGAGCCCACCCAGGCGCCAGAGGCTCCTCATGCTGAGAGCAGCACTTTCATACCCTCCCCAGGTGCAGTCAGTGCTGGGATTTGAATTTTGTTGCTTTTATGTATTTCAGTATTTAAAATTTTATTTGACTTTACACTCACCTAAGAACGCTAAACACAAGGAGATTATATATCTGGTGATTACACATATTTTAGGAACCAGATTTAAGACAAAAATAAGTTAAGGGGCCTTGGAGGCCTTGTAACTGGTTGTCTTTGAAGGGAGTCACCCCTTCCTGAAGTGAGGCCTGACCTCTAGGGACAGCTGAGATCCAGCATTACTTAGTCTTCAGCAGATTCTAGCATATCAATAGAGCCAGGGCCAGGACTTCACAGCAGTCTCTCTTCGTGCTGCTCCAAGGCCCAGCTCTGCTCTGGGCCCTGGGGGAGCCCTGCAGCATCACGGCAGGAGCTGGAGTTTGGAAAGGACAAGCTGAGGCAGAGTCTCCCATAAGTTATTTCTGCCTTTGCACCAAGGTGGAATCGTCCCTCAAACAAGGGGCCTGGGAGCTTGCTGTTTTTCTAGAATAGAGCAAAGAGCAAATTAGGGGAAAATGAATTAAACATCTCCAAAAATTAAGCTTACAACATTTCCGAGAACTGGACCCTGGAGATGGGAGGGAGGGGGCAGAACGGCTGCTCTCCTCGCCCGGGCTTTGCTCTGCCCACCCAGCCTTCCACTCTCTGCCGCAGACAGGCTGGCTGGCGAGCTCTGGGCTCAGAAGGTGCCGCTAGGTGGGAATCGCCACAGTTCCTCAGCGCGCGAGAAATCCAGTCCTTAGGATGGTAAATGAGATTCCAAACTGAGATCTGCCAGGAGAAGCCCACATCTGCAGACCTCTGGGTCTTTCCATGAATGAGTGTGAGAGAGGTAACCTGCCGTAGTGGAGTAATTTCTAAAAGTGCTGATGTATTTTCACCGTGTTTCATTAGCTAACACTTACTGGAAATGTGCGGTTTGGGGCTCCTGGTGGTGAGCCCGTTTCCTAGGAAACCACTGTGATGCAGGAGGCAGACTCTCTGACAAGGGGAGGAGGAGAGAGGCGTAGGAAAGTGTCTGTGTGGGGAAAGGGAAAGACGAGTCACTAGCTGAGCCCTGGGTCTTTAATTAATAAAGAAAATACCCTATTCTGAGTGAAATCTTTTGGAACTGCTGATGAGGCAGAGGCAGGGGGAGGTGGGAAAATACAAAGAGGCACAGGGGCTGGACTGGAGCACAACTGAGGACTTTCAGCCCCATTGATATGCAGAAATTAAGTGATAATAGCATCATCTCCATCTCAGCTTTGCAGCGGAAGTGAGGATGACAGTTTAACTGCTCTGAGAATGGAGGGGAAGCTCATCCTCCCCATCTTAAGTCGCAGCTTTGATTTGTTCTGCCGACAGTGCACGCTCTGTCCAGGCTCCATCATCTGGTTCTGACCCACAGCTGCACGTGGAAGCCTGGGACAGACAGCGGCTGGGACGGGGATGTCACCCAGGAGCCCAGAGCACATCCTTCAGCTGCCTGGTGTGACTCCGCCCATCACAGCCCTGTTTCCCCCTCCTGGGGTGCGGAAAGGGGTGTCGATGGGCTAAGTGGAACCAACTACATATTTAACGTGATGGGGAGAATTATCAAGCGACATTTCTCCATGCTTGTAATATAACTAATATTTAAGTGCACTGTTACTGGACATACCTTGTTGCTGGATGGACTTGTGCTTTAGTGTTCATTTGAAGCATGTGTACTTCCAAGACATGAGTATTTGGTGCAGGCCAAGGGTCCTGAAAGTGTGGCTTTGAACCCTGAACAGTATAGCCCAGGGAGTTTTAAGGGTTTGGGCTTTGGTGTGCTCATGATATTTATGTGGTCCGGGAAGCATCTTTTCTGGGGGCTGAGGGTGTGCTAGGGACTGAATGCAGAGAGTGCTGTGTTACATTCCCAGCCCATTTCAAAATTTTATTTCAGGACAAGGCTCAGTAAGTTGCTGAACCTGGCCTTGAACTTGCAATCCTTCTGACTCAGTCTCCTGAGTAGCTTGAATTACAGACATGTCCCACCACACCGGTCCTAGAAACATCCCTGACAATATTTGTTGTCTCTGGGCTCTGGTGTGTGAATTAGATTATTTTTAGCAGCTATATAATCATGTATTAGAGCTCATTTGTAATTAAAAGCATGTGAGCATTTGCGTGTGTCTGGTACATATGTGGGAACAAAAGCTTAGTGTATCCCTAACGCCTTGCGAATCACATTAGTGCTCTAAAGTTTTACCCTAAATTTTAACGTTGTGTTCCTGTATCTATAGGTTCTCATAGAAATGAGGAACACTGTTTCTTTTTGAACAGTTCTTCAATCCCTGGGAGAAATCTTTTCTGTTTGTTCATTGTCAGCAAAGCAAATTCTGGTTGAGACCTGAATTCCTGTGCTATTCTACCCTGCTGCAAGATGGAATGGTGGTTTCTGTAAGAGAGGAAAACAACAGACCCACCCTGCATGGCAGCTCTCTGGAGCTCACAGGCTGGAGGCTGAAGCAGGGCCGTGCAGCCACCTTCCTTCCCTCCAGCTCCGAGCTGTCTTGCAGGCTCCAGGGCAGCAGCAGTGACAATGCACAGCACCGCTAGTGGCAGTGTCTCTGGGCCTCCTGGCAGACAGTGCACCAACAGCACAGCCCGCCACGCACAGGGCAGCCCTCTGCAGGGGAAGGTGACAGCCAGTGATTAGCCTGTGCCCCAGGCGGAGACCTGAGTGTTGCTAGAATTAAATCACCCTCACTCACGCTCCTGGAGGTGTGAATTATTTTGATCAGCCTTTCCCTGACAGACAAGGAAACTGAGGCACAGAAACAGTAAGCAGCTGCTCTACAATTACGCAGTGGACAGAAAGGTCATGATTTGAACCCAGACATACAGGGCCGGGCCCACAGGTTTAGTGAGTGCCTGCAGGGTCTCCAGACTGCAGCTCCTGTTAGGGGTCAGTGGCTGAGCCCACTGATCCCCCCTTAGGAATGCACAGCATCAGGGGTGGCTCTGGACTCTGCCTCCCTACCTGACCGTCAGCCCTTCATCTGATTTGGTAAGCTCTTCTTCCACTGCAGGTTGGTATGAGGAAATGGAATTGTGTGTATGTGTGTGTGTGTGTGTGTGTGTGTGTGTTCCAAAAGGTTGTATGTCCTAGGCCTCCAAAATCTTTAAAATCAGACCTTCCTCTGCAGCATTTATTTATTTCTTGTTTATTCTTTCCATCCAAAAAGGAGTTACAGTAACTTATAATAAAGGCATGCTCTCAGCACTTGAGAGGCTGAAACAGGAGGATTGCTGTGAGTTTGAGGCCAGCCTGGGCTACATAGTGACAGCCTGTCTCAAAAAAAAAAAAAAAGACATGCATACCTATGCTTATTAAAACAAAAATAGAAAATTGCAAATGTGAAAGGAAATGAAGCAAATAGATGATTATGTATTTACTGTAATTAAGCGTTACATTTCCTTATTATTCTGTCATCTGCCTCACCTGATTATGCACAACTGCATTTCCTTCTTCACCCATCAATTGACTCGAGTGCCTGCCAAGCGCCACGAAACCTCCGAGGGTCCAAGGTGGTAAAGGTATCGTCGTCCCTGTCACCGAAGAGCTAACATCTATCCTGGAGAAAAGTTTGACGTGTGGGCCAATACCAGCAAAGGAGGCTGCGCGGAGCTCTGCTGCATGATCAGGTCACTACTGCTCCAACTGCGCTTCTGAGGGCAAGCGGGCGTCTGGGAGCGCCGGGCCGACTTCCGGGCTCTCCACCATGCCAGCGCCTCGTTGTCTGGTCACACTGCCAGGACCGGGCCATCGCTGCAGGAGGAACCGGAAGCTGCTCAGAATGCTGGATCCTGTGTTGTACCACACTGTGCTGTCGCCCCTCCTACCCGGCCACCAGTTTCCGAACTCAGACGTGAGGAAGGAACGGCCACGTGGAATATCTTCCACAGCAAGAAGGAATTGTTTCCTCTCTCCACATTTCTGTCCCATAATCTGGCTGCTGCGCTCAGCACAGTGGAGGAATGCAGACAAATATTGGCGCTACTCTTTACTGACAACTTACTATGAGCTGCTTTAAAGCAGTCATAAGTATCAAGTCTGAATCCCTATAATAATGCTGTAAAGTAGCTCCGCAATTTTTTGGTCATTTGTTTGTTTGTTTGTTTTGTTTATTTGTTTGTTTCTTTGCAGTACTAGGGATTGAACCCAGGGCTTCATACTGAGCTACATCCCCAACCCTTTTTAGAAATGTGTATTTTTAGACAAGGTCTTCTCACTAAATCACTAAGTTGTCATGGTTGGGCTTGAACACCAGATCCTTCTGCCTCAGCCTCAGAGTGCTGGCATTATGTCCTGCCATGCCCAGCTGTGGATGACCATCTTCAAGAGCAGTACTCCGAGCTGGGCTGAAACACGGACTGTCCCAGTGACTGATACATAGAACTCATGCTTTAAATCCATGAATATTTTCAGTGTAGATTATCTCGATGCAGAGGAGAGTGATATGTTTGATCAGAAGGAGGTTAACTGAGTCACTCAGTAAACCAGAGATAGAGCTATGATTCCACTTCTCATTTCCGGTGGCTTTCTTGCTTCCGTAGCAGTTCTCCCGGTTGTTACCTTCCTTGCTGGTTTTCCTGGATGCCTTCTCTGCCTTCCTTCTTGTGCCTGTCTGTCTTTGATCTGACTCACTCTCTGTTTCTCTGTGAGTTTATATCTATTCATAGCTAGTCTCCAAGTCACTCAGAAATGAACTTGCAATGACCTTGAGGCCTTTTTCACTGGGCCCAGAGTCTCATCAGCCACCAGCCGCTCCCCCAGGCCTCAGTCACTTGGCTGCTAAGGCCCTCAGGTCTAAGTGTTTCTTTCCCACCTTCAGCCAGACCCAGTCCCTTCCACCCCCAGCTTTCCTTGGCCTCAGGGCCTTCTGCAGGCCCAGCATCTCCTCCCAGTCAGCATTACCCTCCCCAGACCCAGCCTCCTGTGAAGCAATGAGGATCCTTCCTGTCTGTCCGTCCGAAGCTTCCCTCTGTGCCCGCCTGCCGCTGACTCACAGATGGCACCCGGGTCGGGGCCGCCCATGAGCATGCTGTCCTGAAAGTCCCCTTGTGAGGGATCCAGGCTGCACTGAGATAGTGACCAGACATCTGGTAAGGCCACCGACAGTGGACAGAAAAAGCCAGCTGAGATACATTTATTGCCAGTGGGTGGTTTAGACCATAACCCATTAGGGTTTTGTCATTTTTTATGTGTGGAATGAAAACTGTATATGATGCAGAACAAAGGTAATTATCTGCATTGTTCTAAAGATTTGTCTGACCACACTGTAGAGAAGAAGGACCACGAGGACGACAACAACCAGGAAAAAGAAATATGAAAGAACTGGGTGCCAGGAGACTCTTGGCTTTACCTCCCCTCCTCCCATCAGATCCTCCAGGACACCGGACGGAGGCCCAGGTGACTGAGGGGATGGGATCAGCTGTGCCTCCCCAGCAACACTGATGCATTTGAACACGACCTCAAGGCAAAAGGAAAAAAAGAAATGCTAAGAAAGGATTTTGAATATCAGCCAGCAACTGAACGGAAATTGAGGGCCCTCTACAGTCCCTTTCGCCATAGCCGTGGGACGGGGTCCCCATTCCTCTTGGGGGCCCCTCGCCCTGCTCACAGCGTAGGTTCAGCGACTCTCACCACAGAAAAGCACGTCGGAATTCGTCAGGGACGGGAACTGGCAGAGGTGTTACGAAGCGGAAGAAGCACACGTTTGAGAGGAGTGTGGCCAGAGAGGCACCACACTGGGGCTGGGCTATCAAAGTCCTGAAGGTGTCCTTCAGATAAAGTAGCTGAGGTTTTGCCTAAAACAGACTCTGAACCACTTGACTCTATTTCTCCATCTTGAAGCCAGTTGCTGCCCTTTACTTTATCAAATACATTAATATACGGATCTTTAAGGGATTCAAGTAAGATGGGCCTGGAAGAAAACAATCAAGCTTACAAATAAGGCTTACAAATAAGCCTAGGAAATGCAAAGAAGCCCAGGGAGCAGAGATGCAGAGTAAAATTACCAGGCCGTATTGAAATCTTATGCTTAATACTTCAAGGAGCCAGAATTTATTTTCTATCGCAGCTGTGCCGTTTTACATTCCCACCACAGGTACCGAGGTATTTCGATTCTCCCCATTCCTGCCAATCTGTTATTTTCTGTTTTGTTTTTAATCATAGCCTTCCTGATGGGTGTGAGGGAGCATCTCCTTGGCTTTCATTTGTATTCCCTACTGATTAGTTGTTAAACATCTTTTTTGATGTTCCTTGGCCACTTGGACATCTCCCTTGGAAAAATGTTTGTTCAAGTCATTTGCCCATTTTTAATTGGGCTCCATTTTTATTACATATACACTGCCAGATGTAGTGAGAAGATTCAAGCTCAGATCCAGTTTAGGACACTTGGGTTTTAATTCTGTCTGTTCACATCTATCTTTACCTATCTGGGCTCAGTTTCTCTCACTGGTGAATGGCAACATTAGATTAACATTCTCAAGGTCTCTTCTAAGTGATGAAGTCCTAGACGCTAGGAAAGACTCAAACCTCAACTTTGGAATGTGTATTGTATGCCAACTCTTCAAATCCGTGTCCCAGGGTTGGATTTCCAGTTAAGAATACAGAGCTCTGGGCTTCTGTTTCTCTTAATTCTCGTAGGTGTTTGATGGATTTCGACAGTATTTATACTCTCAGAAGCAGCCACCAGGAGATTACACCTTCTGAAGGGTCAGCGTTTTACTCAGTTAGATTTTCTGTTTAAATTGCTTGACAGTTTCCCTTAATAGCAGAACTGTATGCTTTGCTTAGAAACGCTGTGCTCAACAATTTGAAGAACATCGCCAGGCCATGCGTATAAATGATGCATACGTCTTAAGTAACTTTAGTGCGTGACTGAGAGGAAGCATAGCAAGGGGTTAAGGAAGAGAAAGCCAGGACTTTCCAGTTTTAAAAAAATACTCTCCTATTTGTAGCATCCTTGTTAAAAAAAAATGTTTTTCCATTCCTTATAATGTCTCCATCTGTAATAGAACTTTGCCATGTATTACAGATCCCATTAAAAAGCAGTCACCCATTATGACAAGAAAGTCTGTGACAGCAAATCTTGCCCATTGGTGGCTGAGTCCCTGCTGTCCTTGGGCAGGTCTGGGCCTTCACCTGCTGTTTCTTTCTGGTCCAGGCTTCCTGAGAATCACATCCCAAGCCAGACCTCAGTGCCCTGGGCTCTGCCTTTCTCTGGGAGGGGTGATGGCTAATTCCTGATTTCCCTGAGAAGCTCAGACCTTGATCTATAGCAAACGGGGGACAGAGGATGTTGAGTGGAGCCATAGTATCAGGGACAAGGGTTGGTGTCAGGCTTCAGAGGATAAGAGATGTATAAAATTCAACATCTCAGATCTTCAACGCCCAAGTGATAAGGATTACAATAATCCCTGCTGCAATAGGTTATACTGAGTACTAAATTATATGCACAGAGCACTCAGGTTAGTTCCTGACATATGGCAGATACCTGAATTTTGTTTAAAATGTATTTATCTTGTTCTATCCTGCAGCCCTGGATTTAGGTATCCTTCAAAATAAACAGACATACAATTTAGCATGAATAGTATGGAGGAAAAACAATGTATTTGTTAAAAGCTATCATTCAGTGATATTGATTTTGGTTGTTTCATAGAATGTAAACATATTCACAGAGTAAACAAAAAGAATTACAATATATGTAGGAAAACATGATATAATATATCAAAGGTTTCCAGAAGGAGAATTGAACCAACTCTACCGGACAGGAAGCTTAGAGTCACAGTACCTCTTGTAAAACACATGGATTTGATAAAATGTATTAGTTTCCATGGTCAAGAGGGATAAAAATATTATTTATCTCTGACTTCAACAATCTTTGCTCTGGATCATTTAAGAAACAAACTGATTTTCTTAAAATACTATTTATTTGATAGCCATTATACCCTGACTTCCTGGCATAATTACAGCCACTTTTGACTACCAAATTCCCAACAACCATTGGCTTTGTTTGCTTATGTCTTCCTGTTTCAGCTGTTTCTGTGTACTAACAATACCAACAAAAGTGATCATAAAAATGTTAACAAAAATTAGGGCACAGATGCTGGTTGTTAGAATGGAAAATATTCATGTAATTGGAGATGGATCTTGGAGATTTCTAGTCATTTTAGACCACGTGGTATTTCAGAGGTCTCAGGGAAAGGGCAGGGGAGGGTTGTCCAGGTTATGGGAACAAAGCCTTAATGGGGCTCAGAAACAGTGATTATCTCCAGACCAGTGGGAAAGTGTTCCAGTACTTTAACCTCTGACTAGCTGAGTGCCTTTGTTGCCAGTATATAATTAAATTTATTCTATTAGTTCTTTGTTCCAGCTGCAATCAAAAGATAATAATGTTTAACTTATTTATTTTGTTGCCATTGCCACCAAACCATTACTATATAACTAGAAATAGATCATTATCTTGGGAGGAAGAAGAGTCAAGGCTGCATACGCTTTCCCACTGGACATAGTTGGATTCAGTCACTTCCTTCTGCCGACATATTGCGGAGCCCCTCAGAGGAAAGGCCAGTCTTGGTCACCTTGTGTTTGCAACATCTGGCTCTGGGCTGAGCACACTGACAGTGACTGATACATATTTGTGAATGATTGGGGAAGCCTATTATGGATTCTTTCAGGGTCCAGAACTCGTCAAAAACACAATTACCCACTTTCCATTCCCTTCAGGTGAACGTTACTAATCTTTTGGCTCCACAGCTGTCCTGCTCAGATGCTCGGTGGCCTTTGTCCCTAACATGTCTTTCTGTTGTGGACGGCATGCACAGGCTTGCATTCTGGCAGGGCGTGTGCAGAGCAGCTCTGTTCAAAGTATTCTGGCATGTCTGGCCCCAAAGTGCTCCCTACGGAAAAACACCTGGGGCTTAAATCACCCCATCTCATGAAAGCAAAAGAAAGAGGAAAAGGAAAGCAGGAGGAGTGAAAACGTGTTCAGACAGAATTAAAATCAGAGCATTGAGATGGAAGGAAGCAGACATCCCTGCATATTCAGAGGTGGAAAATTCTGTATGCAACTGATGCCTAGTGAAAGGAGACAGGACCAAGGGTAGGGCTCAGAAGAGAGAGATCCACACACGAGGAAGCTGGGGAAGGGAGCCCCCACCCCGGTGTTCATATTCAAGGAGAACAGGCTTCCTGGGGCTCTGTGGCGTGAATTTTCATCATCCTTCTCCACTTGTCTCTATTCAGCTTCAATCACTTCACTCATATTAGGCAAACAGTTTCTGTTTGTTTGTTTGTTTGTCCATATCGGGGATCAAACTCGGGACCTTGGGCTTGCGAGGCAGGCGGCAAAACCACTGAGCTAAATCCCTGGCCCTCAAACAGTTTCTTCATGTTGAAATGAGTATGTGCTGATCGCTTTCGAGTCACAAGGCAAAATTCAAAAGATGCGAGTCTCAGTGGGAAAGGGAGAAAGACAGGGCGATGTGAAACCACCTCAGAGCTCCATTCAGTCAAATGCAGCACGTTTTTGTCACTCTTTCTGACTCCAAACCACACGCTTTCCCAGGCAGAATGGGAAGCCCAGCTCAAAGGGCTCTGTGTGCGCTGTAGACAGTGCAGCTTGTTCCCGAGTCAGAACGTCTCCTCAGGGGAAGATGGTGGCTAATAAATAAAGGCCCAAATTATGTTCAGTTCATTTCCCGTGAAAGAAAACAAAGCCGAAGTAGTGAGACTGTTCTTGGAGGAGCGACCTTATGAAGTGTGCCCCGTGCGCCCGCTCCGCGGAGGGCAAGGCAAGGCCTTTGGTGGCTCCACCTAAGGCATAACTGCTGCTGAGCTGGAATAATCCGCAAGCAGCAGTGCCGGAGGGGATGGGCGAGTGGCCGCAGTCATGAGAGGTCACCCGGCGGGCAGGCGTGTGGCGCTGTGCTCCACAGAGGCTCCCCGGACGTGGCCTGCCGGGCGGGCACAGCCCGAGGTCCTCCCCGCCTCATGCCCGCTGAATGCACAATGCTCGTCCTGAGCACCGTGAAATTACTCTTCCCAGGGTCTAATTAAAACAAGATGATAGGAAACCCATGAACAGTCCGGTTCGACAGGGCCGTGCCAGGCTCAGGCTCGACCTGGAAGAGAGACAGACAGGGGAAGGAGGAAGCGGGGTTCATTCAGATACGGTGGCCATTCGGAAGTCGCCTCTTGATTGCTCGTCTCTGAGAACTTCAGGCATGAATCAGCAAGCTGAAGTCTCAGTTGAAGGGTGATGGTTATTGGGTTTATTTCTGATTTTTGAAGTACTTCCCCCCGAAAAGCCACGGCCGGCTTCACAGCAGGGCCTGCGTCTGGGCGCCTCGACAGCCGGGCGCGTTGCACCCCAGAGCCCAGCCGGCCCCCTGCCGCGCACGGACCGACCCGGCGCAGGAAGACGGGCTGTTTTCGCAGCGTCCCTCCTGCCTGCCTCCTGCGCGACGCCTCCCGCCTGCCTGCCGGGTGGATCCGCAGCTGCGCTGCGCAGGGAGGCCGGTCCGTGACCCGGGAGGGGTGCGCAGCCCGCGCCCTCTTCTCCTGCCCTCTGCCCCCTTTCCCTCAGCGTCGCCCGGCCTGGCCGCCGAGCAGCTCGGACAGGGGAGCGTGGCCCTCCCCGGGCTCCTGCTGATGCTGCGTGAGGGTCACGCCCCGCCGGCCGGTCTCGGAAAATCTCCTGGGTGACTGCGCCGAAGGGCAACCGAGAGCCAAGCAGGCCCTTCGCCGGGCCGAGGAGCGGGGGCCTGGAGCAGGACTGAGAAGGTGGGCGCTGGGCTTGCGAGCAAAGGGCGCAGAGGCCAGATGTCCAGCTCCCAGCTCCCAGCTCCCAGCTCCCAGCCGGGGCCTCTGGCAGCCTCAGGCCAGTGAGGCCGGTGAAGCGCCGTCCGGCGTCCGGCGGGGGCGCCCGCTCCTGTTTGCTTGTCTCCTGAGCACAGGCGTTGCCTGGTCTCGGCCCGCATTTCCCGCGAGGGGCTGGCAAGTGCCCGAGGCTTCAGCGGAGGCCTCGTGTCCCGTAGGAGGAGGAGCCGCCCGGGACCGGGCACACCTGGCTGCCTGAGGCGGCTCGTGTGTCTCTTCGAGGAGTCTCCGAGCAGTCACACTTGGCCGGATCGGATCTCATGGCCAAGGCCAAGCCTGAGCCAGGGAGGCCCGGACCAGAGGCGACCTCCCCAGCAAGAGCTCTGCGGGGCTCGCCCTGCCCTCCTGCAGCCCGAAGCTCGTCGTCCTCGTCCTCGTCCTCGTCCACGAGGAGCCGCCCCACGCGGTGCTGCTCCGACCCTCCGCCTCTCCTCTCCTCTCCGCGGTCTTGCTCATCCTGGCGTTCCGCGTGTGTCGGGACAGTCGGAGACTTGTGAGCTCCGTAATCCGTTGATTCCGTTGTTCTAGCCGAGGTATAATTTGGGATTTGTGTGGTCGGATTCCGTGTCACACGTGCTGTGGTTAGCGGCTCATGGTGCAAGAGGCCCGGCTGCAGGGGACACGGCCATGGGGGACGAGAGCTTCACCGCCGGGTTTCTGGGGGCATCAACTCAACTCCACCTGCCCTGTGCGCAGGGCCAGGCTGCCAGCCGAGGCTGCTGAGGCCACGTAGGTTTTCTGGATGAAGACAAGCCTGGGCTCTGACTCGCACTGCAGGGTAGTTGTCTGTAGGCCAAGTTTAGAACCTGTGGAGGCTCTATCCCTGGCTGAGCTGCTGCCAGAGCCCAAGAGGGACTGGGAGTTAAGGAGTTCTGAGACAAATCCATAAAGCCTTCTTTTCTTTCTTTTTTTTGGTACTCGGGATCAAACTCGGGACTTTGTACTTAAGAAGCAGGCACCGGAACCACTGAGCTAAATCCCCAGCTCTAGAGCCTTATTTTCTATGCCAAATAAATAGACACGTATTTACAAAAATATACATGCATACTGCAGTAGCCATGCCTAGGCCTCAGCTGTTCAGCCACATGCACTGTTGAGTTGCTACAAGCAACACACTGTTTTGCAGATTGAAATGGGAACCCTCTGAGCAGCCCTGTGTTAGGTTACACTGAACAGCATCACTCGGAACTACTGTCTCCGCACCAGGAAACCCTCTGGGAATAAAGCTGTCACAGAGGAGGCTGTCTCCAGTGTGAGCGGACGGCAGTCCGAAGAGGACATTCCGGCCCGGAGGACAAGGAAGGCAGGCACGGAGCTGCAGCAGCAGGACTGAGCCTGAGAGGACGCTGGGGAGGTCAGCCCGGACCTCAGCGAGAAAGCAGGCAGGCTGCACGGGGAGGGAGCTCAAAGGCAGCCTCTCCCACGTGCTGACCCTGCAGAGGTGCTGCCAGGTGCCCACAGAGGGAAAATTCAGCAACTTGTGGGCAAGGAGCTCTGCCAACTTCAAACAGTTGCTGGTTTGCTGCTGGGTGTTAACAAAAGCCACTAATACTACTCAAAGGTGGGTTCCTCTCTCACCTTCCAGATTTTCCCCAGGAGTGCCGAAAAGATGAAAGAACAGGGATTTGTCACCCAGCAGTAGGACACAGCTAGTGACCTCGTATGAGCCAGCAGGGCTCCACTGGTGGGAGCATAGACCAATTTCCTCCCAGCTGTGGCCCTCAGACTGCTGCACAAGCTGCCTCCTGCCCCGAGCGGCTGCCTGCAGCCTCCATTCCTAGCAAGTCAGGCTCTGCCTTGGGTGCTAATTTTACTCCGGTATTGACCCTCTCTGTGGCCTGGAGCTAGTTTTTAAGTGAACAACTCTGAAATCTGCTCTACAGTTCATGCATATCTAGGAATAATGATGTTATTGTTATAAATTATTAGCCGTTTTTAATCAGTAAGACACTCCCGAGGCTCTCAGAGGGACCGCGTCGGCTTGCTTGATTTAAATCAAATGAATAAGGAAAAGCGCCTCTATGCTTGGCTTCTTTGAATTATGAACTAGGTGCCCTGCAATACCCCTCACCAAGGTGGAGGAGGAGAAAGCCAGATGACACCCACCCAGGTGCAGGCAGCCAGAGCGGGAGGTTGGGCTGCTTCGGGCAAGACCTGGGCTTAGAGGCCTTGAGGGGAGGAGCGATGTGTCCCAGGGGCTTGGGGGCCCTCCACTGGGGCTCTGCACTGGCCAGGGCGCTGCTCAGCTGGAAGACACAGCGCGGGCCATCCTGGGGTCTGTCCCTGGCCCAGTGAGCCTTCCATCCCCACACAGCGATCCTGCTCATCCTTTGTCCCGCTGAGCCTCTCACCCAGTGATGAGGAGTCTGGAGACGAAATCAGCTCAGAGAGGGCTGGAGACCGTGTGAGCTGGGGCAGAGCAGTGACGATATCGGACACGCGTGATGAGGGCACTCGCCGTGCACGCAGTGCTTGGCAGTCCACGTAGTGCCACGTGTACTCTCTCAGCGCACAGCTAGGAGACTTACCGCACCGATGTGTGGGCCGCTCAGCCGGAAGGCGGAGAGCCTTAGATTGTAGATTCGCCCAGCCACAGTATGCAAAGCCGTGCACAAACAGGCAAGTGTTATTTTATCGTCACAGGAAAACATGCCAAAATTTGCATCAGATTTGAGGGCCCAGAACTCCTGGGATATGACGACTCTGCAAACGGGGCTTGGCTTCAACAACTCCACCTTGGAGGGAAGGGAAAATCATGCGTATCTGTACCCATATAGAATAAGAAAGTGGGAGACAGGAAGTAGCAGAAAAGCCTGGTCCAAGTGTAAGGATGGTCGGGGCCTGGGGGGTGGCTGAAGAGGCGTTTACAGAGGTGAGGTTGAGACCGACCTTCCTTCCCCTCCTCCTCCTCTCTCCCTTCCTCTTTCTTCCTCCTGTTCCCTCTTCCTCTTCCTCTCTTCCTCCTCCTCTTCCTTCCTCTCCTACCTCCTGTTCCCTCTTCCTCTCCCCCTCTTCCTCCTCCTCTTCCTTCCTCTCCTACCTCCTGTTCCCTCTTCCTCTCTCCCTCTTCCTCCTGCTCCTCCTTCCTCTCCCCTTCCTTCTCCTCCCTTTTCACTTGGTTTGGGGGTGATGGTTGGATTTCAGTAGGAAGAAATGGACCAAGGTTGTCCTGGGGAGGGCAGTGTCCTGAGCAGAGGCCTGGGGAGGAAAACAGGACCAGCTGGAAGGCGTAGTGAGCAGCCAGACTGGAACCTGGCAGAGAGCTCAAGGAGAGAGTTGCAGGTAAGCAGGCTGGGAGGGCAACAGGTCCAAGGCTGAAGGGCTGTGGAGGCAGAGGCGATGCTCTCTTCCTTCCCACTTCCAGGTGGAAAGCAGAGGCACTGAGCGGGGGCTCTCAGAATCCACTCGCATCTTTAGCCTCCCCAGAGCTCAGCAGGCTTCTGTCCACCTCAGGACGCAGCCCAGAGCAGTTAGTTTGCTTGTGGATTTGAGTAACAGACCCCACCTCAAGCTAGCTTTGACAAGAAAGAGAGCTGGTGCCCTCTACAGACGAGAGCACACAGGTTGGGCGTGAGCCAGCGGATCGGCCCAGCGGCCCATTGGCCCCGAAGGAGCGAGAGCTCGGCCCCCTCTGCACTCCACCTCCCCAGGCAGCTCCCCTCCTGCAGCTCAGTCTTCCCGGAACCCCACGGCTCTGCAGCTCCTGTGCCTCTGCTCCTTGTAGCACAGCTAAACCCCCTGGGACGCGATTCTGTGACCAAGGCCACTCCTCCCGGCCCCGCTCACACTGTACAAGGGGAGAAATCGCATAGGCTTTGCTCCCTTCTTTGTCCCCAGAGCCTGCCATGCAAATATGTATCAGATGGGTGAAGGACAGTTATGTGGGGCCCAGGAACACAAGTGTCACCGGAAACGTACAGCATGGCAAGCTACTACTGAAGACGTCTTTTCCTCTGGGGCCATTCCCCTGAGGCAGTTTTTTTTGTTTCTCACCCCAGGGAACATTCCCTTTCCTACAAAGCACCCAGTCTGTTCTGATAGCCATGGGATCCCTTCAGGATATTCTGATTATTCTGCCACCTTGGGGCGTTTGTCTAACCCTGCCTTGGCCCAAGAAGGGCCCAGGATCTGAGCTGCCCACCGGCTGGGGCGACACAGTCCATGCAGCCAGGGCTGCAGGAGAAGACGAGGGGAGAGCAGGTGGACGAAGTAACAGACAGACAGGAGGCTACAAGGGAAGGTTCGTCCTTCCCAAGGACACTGGACGTGGCGTAAAGGACGAGGAAGATGTCCTAAGGGAATCTCCTCACTGTCTGGCTGGGATGGGCAGACGGAGACCCCAGTCACTACACTAGAGAACACTGAGAAACTGGCATCCCTCTGGGAAGGTTTTTCTTGCAATGTTCCACACCGTTCCATAAAGCCCCACCTCTGCTCCTTGTTTACACCCCTCACATGTGTTGGGCTCTGCCTTGTCCTGCATCACAGTCCTCCTGGCAGCAGACCTACTGACCAATGTTTGCACTTCCTCCTGACGGTTCTGGAAGCTCAGAGGTGACAGGCACAGTGTGTACCTGTGTGTGGTGTGTGTGTGTGTCCGTGCCCATGTGTGTGTGTGGTGTGTGTGTGTGTGTGCACGCACGCCATTGCGTCTCCGTGGCAGATTGTCGTTTTGCCCACAGTAAGTGGTGGTAAATGTTTGCTTGATTTGCTGGAGCTGCTGGGCTGCGAATGTCGGGTGGCCACACTTCGGTGGAACTCTTGCTCCCTAACCTGAGAGCAGGGAGAATGCCCTCCTGGCCAGTCCTCCTGGGCCAGCAGTGCCCTTTCCTGGAAGAGTCTCCAGCACGCTTCTTAACAATGAACACGCACCCTTGAAGCCCCGGCTCTTTGGAAGTCCTGGAAGGAAGCTCACGGCCCTTTCTGTTCCTGACTGAATATACTCCTGGGTGGGTGGGGTCTGCACTCCCCTCTTCCTTGTTAATAGGTTAGCTATTTGGGCAGATCGGAAATAATATTGCAAAGGTGGTGGGGAGCAGTTCGGGGATATTGCTTGTAATTGTTTCATATTGTTACTGCATTTGCTTACAAGGAAAGAGAGGCGACCCGCCCTCCGTCAAGGGAGGGAATGGTGTAGACAGCAGTCAGGGTGCACGCTTCCCACCGTCATGGCAACCACCCGGCACTGACTTGATTGCTTCTACTGCATTCCTGATCAGAGCTGAGTTGCTTCATTAACTGTACTTTCTCCGAGCTCATTTGTGAAAGGGAAGCTGGGAAATAGCCCTGCGTGGGGCTTCATTCTTCCTGCTCTGAGACACTGATGTGCTTGGAAGACGCTCTCTCCCCTCCGCCATCTCCAAACACAGCTGACAGTCATATTCAGGAGCTCACAGGTCTTCCCTGCATCTCGGCCCCTGAGGAGGCACGGAGGCCAACGACTGCTGCAGCAGCAGGGCCAAGTCAAAGCCAAGGGGTGGCGCCCACGCGCAGCCAGCCTGGACACCAGCGCTTGTCGCTGTGAGGCCCCTGGAGCCCACGACCCAGCATTGCCCGGACTGGCTGGAGACGCAGAGCCCAGGCCCCAGGAGATTGGGGAGGGGCCCTAGAGCTCTCCCACCTGCACCTTGCCGCGGGGTCTGGCCTCGTGCCCCCCCGCCCCCGGGGCTTCATCTCCTCAGCAGGCTGACCTACTGTTGCTGTCTTGTTTTATTTTTGTGGTACTGGAGACTGAGCACACTGAGTTACAGCCCCAGTCCTTTTCTTATTTCTTATTTTGAGACAGATCCTCACTAAGTTGCTCAGTTGCCCAGGCTGGGCTTGAACTTGTGATCCTCCTGGCTCGACCTCCCCGAGTGCTGGGATCACAGGCGTGGGCCCTGGTTCCCAGCTGGAGGCCCTGTCCCTGAGCTCTGGCCTCTCCAGGTGTGGCCTGGGGCAAGCAACAGTCCCGTCAGCTGTGAGACGTTAGCAGTGGAGACTGAGTCCACCCAGGCACTCCCAGTCAGAGCTGGGCTTTGACAAGATCTGAGGGCTTAGGTGCCCAGAAGAGGCAGAGGCCCTGACCTAGCAGAGGCCGAGCCAGGCGAGCAGCCCCCACGGTCTGCGTGTCCACCGCGTGGCACACAGCCCTCAGCCTGCAGGCGTGTGCCAGTTCAGCCAACAGCAGCTGCAGGAAGGGATAAAGCCCGAAGATCAGCGAGCTCAAGGCAGATGCTTAGTTCTCACTCATGTAAAGTCAGGTCAGCTGGAAAGCCTGTGCTCCCCTCCAAACCCAGTGATTCTCTCACACCCCCTGCCACCCTAACTGCAGAGGAAAAGGCAGCCACTGTGTGCTTGCGAATAAGGCAGCCTCTGTGGATTTCCCTAGTAACATTTAGCTCCCGATGGTTCCACTTATTCATTCAGTGAATCAATAATTTACTGAATAAAGAATAAAATTAATGTAGTCACCATACATTCATTTATTCATTCAACAAACATTTATTTTTGGCTAATATACGGAGTCTTAAACTAACAAGGAGCTCAGCATCTAGGGAAGCAGGGAGTGATACAGTTTGTGGTCTCTAGCCCCTAGCCCTCTCTCTGGCTCTTCTTCTGCACCCTGCTTTCTGGCTGCAGTGAGTCGAGCAGCTTTCTTCTACCCAGCTCTTCCACCATGATGCTTCTGCCTTGGAGCCGGCCAACCATGAACTAAATCTACCAACACCATGAGCCAAAATAAGCCTGTCCTCCTTTAAGATGTGCATGTCAGGTGTTTCATCCCAGCAACGGAAAGGTGACTGATGTGCATAGCTTGGAGACTGAGATATTGGTAGGCTGAATGGCTGTGTCAGGAAATGATGGGGTAAGGGGAACTGAATTTAAAAATGGCCATTTGCTTATCTCCTAGGAGATGAGGAAAGTGGACCCAGGGTCTGGACCATCCTGGCAGGAAAAGTTGCAAATAGTTTTGCCCACACAGTTGTGCATCATTCTGTTGGCCAGGACAAAGCAGCATTGAGCTTCCTTACAGAAATGCCCTTGCTAATCTGGTAGAGAACGTACCAGCCGCTTGAAATTCACTGCTGTTTTACACTGCTGGAGCAACTGTCCCCTGCTGTGCCCTGGGCACTCACTACTTAGCAGAGCGATGTGCAGACTCCACACACTCCCTCAGTCCCGGCTTCCTGCAAAGTGGAGACCGTGTCTCTAGCAAACTGTCACCCCCGCGTGGCCTTTGGAAGGTCTGTGGGACAGGTACTTTGTAATTAGAGAGTGATTAATTGTTTAATCAGAACAGATAGCAGCCCAGACAATGTCACCTCCTCTCATTTGTTGGGCCATGAGCCCCATTAATCCAGGACCTTCTGAATGCAGCAGTGCCGGGCTGACTGGAAGCTTAGTGCCGCAGAAGCCTCTCACCGTGGCTCCCCAGTCTGCTCACACACAGTGCCAGTACATCGCAGCAGACGTCTCTGTCTGTCCCCAGCCCAGGCTTCTTCCCCATGAACATCTCGGAAGGACTGTGATGTCGGTACATCAAGGACGCACGCGCCAGCCGCTCCTCCCTTTCTGGGTCCTGACAGCTGAGCCACAACAGCTGTGCAGACCAGCGGCTCCCCCGGACTCACTCCACCTGAACGGCTCCCACCGAGCTTTGGCACTGTCCCTGCGGTGACCACGGCTTCTTCTGCTAAGGTGGGTTTCCAGCTGTGCTGAGAGAATCATCCCCCTCCCGGCCCATCTTCCTCTCTTAAGGGTGCTCCTGATAAATGCTTCCCCAGAGGCTTTGTGCACAGCATCTGTGGCCCAGGCTGGGGTGGGAAGTGAGTAATTTTCAGCTGTGTCTGGCACCCTCTGAACTGGGAGGCTCCTGTATCACCGCACACCGCCGTGGCCACCTTCCGGAGCAGCACGCCCATTGCAAACCAAGACCTTCTTCAGCACCCACCCCCTGCATTGGAGTGCTTAGTTCCTTGCTGTGCAAACCCACCTGGGTGGCCCTGAAGGGAGGAAATGTGTTCCAAAGAAGGTCACTCAGGAGGTCACAGAATGTCCAAGAGGCAAAGGACTGTCAGGATGCCCGGTTCTGTGGCCAGGAAACACAAGGTCCAGGTCCCACTGAATGGATCCCTGGAGGGCCCCGGGCCCCACAGCCAGCCCTGACCCCGACCCCGGGCCCCACAGCTACCGCTCCCGACCCTGTCTACCCACTGCCCTCCTGGGGCCACAGCCTCTCCACCTGCCGCTGCCCCTGAGGGTGATGCCTGGTCCCCATGGCTCCCTGACACCAGCCTGTCCCTGTGTCCGGGGTACAGACATCCAGTCAGAAGGCCTGGGTCTGGCACCCACACCCGGGAGAAAGAGGCACAGGAAGCAAGTGCGGACCCGGTAACATCAGCCTCCATGGTGGGGCAGGACCTCCAGCCCTCCAGGCCCCCACCAGCAGAGAGCCCTCAGCTGGAAGGGTTAGGTGCTGGGCTGCTTCCATTTCTAGCCTGAGAGATGAAGCAGGGTTTGCATCCAGCAGCCCTAGGAGGGGTGGAATTTTATTTGGGGCAGGTAGGCAACACTTTCAGACCCTGACAGTGGCCACTTTGCCTAGGCCTCAGCTTGTAAATCATCTGTTGTCTGCTTACCCACCTCTCAGCCATCAGGGGCTACAAATGCAAGGGAACTGGGGCCTGGGGCTTCTTGCTCTCTATTCGGTCAGCGGTGGAAGTTCTTTGATCTCTGCAACCTCCTTACCTTTTCGTTCTGCTGCCGAGAATGGCCCCATCTTTCCTAAGCTCACTAATTGAGAGCCTCTCATTCTGGCCCTGCAGGCAACATTCTGGGATGCTTTTAAAATTCTGATTCCTGGGCCTCAGAACCAGTAATTATGGGTGAGTAGGTGTTTGGTAAAAGTGATCGACTAGTTTGAAGTTTAACGTCTTTGGCAATTTCAGCCTCTCCAGGTATCACCATTTGGCAGGGGCCATACTGCTAACTGCTTAGGTATTTGGGGCATCTGCACCTGGCCCCAAGCTCTGTGCAGGATCACGCTTCCAAAGCCAACGAAGACCCCAGCTGTCCCGACTTCCAGCGCACCCTGAATTGCTCCCCAGAGTCCCGGGATGGTTTCTGCGGTACAGCTGCCCACATTATTTGTGTTAAGAGCCAGCACTGCAGTCTCTGCCTCTACTCTCTCCATCCGCCTTCTCATCCCCACGGGTAACCAGGCTGCCTGCTTTTAGCTGGAGCTGTTGCCACTGGGGTGTGGTCTCCCTGGTCCGGCCCGACCAGATAAAAGCAAGTACTCTTTGTCTGAAGTCTTAGAAACCCTGTGCTCAGGAAAGGAAGCAGGCTGCTAGACTCCAAGTTGGATCCACAGAGTCCCAGAGCTGCAGCAGTTCCCAAGGCAGGAGAAGGCCTCCCGTCACCTTCTAAGAAGTGGGGTTCCCACTCACCCAGGGAGGGGAGGTGGTGACCCTGATGATAAGAAACCAGCAGACTGTCACTTCCTCAGTTCCATGGAAGGTTCATCTTCAGAGCCAGTGCCACCTCACCAGCTGTTTAAAGGTCTCTCATTCCTTATCCCTATATGCTGGAGTCAGCCTGGGCTCTGCTTTACCATGGCTCCTGCCTTCTGCTGCCAACGGAAAGGAGTCCATGTGAGCGTGGGTCTCCCACGGACATTCCCTGTGCAAAGATTTTCTTGGGGAAATACCTGCATGAAAGGAGCAGGAGGAACTGGGAGAGCCCTGGCAGAGCTGTGGATGCACACAGCTGAAAGGATGGGGAAGGAGGCTTGGCCAGGTGCATCTTAGCGTGCTGGGCAGTCACACTGGTCCATGGGCCATCAGGAACACTAGATCCTGCATCAGCCAACGGCGTGAGCTCTGCATCTTCCAGGAAGCCCTGTCAGGTTTCTCCACCATCCTCTGTCACTGGGGAGCAGCCCACAGCAGGAGGCTCAGAGCAAGGACGGCGATGGGTTGCAGCACACAGCGTAGCACCCTCAGGCAGCTGTCACTGGTGCAGCAGGTCTCTTGGGAGCATTCTCCTGGTGGCCACAGAGCAGTGCTTTTAATGCAAATCAGAGTGAGAAAGAGAGTCCTGGTGATTTCAGCATGAAGCCCACCCTAACGTGAAAGGGTGCTGCATGCATCTCTTGGGGATTGTGCAGTATTGCTTGGGCAATGGCCGTTTCCTCTCTCCCAAAGCCAGGGAATGCTTTATGGCAGGTGATGATAAATTATCCAGGTGCTGGTGTGGATTCAGAGGGCCAGGAACCTGGGCAAGAATTTCTATGGGGCAGCCCTTGCTGACTGCTTGTTTTCAGAGCTGCTGTGATGGGGTCTCTGTGGTGAGAAGGCTGAGTTCCACGACCACTGAGACGCTGCTCCAGCTGACCCTGCAGGCAAGGCCTCCTTCACCCCCTCACCACCTCAGATGCCAGGGCTTCCTTCTGTAGCACCAGAGCTTGGTGGGTGCTAATCCTGGCAAGCACTGGGGGATTCTCTGGATCAGCTTTCAGCTGAGGTGGAAAAATAAGGATATAACACTTGATTAAGTCCTTTCGTGCCACCTGTTCCAGTGGATTCGATTTGATCTTAACGGGAATGAACATGCGAAATCCACCCACCAGTGTGCATTCTTCACTTTACTCAAGGTGAAACCTAAGCTGTCGAAATGGTTTTCAGATTTTCCTAACAGACAGTGCACACGCTTCCAGAGTGAAATGTGTGCCATGTTTTTGTCAGCTCCGCCCTCTAATAGGACAGGGCAGTGAGGCAAGGCCTGTCATTTTCATAACCAACCCCTCCATTTACCAGCACAACATCTTAAAGACCCCGAAGAGGAAAGCAGCTAAGGCCACAGTGTTTCTGAATAGTGCCACTGCCCTCTGGGTGCTGTGAAATTGATAAGTGTGGGTGACATTTACAAACTCTTTCTTCAGCCACTTATTCACAGCTGTTGACCGAGTACCTGTTATACACAAGGCCACTCTGGAGAATGTCTTCCAGTGAGAGGTGCGGTGGATGAGAGGTGGAACAGAGGAGGTGTAGAAGGAGCTTTGCACTGCTGTCTGTGAGAAGGAAGAGAACACTCATGTACATAAGCCACACCTTAGTTGTCTGCCTTGTGTCTTGGTGTCCCACTTAAACCTCATGCAGTCATGGGTGGGGCTTTTTCTGGAATGGATTCATGGTGCAATGCTAGGCTCAAGGGCACTAGGATTAAGGGTGTGAGTGCCGCCTGCCCTGAGTGATCTGCATAAGATGAAAGAGGCAGAAAGACACTGCTCAGGGCCCCTCTCCCTTCCCTTGCTGCTTTTGCCACCAGGAACTATTGCCCCTCTGCCAGGCCACCCTGCCTTGCAGCCTGCTGATGGACTGAAACCTCTACAAACTGTGAGCTAAATAAACGCCTTCCCCTTTAACTCTGGATTTTGGGTATTTTGCTGAGTGACGAGAAAAGTAACTAAGACATTAGTCTTTGTTAAGAAAACTGGAAGACTAGTCATAGTATAGCTAACTAGGCAAAAGAGCAACTGATTCTCCCAGATGGTTAGAGATTTCATGACTGCAGTGAGATGAGCCGTGAAGAACTCAGCCACAGGCAGACTGGGACCTTCACTTCGTCACGATTGGGGAGCAGTGAGCTTCCCCGTGCTGCCCATGCAGGGTCGTGGTTGTGGCCCGGGGTGCAGGGCTACTACTCACTGGTGTGGCCACTGAATTGAGGAGTGTGCTGGCTGTATAAAATGTGCACTTGGTTGCAAAGGCTGGGCTGCTGTGGCCTGCAGACCTGCACATCCCCGGAAGCCAGCATGGATCCTAGGTTGCTCCAGGGCCTGAGAGGCTTGCATGGAGAGGGCTGAGATACACACACCTCACAGCTGTCCGCTGTGAGCAGGCGAGGACTTCGTATCTCACTTTCTATTCCACCTCTACCCTTCGCTCTCCTTCTGCAGTGCTGTGGGACCCAGCCAGTCCCCGAGAGCTTGCTCTCCAGCACCCAGTGTGCGACTCACCTGGCTGTTGCTGGGAGCAGCAGAGGTGCTGATCCCGTGGCTTACAGGAGGACTTGCAGATGGGGACACCTACCTGCAGATCTGCACGATTCCGGAACTCTCTGTGAGGCTTAGCCCTAGACACTCCGATTCCTCCCCTGCTTTTTTGCCTCTTAAACTTCTCCAAAGAATTTCCAGTGACCTGAAGGAGGTGTTTATATCTCCCTCCTGTCTCATGGTTGGAGATCAGGAGTGCTTATGTGGCTGCTCTTTCTGCTCTGCACCTCCTGCCCCCCTGCCCTCTCCCGCTGAGGCTGTCCAGAGGCTCCGCCTCTCTGCCTTGCGTGGGTCTCCCGCTCCTGAATGCAGGTTCTGCGTGCTCGAGAACTGAAGAGAAAGTTGGCCTATTAGAATGTATTTTTATGCCAGAGATTTAGCTCAGTGGTTCCGCTGCCTGCCTCACAAGCTCAAGGTCCCGAGTTCGATCCCTGGTACCAAAAAAAAAAAAAGAAAGAATATATTTTGTAAAAATCGCCAGGCACTGTAGTGTACATACGTCCTCCCATCTATTCAGGAGGCTGAGGCAGGAGGATCACAAGTTGAAGGCCAGCTTGGGCAACTTAGCAAGACCCTTTCTCAAAATACAAAGTGATAAAAGCTCTGGGAATGTAGTTTACTGGCAGAGTACTTGCCTAGCACATGCAAGCCCCAGAGTTCCATCCTCAGTACTACAGAGAAAGAAAAAAGTGGAAGGAAGGAGGAAGAGGAAGAAGAACTCCATTCCCAGCAAGGACTTGAGAGGGAAAGCTCAAGAGAAGGCGCTCGCAGTGTGGGTGGCACCTCGCGTGCTGAGAGGGACACCCGGTCCTCGAAGCCCAGTGGGCCGCGCCCCGCAGCGGCTCTCAGCGGCCTTGGCGACAGGAGGAGCGGGAGGAGCAGGGTGCTGGCTTCCCCAGGGCGCTCGGGAGGGGTGAGGGTGTGTTCCTCAGTCCTGGGGAGACGAGGGGGAGCAGGAGGAGAGGAAGGAAGAGAACGACAGCAACGTCGCCGGTAGAGCCTTACTAGTCTTTGAGTAGGGCAACCTAACAGGCATCAAAGGATTTTTAAAATGTGTTTTATGTTGAATTGTATATGTTAAGGAATTTCAGCAAGTCTGCGGAGGCAAAAGGAGGGTCAGTCCGCTGCACAGGACTCCCTGAGCTGGTCTCCCTGAAGTGTGCAGCGCACCAGGTGGGGTCCAAAGGGCTTCGTGCGGGGGTCTCCGGCTGCCCGGTCCTCTCCAGCTGCCCTCCTGCCGGCGCTCAGAGGGCGCGCTCTGCACAGAGCCGGGGCTCCACAGCCTGTTGCCCGTCGTGACAGCGCGGCACTCACGGAGTGCAGAGGGGGTGGAAGCATGAACGGGCTGTCCTTTTGTATTGGAAGGAAATTCAGTTTAATCATTCCTCGTCCGAACACGGTGCGGTTCCACCGGAGCTGCTGTTAGGGCCAAGGCTGTTCCACTGGCCTGGAAGCAGCGGAGCGCAGTGCAGGCCCGGCCGCTCAGGCTCCGAGCCCTGCACACCGCTGCCCCATCCGCCACGCACACCCGGAGGTTGATTCCCCAAGGACTCCACGTCGACCGTGATGCTCCTGCTCGCCTGGAGGGTTGCATTGCTGGCAGGGCTGCCCTGCTGTCCGGTCCCTCCGGCCCTGTCCCCACTTTGGACACCGCGCTGCCCACGGGTCCCAGCCGAGGCTCGAGCTTTCCACACCGAGCATGTGCTCCCTCTGCCGCCCAGGCCGAGCCTCCTTCCTCAGGGCCTGCATCTCTAGGTCCTCTGTTCTGCAGTCATCTCAGAGCACTTGCTGGGACAGGAGCCGGGGGACCTGCTCCCTCCTCCCCAGCCCTCCCCAGAGCGCAGGAAACTTAATTCTTTTCACACCAGGGACTGGGTCCAAGGTCTCCCCCGTGCCAGGCCAGTGCTCTATCACTGAGCTACATTCCTAGCCCTTTTCATCTTTAAATTTTGAGACAGCATCTTGCTAAGTTGCTCAGGGTGACCTTGAACTTGCGATCCTCTTGACCTCCCAAGTGGCTGATATGAGCCACCCAGTCTGGCTTGCAAATTAATTTTTTATGATTAACACGCCACTTAGTCATAGAATCCAGCCACAACCTCTTGTGCTATCTATTTTTTTTTATGAAAGGTTTAGCTCAGAAAGCATTTCAGTTTCTCTGTACCAGGGCCGTGACTGACTCTTTCTCAGTAACTTGACATGTTTTGCCTGTGGTAGATTCGCTCAATAGACATGTCTTGTATGGATGAATGTTCCTTGCATGGATGAATTAATTAATCTATAATTAATTAATGGGTTGATTTTATTAAAACACAGTGTCAGAGGCTACTGTACCTGATTTTTCCCACCGTAGATCCGACAGTAGTGTTCCAAGCTCAGCTGTCTCTCCAGAGGAGGAGCTGCAGCAGGTGCAGTCACCCTGAGCTCAACATCTAGGCATTTTATAACCATGGCAACTACCACACCTGGAGCCACATCACCGCCTAGGCTGTCATCCCATAGCTTGGGGGTCTGTGCCTCCGGGAGCCCAGGCCCGGGGGCTTCTGATTTTCGAAGGCAGAGTAAATGAGTGAAAATATTCCCCTGTGCTCCCGGAGGAGAGCGTGCCAGGTGAAACCAGCCGGTTACACAAAGACAATGCTGCCTGACTCCACTCCTGTGAGACCCTGGCATAGTCAGGTCCGTGGACACAGGAAGAGAACAGTGATGGCCCAGGGCTGGGAAGGGGCAAAGGGAGATGTTGTTTAATGGGTACTGAGCTTCAGTTTTGCCAGGTGAATTGCACAAGGTGAGGTGCTTGACTCTACTAATCTGTAGGCTGAAAAACCGTCAACGTGCTGGATTTTATTCCATGTGTATTTTACCATTTAAAAAAAAATTTTAAAATAACCCCTAAAGTAAAAAAGTAACTGCTTATGAGAGAATTCTGAGAAATATGTTTGGCAGATTAAAATAATTTCAACAATGGCCCCCCCAAAAATAAACGTATGTAATGTTTATTCATGTAACCAAGGGCTGCACAGTTATTTTTCAAAGAAATCTTGACTATAGCACAGGTGACCACATAGGCCTTCCCTGGAATATCTTCTGATCTTGTCCTTTTAAAATAATATATGCACACTTCCTTCAGTTGTCCAAAATGTTTATTTCTGCCTCTGTTCTTGAGTCATTTAACAAGGAGAGAATGAACTTGCAGATAACTTTGTAGTTTATAAAGTCTCTCATGTTTGCTGGTTTCAAAGACAGGAATATCTTCAACACCTCATTTCCATGTTTGATCATAGCATCAAGGATTATTTCATTTCCTTTTTTGTGAATTCTTTCATTCTTTTTTTATGAACCAGTTCCTCCTTCTAATTTAGACAAACAGTTCCTGGTTCATCAAGTCCTTCTTATGCATACATTTCAAAGCAGTGAGTGTGTGTACATGGTTTTCTCACACATCTACTGTTAGTAATGGGTTTCAGGGCCTCATAGATAATTCAGCAATAGAGAAAGAACATTAGTGAGAAGCAGAAATAGGGAACATTTTAGGCCTTACATTGAGCAGCTCACACCAATTATTGACGAATTTTCCTGGCAGTTTAGACACAAAAGAAGCACATTGGATTAAATTTTATTTTCCAGCAGTAGAATAAACTCAGATGTAAGTGCCCTTAAAAAACAATGCCAGGGCACTTGAGGTCAGTAACAGGAACACTCTACTTCTGCTCTCTTCACAAGTGCATTTTTTTTTACCTTCCCTTGAAACATTAACTTCCCATCCTTCTGTTACTTTCTTCTCCTTTGCACAACTTTCACTTTCTTTATAACTTTCATCACACAGTGACCCAAACAGGAGATCATTTAATAGGGAGCTGAATACAAGAATAAATGAATGCTTCGTTCTCAGTCTTTGCAGAGAATCGTGTCTCAGGACGGGAGCTTCTGAGAAGCCTCTTCTGAGGGTTGCTCTTGGAGGCCTTCGCTCTACCAGCAGCTCCCGGCCCCTGTGTGTCCTTCAATCCAGAAAGTGCGTGAATATTTACTGTTCCGAAGGCAGCGCGCTTGGAATATCAGACCTCATCCAAGCCTGGGGAGCCCTGCAGTTAGAATGAAGGTAGCAGGGGCCGGGGATTTAGCTCAGTGGTTCCGCCGCCTGCCTTGCAAGCAGAAGGATCTGAGTTCAATCCCCGGTACCAAAAAAAAAAAAAAGAGAGAGAATGAAGGTAGCAGCCTTGCACGGGTGAAACAGATCAATACAAGATTGGATATGAACAGTAAAGTGCTACATTGGATACAATCAAGGAGATGCCAACACGGCCAACCTTATCAATAAGTCGGAAGGCTGTGGGAAGTGAGGTGGTCCACAAAGATCAGGGAAGGTCCCGTGGCAACCAGGGACATGGGGCCGCGAGGCTTTTGGGGACTTTGCTCCTCCTCCTTCCTGCTTTCCTCGTTGTGTTTGGTTGTGTTCCCACAGAGCCATTCCCTCTATTGGTCCTAGCTCATTTTCTTCCTGCCCTCTAGGAATCCATTCTTTCATTTCCTTAGCACAAACTTGGGAGGCATATTTTTATCTTCTATTGTTTTTTATGGAGTGACCCCCACAGAGTGCAGAGTGCATATGTTCCTTCTCTAAGGCTGCTTTAAACAAAGCATTTCTTCATTCTTTCTTTTTGCTAAGTAGGACCATCTGCTTTGATTACGTCTTCTTTGATTACGCTCTTGATGAAGAGGTACAAGTGTGAGTTGGGACAGATTCTCCTTGGAACAGCAGCGAAGGTCTCCGTGGGTGTTCATTAAGGCACTGTTCCAATTTACACACTTCCAGCTACATGACCACATTTGCCAGAGGGCCTGAGCCTCGGACTGCACCCACCTCACTAGTGTATGCTCCAGGATACAAGGGACTTCTCCGGACTTTGGACAGATTCTGTGACTAATGCTTCCAAAGATTTTCTGAATAGTCAGCCCAAGTGCATGTAATTAATACCACAAAATCCAACCCATGCACTAAGGCTAAATTATCATATATAACTTCAGACATGTTTTTAAATGTATTTCTCTGAAAATAGAGCTGAAACCAAGGAGAGAGCCTGGCCTCACTCATAAGAGAAACGCAAATTCAAGCTGCTCTGAAACACTATTTCTCACTATCAGAGGGGCAAACATCCAAAAGTCTGGAAATAAACTATTGGTGAGACTGCAAAGAATTAGGCCTTTCCAAAAATCACTGGTAAGAATGCAAAATGGTACAGCCCTGGAGAGGGATTTGACAACATACATAGCAAAATAACATCTGCAATTTACCCTTTGGCCCACTTCAAGAGATCTATCCCTAAGCTTGATTGGCAAAAACACATAAACACATATCCATAAGATTATTCATCATGGTAGCCAAAAAAGTGCAACTTGAAACAACCCCATTGCCTGTTGATATGTGTCTGGGTAAATAAACTGTGATCCAACTACAGGAAGGAGTCTCGTAGCTCTGAAAAAGCATGAGCAGCGTCTGTGTGTATCACTGCGGAATGGTTTCTAGCATATGTTGTTACACAAGAGACTGAAGTGGGGAAGTGTCCACTGTTTCCTAGAAGAAAGTTAGAAATAGTGATGTTTTTAAAATACAGCAGAGGTCCCCAATTATACACAAGGACACAGTGGTTACCTTAGGGAAATGAGGGACTAAGTGGATGAGACCATGATGGAAGCTATGAGCTTTGACTATACTTTGTTTCATGGATTTAGAATTATGTAAACATGGTACATAATTACTAAAATATTAACATCAAATAAATTCCCCATAGATATTAAACAATATAGCATAAACTTAGGTATGTATCCAGTTGCTGGAATAAACTCACAGAAAGGAACTATTTAAATCAACTATTAAGTCAGCAATTTTATTATACAATCTAATATACAATTTTATTATACAAAGCGAACAAGAAAAAGATTAAAATATTGCCCATCAGTTTGGGGCAGGAAGCGCTGCTCTGTTATTCTGAGGCTATTGCGTGAATGTGAATGTAAAGCAAATAAGTAGCATGTTTGGTGGCACTGAGAGCTGGGTTTTTGTCATGGGAGAGAAAGAAGATTCGTGAGACTAAGAGATACTTTCTATCCTGAGTCTAAATCCAAAACATCAGCAAAAATTTATGACATAATTTATACTTAAAATGCCCAGTTTGGTCCCTCAAAAGCTCCTAGAAACAACCAATACAGTAGTAATATTATTCTTACTTCCCAGATTGTGAAGTCTACATATACTATTTCTCACTGAGAAGAGATGGTCCCCTCAGAACCAGGGAAACTATACCATGGACTGGAACTCTAAAGCCAGGAGCCGAAACAAACCTTGCCTCCTTTTCAGATGATCACCTCAGGCATTTGTTACTGCGATGGAATGCTAGCACAGCAGTGCCATGAAGAGCCCATCTATTCCTTCCCTCCCAGGGAGTTGGCAGTGTTGTCTGACACAACTGTTAGGGTTGTGTCAGTCTCAGACACCATTCATTGCGATGATTCCCATTTCCACAATCAGGCAAGTTGATCACCC
This sequence comes from Heterocephalus glaber, assembly GCF_000247695.1. The sequence goes on from NW_004624805.1 coordinate 1,259,580, forward strand.
ATTAAGGTAACAATCCATGGACTGAAACACATCGCATTTTCTTAAATCTATTAATTAATAATGATACTTTAAATAAACTCATTATTCACCTTTGGATGTTGCTAAGGAACTCTTCTGAAAAGTGGTGAATAATGGAGGAGTTTCCTGTCAACTATGTGATAAATTCCAAGGGAATGACAGGATGAGAATGACATTTGCAACTCTTAAGGAATTAATGGGGGCAGACAGCGATCGCTAGCAGATGATGACATCACAAAAAAGAGAAAGGCAGACGTCGTGTGACTCTGGGTTGGAGGAGACACCACCAGTGTGGAAGTCATGGAAGGGAACACAGGATAGAGGAGGGTACAGACGCCACATGACTCCAGTCAGCCACACTCAAACTGCAGGAAGCCGTACAGCCAAATGCCCAGAGAGTTCAAGGAGGTTTGCAAGAAAGAGGAAGAGACAGAGCAGAGACCCACAGGATAAAAGAGCATTGAGACAAACAATCAAACGCTGGTTGTTATTTATGGACTTTATTTGGATCCTGCTTCAGACAAACAGCTTGAAAAATGCACACCAGAATCGAAGAATTCTAAGCACTATTTGATAACATTAATGAAGAAAAATGCACACAGAGAATCGAAGAATTTGAAGCACTATTTGATAACATTAATAAACTACTGTTTAACTGCAAGAAAAGCACTATGTTTGATTTCTTTAAATCCCTACCTTTTACAGATATAACCTACATTATAAATGACTTATTAATTTATGTAATATATCCTTATCTATTTATGCATCATATGTTTTATTAGAGACTAGAGAAATGCCTATCTAACACACTTTATTGCTTAAACATGTTAGTCTCAAGTTTATAAAAGAACAGTAAATTTTATGGGTCTCCTGAAGCCCAAAGGAAACAAGCGATGATGAAAGTCAATTTAATGCTTACTAGGACCCCCTCCCTGGGGCCAGGCCCAGGCCCCAAGTGCAGTGATGGGGAAGTGAACCCCCAAGCTGAGCCTGGGGCTTGGAACAGCATACAGTGAGTGGAGACCTGGAAGAGGCTGTGCCCAGCAGTCCTGCCCACAGAGGGATGAGCTTAGCGAGACTGGGCTCAGATCCGCAAGCCTACCCGAAGCCCTTGAGTCATCTCAGGATAGTTCCCAGCACAGCACCCACGCCACACTCAGGGAGCAATCTTTAAAGACAGCTGCTCTGTGAGGATTTGTTTTCCCCTCCCAGGAGGAGCGCAGACAGCAAGAGCCCAGTACGAAGTTGAGTGACATGACATCACCATCTTCCTAGGTCCACAAGGGTCAGCTGCCAGTGCTTTTCCATCCTTCAGCCTCTGCATTCTGAGTCCTGGGACTGCCCCCGGGCACAACAGTGGTCAGGGCAAGTCTTGTAGCTGACTCTCATCCTCAGCTTTCTGCACGGTTCAGGCTGGATCACAGCATTTCAGGTACAAGACTGAGTAGGTCTACTGTCAAGCCCTGGGGAAGGGAAGGATTAGTTGGGCTCTTTATGGCATTGCTGTGTTAGCATTCCGTCACCTCACTGTAACCTGAGGTAATCATCCTAAAAGGAGGAAAGGTTTGTTTCAGCTCACAGTTTCAGAGGTTCCAGTCCATGGTCACTTGGGCCTGTAAATTTTGGGTCTCTGGCAACACAGCACAGCATGGCAGGAATATGTGGCAGAAGGGGCCTGTTTATCTCATGGCAACTAGGAAATGAAAGAGAGAGATATGAAGAGGCCAGGATTCCAATATCTTCTTCAAGGCCACGCCCCCAGTGACCTAACTTCCTCCCACTAGGTCCCACCTCCTAAAGGTTCCACTGCCTCCCAGTAATGCCCAGGCTGGGGACAAAGCCTTCAGCATGAGGACCTTTAGGGAACATTTAAGATCCAAACCATAACTGTTACCTTCCCTTTCTGGGAGTTAACTATCTGGGACAAAAGGCAGATTGTTTGGAAAGCAGGTCAGGGCTCTGGACTTGAAGTGGTTACACTGGCAGACACAGGTTGGTGTGGCTGGCGGCAGGAGCCTCTGGACAGGAGAGTGAGTGCCACAGTGTAGACCTTGGCGAACCTAGAGCACAGAAAATAAAATGGGAAAAACCTTGTCGTTTTCCCGTGTTTGCTCTCATTCACAAGGAGAAAGAATCAGAACCCCACTCTCTTGTGTGTACAGCTAGTTGTCTTTAGCCTAATAGGAATTGTTGAGAATTTGTAATTCTTATAGCTTTGAGTGGGTTCTGTCAGTCTAAATTCATCACTTCAGTGTAGTCTTCATGGCATTTGGAGGGCAAATCACCTATCGTTTATTATTGTTATTATTATTATTAAAATTATTATTGAAAAATGAGAGTGAAAGGAAAGAAGGAGGGAAAGAGGAAGGGGAAAGAGGCAGGGAGGGAAGAAAGGAAGAAGCCAGGGAGAGAGGAAGGGAGGGCAAATTCCTCGTGATGGTCCACCTACCCACTGCAGTGAAGACCTGGTCCCGGAGAGTGGGCAGATGAGGGCAGGGGTCCCTCAGGGTCTGCCTTTGCTTGGCAATTGGATCCTAATTAGAAGCGGATACTGGACGTCACCACAGCAATTAGGCTTATATCCAGCCCCATGTGCTACAGGGTAAGGGCCACTCAATACTTGCGTGGACGGAATAGGGCAGATGTTTATTCTCCTTCCTGAACAGGCAGTCCACGGCTAGGCACGCTGGGACTCCCAGGGGTCCCGTGGTCACCAGAGCCCCAGGCCTCCGGCTCTGCAGCTCTGCCACCATTACCTCGTCCGTGTCCCCTACTTGGGGTCCCAGCAGGGCGTCGTATCCCAGGATGCAGTGGGGAGGAAAAGGGAAAGGTTGCACCCCGCTGACTTCAGGAGACTGCACTGACGCGGCACGGGCACAGTAGTTACCCATCAGTCCGAGCAAGGAAGCGTTTGTGGGAGCTTTCACATCAACGGCGCGGCGGGGCTCCTCAGAGTGCACATTTTGGCACCAGAAGCCAACTGGAGCCTTGAGGCTGACTCTGGTGTCGCTGCAGCATCGGCTTCCGTGGCCTCTGCTGCGGACCAGCGCCCTCCCTGTGACTGGGCCACATCAACAGAGGCTCAGGACAAGACCAGGGACGAACGACACCGAGTAGAGCCAACATCGACTCCTGTGCTCCTCCCTCCAACGTTTTCAAGAGCACTTTTTAAAAGTGCTCTTGTTTTTCCAGAGGCTACGTTTTGAGTTCTGGAAAATAAAGTTTCAGGGAGTAGCAGTGACAGGTTGCCCTGCCTGAAACCTCCCGTGCCTATAATCATTGTACCAGATACAACTGGGAGCTAATTTCGTATTTCCTGCATATCATATTGGAAAATTGAGCTGTCAGATCCACTTAAGGGATACATGCCAAAATGAGCGTGCCCAACCCCTGCTCTTTTCAATACATTTCTGTGGGACTTTTCCTCACGGTCTTCAAGGCTTAATCATGTTGTACCAGAAGCCAAATTCATCTCATTGAGCAGGCTTTTGAAATCCAGATATTTTCTGTGTGTAAACAGGGGAAACGATGGCCAAGGGAGAGCTCCTGTGAGTTATCCTCTCCGTGTAAAGTCCCTAACTCCCAGAGCTTCTTAAATTGCAGATTCTGATACAGGCCAATGTCTTGGGGCCTGAGAGGCTCAACTGGGGCCTCAGCACCCACGCCTTGCCACACCTGTGTACCCAGAAGCTTGGTTAGAAGCAGCGAGCAGTGCACTCTCCAGTCTGTCTCTCCCCAGAGATGAAGGCACCCGCTGTGAATTCGTATCCAGAAGCCTTGTGGCTGGAACGAGGACCTGTCACTTATCAAAGGCTCTTCCAACCTGTGTTCTTTTCCTTAGCTTTTTCTGAGCTCTTTTGCATTTTGTGTGTCTTAAAAGATGCTTCACAGGGAAGAAATCTACATCTCCTATTCCTCCAAAGCATAGCAGTCTCTGGACTGGATTTAAACTCAGTCAAAGCAGCTTTATTTTCTGACATGTTTTCTATAAGTGCCCGGGAGACAAATGCTCATCACCTACCTGATGAGAGAGCTCCTTAAAAGTAGATGAGACAACTTTGATAGGAAGACCAAAAGGTGGAGGAAGGCAGGAGCAGGAACACACTCCTGTGATTTGTTGTGTGAAGAGTTGATGGCATTATTTATTAGAGATGTGCTGTTTTTTGAGTTAGAGGCCAGACATATTTGAAGGTGGAAGCTCACAAGCTTGGGGACGGTGACCATAGAGACAGACCCATGAGAACAGGACACGGAGTGAGGAGATACTACGAGAATAAAAGTCTCCAACTCCTGAATACTGTGGCTAGAAGCTATGCTAAGTGGAATGTGTCTGTGATTTCATTTGATGCTCCCGGTAATGCATGTTTCCAGATGAAGGAAACAAAGTTTTTAAAAAATCACACCATTAGCCAAAGTCTCATCTTTGGTAAGTGATGGAGCAGGGTTCCAGTTCAAGTCCACTTCACTCCAAAGCTGTCTTCATACCACTACCCCATACTTTCTGGGGAAGGCAAGAAAGTCAGTGCAGAGCCTGAGCCCCAGGTCATTTGAACATTGACCAAAGATGTTCAAGTGGACTCCAGAGATGCAGTGGGCCATGAGCATGCATGGTGGGGTCTTGGACACCGTATTCAGCAGTGTGGACTTCATCCATCAAGTGAGGGAAAGCATTGAGAGCCTTTGGACATTGGAGAGAACAACATGACTTAGACTTAAGATACACTGACAGTTACAGGGCTGGATTTGTTGGAGCAGAGTCAGGAGCTTAGCGTGACCAGTTTGAAAGCCACTAGAAAAGTCCAGTGACAGCCTCCTGGACTAGGAAAATAAGAATAGAAAGTAAATTACATTTATAACCAAATAGTTATAAGCGAAGACATACTAACAAGTAAGAGCACTAAACTTGGAATTAATCCAAAATGTGAATCTCAATTCTGGCTGTGTCTTATATTGGCTCTTTAACCTTTGGCATGAAACTTCCTCCTTTGCAAATCAGAATTAATGATATCATTTTTATTAGTGTGTATTGGTTACACATGGGTACATGTGTATTATCTCAGAGTATTATGGAAATTAAGATTAAATGGATGATAGCATGGCTGCATTTAGCATTTAGCATAGTTGCCTAGCACAAACCTAGTGCTCAATAGACACACACTACTGTGCTGTCGTTGTAATGATTATTAGTATTCCTCAGAGCCCTAACCTTTCCTGTCAACCAGAGAACAAGTCTGCAGAGAATCAGGAAGGTTGAATTTCTTAAATTTTTCGTATGACTTATTTAAACAAAAATTTTCAGAAATTGTATTTCTAACCTTTCTTATGGACTGGAGATCTGTGGTGCGAGGCATGATGTCCACAAAGGACACTTTATTCTTTAGGGAACTGAAAAAATGCAAAGCAGCTGAGGCTGCTGTGTTGCTAATGACCCTGGGGCCCTGTGGGAATCGGCCGCTAGTGTCACGCTCCTGCCTCACTGCTGGGTTAGCACACACTTGGCTGTCTCTCCCGGGACCGTGGCTCCTGGTTAAAACCTCTTCATACCAGGGGGCTGAGCCCCATGCAAAACCAACTGCCTCAGACTTGTTCTCTGTAAGTGACTTGTCTTTTGTAACTTTGGGGAGAAATATCTAATGCTGAGAAGCTTATTTATTTACCCCAGAGTTGCCTAGATTTTTATGAGGCACTTGGATTCTAGTCAACACCTACATCTACAGTAATCTGAACATCTTCGAGTCTCTCTTTACATAAGAACTGCCACAAAAGAACCTGGTTAAGTGTCTCAGTCCACGGAAGCTGCATAACAAAATACCTAAGGTGGGTAATTTATAAATAACAGGGATGTATTGCACACAGTTCTGGAGGCCAGGAAGCATGGGTTCAAGGCACCAGCAGGTTTGGGTCTGGTGAGGACTCTTCCTCAGAGACGGTGACTTCCGTGTGTCCTCACATGGTGGAAGAAAGAGAAAAGGGGCAAATCATCACCCCCAGGCCTCTTAGAGGCACAATAATCCAATTCATGAGGGCTCCGCCTTCATGATGTAATCAAAGGCTCCACCTCCTAATCCAAACAGGACTGGATTTCATTCAGCATATGAACTTCAGAAGGACACAGCAAAGCTTGGTGCCTTTGTTCCCTAAAAGCAAGATGGTGAGGATTATTTTACAGCCTTTCTCAATCCCAATTCAGAGTGTTCCAGTTTTCAACTCCTTGTGTCTTCTTGTTCTTCCAGCTTCATTGGTTCCCAGAGAGTGAGGGCTCTGGACTTTGGTCCTGGCCTGGGGTAAGACTACCAGCCTCCAGAAAAGGCCTCAGTGTAATCAAGCTCTGGAGGACTTGGCCCCAGCCAGAAGCCATTGGTTGTTCTTAGTTATATGACACCTTACATATGAGCCCAGACCTACACATGGGGTCTTTGTTTTCCGACTTCATGTTGAGTAGGGTTTTGAGCCACTGTGCAGAATAGGAACAATGACTCTGGAGCAATGCATCCAGGAAGCAACCCTACAGGCTGTAGAGTGCTCAGGTTGAGAGTACATCTGGAAGTGCATGTATGAAATGATTCAAGCTGAGTGTCCCCAGTGATGTGCTCAGGCTCCTTATGTATTTTGCTATTAATAGCTGATGTCCCCACAGATAGTTCCAAGCATTCCAATTCAATTGACAACTGTAAATTACAATACAAATGGCATCGAGTCAGTGGATGGCCCAGTGCCAAATTACACCACCATTTTTGTAATGGGACAGATATATTCTGTGTGGAAATGATGGCTAGCAGGAAGCAGTCAGTTCCATGTGGAATCGTTTAAACTTGAACTAGTTCCTGGGGAGGGAAGCGTTCATTCCGAAGCCACTGGGTGGGGAGAGATATCATGATCTGAGTGGTCAGTGGTCTCTGGGGTACAAAATAGACCAGATTCATTTTGGTCTCATTTAATTATTAAATCTGTCAGCTTCCTCCATTGTCTTGGTTTCTGAATTAAGCAGCCGTAATAAGTCCCCTAACTATCAGTCATTAAAACTCACCCACCAAAGACAGGCAGGTCCCTAAGAGACTCGATGTCATCAGCCCCTTAGAATTCACACACACATACACATGTGTACCCACACACACATTTGCAAACATCCACATGTGTACACACACACAGGACTACATACTGGTGTACTGACAGATGCACACATGCATGCACACACGTACATGAGTGCACCCACAGACACACATTCGCAGACATCCACGTGTGTACACAGACAGGAGTACATACCAGTGTACTGACACATGCACATGTGTACATGCATATGCACACACACATACACGTGTGCACCCACACACACCCATACCCCAGGAGCTGGAGCCCTGCACATCTGCAGTGTTTCTCTCTGTGCAACCACACAGGCGGTTCTCTTCCCACCAGAGCCACCGACTCCTGCATGTAGGCATGACCGTGGCACAGCAGAGTCACCACGGCCCCTCTGGCCGATGTCTCACCCAATAGGGAGGCCAGCCAAATGCCAGCACGGCACAGACGAGACCTTCCCGGCCACACGTGGGGCTCCCTGAGTCAGGCCCAGGCTACCTCCCCGCGCAGTGTGCCCGACAGAGAAGCAAGCACCCTTTCAGCCCTGGTGGCCCAGGATGCAGCCAGGTCTCCCTGTGGAAGGAGAGGGCAGCCTTGGTGTTCACACCCAGCTGCAGCCTGGCCCAGGACAGGTTAGGGGGCAGGTGGCTGCTCATTATTACCCTGCCATCTGCCTAGATTGGGCAGTGTGGGAGCCATGCTGCCACGCTGGGTTCCGAGGGGATCACGGGACACGTGATCCTTGCAGCAGTCAGATCCAAGCCCAGTCCTCCCACCAGTGGCTCCTCTAGCTGCTCTTTCCAGGAGCCTGCGCTGCATCATGGCTCTGTCTATGTGATCTTTTCCGAAGGATCGAATTTCATTATCTCAGCGCTCCCCTTCAGCAAGAGCCACTGCCCTCCTGCTCTGTTGAGATGTGAGGCTGGAAGCTGCCAGGTAAGGCTGCTGGTTGCCTTTCAAGCAGCATTTCGCTTCCAGCCAGTTTCATCCCAGTTAAATTCACTAGGTGGCAGTGAATGGCGAGGGAAAGAGGGCTGCTTTGGAAAGGAAACTCAAAGACAAGTGGAGTTAAGTATTCTGGGATATCTAATCATGAATTTAACAAACCTTCCATGGGCCCTGACCGAGGTTTCTAATGGAAGACGCCGCAGCTGTAAGGGGAGCATTCAGCTGTCCCTAAATGGAGCGCCGAGATTGATGTCAGTCTCCTCCTAGCGCAGCGCTGATGACTTCTCTTCTCGTTGTACTCATAATATAGTTAAATGTCAAAGACACTCATCTATTGCCTGTAAACAAATTTGTTTACTGAATATAAGTAGGCTCTCCTCATTCCTCAGGCCCTCAAGAGAGTGTGTGTGTGCGTGTGTGTGTGAAGTGTGCCTGTGCATATGACGGCGTGTGTGTGTTGCTTCTCGAAGGCAGGAGAGCATCATCTCATGATTATGTCCAGGATTTCGATGTCACTGTTCTTAGGTTGACTTCCCCATGTAACTGTCCTCTCCCTTTCTGCCAAGAGCCTTCCTTTCTTCCTATAAATCCATGTTCAGTTTTCCCAGCAGGTGAAGAAAAGGCTGTAATCTTTTTTTTCTTTTTACGGTACTTGGGATTGAAGCCAGGGCCTTCATACTGAACTATCCCCCACCCTCTTACCTTTTTTATTTTGAAATAAAGGTCTCAAGAGACTGGGCGTGGACTTGGGACCCTCCTGCCTCAGCTTCCCAGAGTGCTAGGGTTACAGGCAGGCACCGCCGTGCCTGAGGAGCATGGATGTTCTCATACGAGCCTCGTACTGAGAAGGCTCTAAAACTTCAGATGTATTAAAGGGCTCCACCACAGAGTGCACACACCTTCAATTAGTTTATTTATACGCTTCCTGGTGTTTAGCCTGCATACACTTTGCTTGGAGGGGAGAAACCATTTGTAAACTGCCTCGAGGAGGCCTACGGGACCAGGTCGCCACCCGATCCTCTTACGGCCAGCCTCTCCTGGCCCGCTCAAGTCCTCCATGGGCCGGCCCTGGCTTGGCACGGCAGGGAGATGCAGGGGAGCTCTTTCCAGCCGGCGCCCGGGGCACAGTGTCCTTCCTCGGGCTGCTGCTGTCCAACCCTGGCCCTGGCCCTGGCCCGCAGCTCTCAAGCCTGGCTCCTGCTCCTGCTCCTGCCCTGCAGCCAGCCAGAGCTCTGCAGCTGCCTCCGCCTGAGTACTGTCTTCATCCGAATGGACCCGGTTCCCTTGGCTCTGGTCCTCACTGGGAGGGGCCTAAGGCCCTTCCTGTGTGCCTCCCGGCCCAGGACTTGCTATCTGGTGGCAGACTTCTCCTCCCTGCCAACCAGGTCCTCTGAATGCTGGGTGTTGCTAACTTCTGGGTCTGCAACAGGGTCTTCCACTGTGTGGAGACCCCAGGATCCCACGCTGAACCCCCCAAGGGAATCACGGTGAGGACTCCAACTGTGCCTCAGCTGTGGATCAGCAAACACCAGCGAAGGTCACTGTGTGCTGAGCTCTGAGCTGGGTACCAGGATGCAGTGGAAGGACGCCGTGGTGGTCATCACGGGGTTAGGGCCACCCTCACTGCATGCTCTGCCACCGCAATACAGTCTGTCCCCAGCCTGGCCTCCCCTTGGCTGGACACGCTCCATCTGTCCAGTACACAGGCAAACTGGGCTCCGCCTGACTGCCTTGGACACCAAAATGTCCAGGTTGCTGTCGAGTAAAACTCTCCATAGCTGTCAACAGCAGAATGGCGTGACCTTTATTCCTCAGGGGAAGGGAAGTGGGGCTGAGTAGTTACCTCGTCCCTGTCTCCCCGAGTCTGCACGCTCAAGGCCCCACAGGAGTACAACAGCTGCAGCCCCAAGGACCCTGCCTGGCTTGGGAACTGGGCCACTGGGCCACTCAAACCCTGCCTGGTCAGCTTGCTGCAGGAGAGCTCAGGAGCATGCAGTGGCCTCCCCTGGCCTCAGGAGGCTGAGGAGCCCTGGGGCGGGGTTTGGGGCACTAGGCCTTGCCTTGCTAAGACAGCGAGCAGAGCCGAGCCCATGCCTCTGCAGGGAGGGGACAGCGGGCTCTTCCCAAGGAGCCCTCTGCCAGTGTCTGCCGGATATCTAGAGAGATGAGCCCAGGTGGTGAGAATGCTGGTAAGCCCAGGAAGGGATTTAAATGCACAGTTTACTGCACAGTGTTAGCCAGAACACAAATAAGGAAATGCCAGACTTCTGTTTGGTTCACCTACAGAAATGAGGCAGACATGGAAAGATATCATAGTAGGGAAACTAAGATTTGAAAATTAGTTCAAGGGAAGATGATCTTTAGAAAACAGTGCTATTTTTATGTAACTATGGTCTTCAAAGTTGTCATGGTAGTATTTTGAGGATTTTTCCCCAAGGAACATCTCCTACGTGGAGACACTTTGTCCTCTGTACACCTGCTCACATAGACATGCACCCATGCACACCTTTTTATGTGCTGCTTATTTTCAGTCCCGGGCATTGAATCCCGGGCCTTGCCCATGTGGTGCCTAACACTGAGCTCCATCCCCAGCCCTTCTGATTTTTATTTTGAGACAGAGTACACCAAGTTGCCAGGCTGACCTCAAACTTGTGATCCTTCTGTTTCAGCCTCTCAAGTGGCTAAGATTATAGGCATGCAGCACCGCACCTAGGCTTAATGTAAGTTTAAAAGATAAAGAATCTTACTTGGATTAAGTAAATTTGGGGTTCCATCTTAAGAAAACTTTGGGAACCTAAGCCTCCTTTACTTTCTTTTCTTGAAATCCTGTTTGCTCTGCCGAGTCAAAAGGGGTTTGGTGTTGTTCGCTCATTTGCTGGTCTGTGCAGTCAGAGCCACGGGGTGGTTACTTCAAAGTCAGTTTGAGGATTGAATCTGGGTAATTCTCTTTGATTAAATCTGAAGGTTAAGAATTTACACCCAAAGAGCTGGTCCCAAGCTTTGAAGTATACCTGATCAGGTCAGGATGTCAGCAATACGCTTCAAGTAAAGCCATACCTTGCCACTGGACTGCTTTGAAACTAGTGGGATTTGGTACTCGCAGCATTTTATTCCCATACTTGTCTTTGGTACTTGACATGCAAGCTGGAACCTGCCGGGGTCCAAGGCCTCGTGCTCAGTACTCTTTCCAGCCAAGACAGTGTGTTTGGTACCTGTCGTCTCTGGTGCTGGTCCTGCCTCCTGGAACCAATCACGATGCCTGTGGAGGGCAGTGTGAACCCTGCTGCCTCTGGGGCAGCTGATAAAGGCGTCAGCATAGAGCTAGGGCAGGTGAAGCCTCCCGAGCTGCCCGCCCGCTCAGGGTTCTGGATGCTGCTCTGTATCCTGACCAAGCCTTGCTGAGGGTCCCGGCGACATGATCCTGTGCAGCACTCTAGCCTGGGGCAGGACTACTCTTCGGGTCTTGCGCCGAGACTGCAGCACACGTCCACCCAGGGATTCTCCTTGACTGCCCGAGGGACAGGGAGCAGACTCTATTCTCTTCCGGTTTTGGTTTCTTGATCGCAGAGCTGGGAGGTGCAGGGCTGCAGGAGGTGGGATCCTGGGGCCCTGTGGACACTACAAAGTGCTCTCTCCAGGGCGGCAGCGGCCTGAGCCCAGGTGACGCCAGTGAAGAGCAGGACTGTCCTGGGAGAGGGTGCTACCCCTACCCGGGGTGTCTTCCCAGCACTGCCCAAGGGCTTTTCCTTGCCGGTGATTTCTGGGCATCTGTCATACTCTCTGCAACCATCTGCTCCTGCGACAGCGTGTCACTGCTTTATACCTGCTGCTTGAGTCACCGCCACCATTCCAGAGCCCTTTCAACTGTTCCCCTCACTCCCCGAGATTATTGCTCCTGCTCTGTCAGGAGAGAGCAAGATCTATTTTATTTTCATGAAAAACAACCCCTTTGAAGCAATCAGGAACTCATAGGCTCCTGAGGTTTAACCCACAGACTTATAAATAGAAGGAAGGAAATGTAACCAGGTCTGGAAACAACCTGGACATCGGGACTACGTCCCCACCCCATCCCACAAAGCCATGCTCTCGGTGATGAGATCACTCGGGACAGGAGCTGTTTTCCCTAAAGTGAAAATACTCCAGGGAAACAATGCCCTATGTGTTTTTTGGGTTTTGGTTTTTTCAGATGCTCTGAAAGGTGAGCTTTTTTCATCCACAATAAATAAGGTGTTTTGAGGCCACGACCTTAATGAGATAATTACCATGAAAACTGCCATTGGAACTGGCATGTTTGAAAACAAAGAACTGGGCTGGCCCTGTTCCCAGCAGTCTGGGGAGGGACCTGGGAGAGGGGCTTTGTTCTTGCAGAGCAGGTGACAGTGCAGCCTGGGCCCAGCCCTCCAGCTTAGGGACTTCACACCGTGCATGCAGGGGCTGCATGCAGGGGCCGGTGGGCCAGCCAGACGGGGAAACGGGAATCATGGGCAGAAAGCCAGCAGGCAGTGGTCACACTGCATGCCCTTCCCTCCCTGGAGAGCCAGTGCCGGGGTCTCAGTAAGATCAGTTGGGAAAGTGAGGGGACTTCAAGCTGTCAGGGGCTGTGAGGTGGTGGAGGGCAAAGCATGGCTGGGCCACCCCTGACCCCTCCCACGAGGACTTGGGTCCTAACCCGCCAGCCATCACCCTTGCGGTGCCCTTCCAGGCAGGCAGAGCAGGGATGAGAGCCCAGACACAGGCAACTCTGCTCCACGCCTCGTGCCTCCTGTACCAACTGTGGAAGCCAGGACAGTGACTTCCCCTGTATGGGAAGCCTTCCTTCTTTCATGTGAAAAACTGAGTGTTGCTGGGGATTTAGCTCAGTGGTTTCGCCTCCTGCTGCACAAGCGCACAGACCTGAGTTTGATCCCCTGTACCAAAAAACCAAAAAAACACAAAAAAACTGCGTGTCTTAGGGGAACCTCCCAAAGCAGATGTGAACCAGGACTGGAGGTACTCCCAGGAAGGAAGTACTTCCAGGAAGGAAGTATGCCCTGGAAGGAAGTACCCCCAGGAAGGAAGTACCCCCAGGAAGGAAGTATGCCATGGAAGGAAGTACTCCCAGGAAGGAAGTATTCCCTGGAAGGAAGTACCCCCAGGAAGGAAGTACTCCCAGGAAGGAAATATTCCCAGGAAGGAAGTACCCCCAGGAAGCCATGAAGGAAGAAAGGAAGCCAGTCATATGGTGAAGAAGCCACCTATGGGTGTGAGTTCAGACCAGGCCCAGCCTCTGCCTGACTCCATGGCTGCTCCGGAAGGCACATGCACCCCATCGTCTGCTCCCTTCAAGAAAGGGACCCAAGCTCCCATGAAGGGGGTGGAGTAGGTAACAACTACCACAAACCTAGAGATTGCTCCCTTTCAGCAAAGCAGCCAGTCATCTAGGGACAGGCCTCTGAAGACAGCAGGAGGGTGCTGTCAGCAGCAAAGCCCACGGAGGCTGGGCTGGGCTGGGAGGGAGGCAGGGCACCTGCAGAGGTGCCTGTGACAGACAGTGGAAAAATGGCACTGCTGGCTGCACCGCACTGAGTGACCCTGAAGCTAGTGCATAGCTGCAAGGCACCTGCAGGGAGCAGTCCACAGAGAGCATTTCAGTAGCCGTGAGGTTTTGCGTACTGAACACCAGGTCCATTGCCCCATCATCCTGAGCAGGGCCAGCCCTGTTCTGCGTTTTCAGGAAGTTTCACACTTGTAGCTTTCCACTGTGAACATCCCTCTCATAGGAGCCCTCCTTACTCGGCCGAGCTGTTGGACAGGTGACACAATGCAGGACCGAATGAGGAATGCGTGGTGGTGGGACATCCTGGGAGGGCGGGAGGGCTGTTTCAGGACCATGGAAAGGAAAATACAACCTAGATCCCAGCTTGTGCAATTCACAGCAGGTTCAGTTCAGGTCCTGCGAGAGTCGAATGCTGCTGCTGACTTGACAGGAGGCAGAGCTCAGCTGGGGATTCCAGGGTCTGTGACCCCTGGCTTGGCTGACCATAGCCCCACAGGGTCACCCTCAGTGGAACCCACCACAAACGAGGCACAGGCTCCAGCCTCATCCATGGAACTCATGTATTCTGAATACTACAGGTAGTTCTTCCTTTCCATGCCCGTTCTGGAGTTTGATGAGCTGTCCCTGGCATCGTCCTCAGGAGGAACGTGAGCAGTGTGAAAACTGAATTCAGGGGAGAAAAATCGCATGACCAGGAGGGATTGAAGGGACTCAGGGTAGTTAGCCAGACAAAAGTCTAGATGGTCAGGGCAGCTGCCTTGGGATATTTGAAGAACTATCCTATGAAGAAAGGAAGACACTAGGGAAGGGAAAGCCTGATGGGAGGAAAGTGTGTGGAAGTTCTTCTTGAACTTTCCTACCCTCAGAATATTCCAAAGACCCCTGAGATTCTCGGACACTAGCAGGACAGAGCCTCCCCATTACCTAGGGCCCCTGCATACAAGCGGTGGGAAGGGGATTCATGCATGCATCACAGACCCCTTCCTTCCCCAGCTGCAAGAGACACAGTGACTGCCAGGGGCCTCCAAAGAAGAAAGAGGCATAAGTGGGCAGGAAGATAGGGAGGAGATGCAGTCAGCGCCTCTTCTGTGGCAGTGGTAGAAGACCCAAGGCTAGGTAAGTTACAAAGAAGTTTGTTTCAGCTCACGTTTGAACCTGGGAAATCCAGAAACGTGGGGTTTGCATCGACTCCGCTTCTAGTGAGGGCTTCAGCTCATGGCAGAAAGCTGGGAGGAAGCAGACATGTGCTAAAGACAGAGCAAATGATGAGAGAGAAACCAAGAGAGAGCCAGGGAAGCTGAACTTGCCTTTGCGACCATGAACCCAGGGGACGCCCAACTTCCTCCCAGAGAATCGCCCCATTTCCACGAGAAAGGCGTTCACCCATTCACGAGGGCTCTGGCCCCATAACCCAAACTCCTCCCGTTAGACCCCACCTCCCAGGGGTGCTGCAGTGGCAATCAGATCTCAACATGAATTCCAGAGGGACACACCATAGGTTGGTAGGCAGATGGACAAACGTAGGACTTAGGGTCCGATAAAAATAAATGTGAAAATGTCTGCCCTGACCTCTTACTACAGGGAGATAAGTGAGTCAGGTCTCAGCTGTAGGTTGCAGAGGGCTAAGAGTTAACCATGGCCCACTTCCTAGAGGCTGAATAGACAGGTTCAAGCCCTGGACTAGGAGTGCTGAAGCCCAGGACATGTTTGGTTTGCATGGCCTTTGATTCTCCTTTTCAATTGTTCCAGCCAAGTTTCCTCATGATGCCCTTATTTTCCTCCCCACTTTTGTAGATAAGGATGTTAAGGGAAGAAAAGTCCAAGTGGATTAGCATGCGGAGCCTCTAGAGCGTCTGTTGTCCCTCCAGATACCAAGGTGACTTTACAGACAGACAGGAATCCCGTTTCCCTTCATGTGCATGACAGACAATCCCTGGCCACCCTTGCCTGCTAGGATCCAGCAGGAGTCACTGCAGCCAAGACATCGAAGTTTATTTTCTTGGTCTCCTTTCTGTTTCCTCTTCTGTTGTAATAATGTGGTGTATACGGTGGTCTTGTTTAGATTAGTTACTGATTGTAAGATATTTTGAAGTCTATACAGTGCACAGGTATTTAAATCACATCCACCTTCCGAGTGGGGTGCAGTCGGAACAGGAGCTGTGATCAGAAACTACGGTGAATGCTTAAAATTTATTACAACAAAAGATACAATTTCCATGAATCCCCTCCCCTCAAGTACACTGTACCATTGCTCTTGCCATCTTCGGAAGCAGCTCTGGGAGTCCTCTTTCCTGAGTGTCTTTAGTTGCGCTGTCGTGGCTGCTTCAGTATCCTCCATTGATTCACAGTGTTTACCTTTCATGGTCATCTTGATCTCGGGGAAGAGTCAAAGTCTCACAGTGCCACATCTGGTGAATAGAGTGGATGTGGACACACTGTAATAGTTTCCTTTGACAGAAATTGCCATAAAAGTTTTGAATAGATTTAGGACATCCAGGCAGCCAGCCACCGAGGAAAGAGGACTTCCAGAACTGCTTCAGAAAGTGGTAAGTGATGGGCCACACGCGAGAGCAACTGTTTTGAGGGAGATTAATGGCAGTGTGTCTTTGACTACAGCAAGTTCTTTATTCTTTTTTTTTTTTGGTACCGGGGATCGAACTCGGGTCCTTGCTCTTGCGCAGCAGGCAGCGAAACCACTGAGCTAAATCCCCGGCCCAAGTTCTTTATTCTTAATTTAAACGTCCGTGGTACTTTGTGGTCACACGTCGTGGATGCCCCTTCGGCAGAGATGAACCCCGGTGACCTTGCCAAAGCTGATGCGTCCCAGCGGGCAGCTTGGCGGCCTTGAGCTCCACTGAGTCCCCCCAGGAGCTGAGACACTGGTTAAGTCATTCTTTCAGAGTCTAAGTGCTTCAGCCCCACACAGGATGGCTGCGAACACAAGACAAAGGCTGAGGCAACACTGGAGAAAAACCACGACCGCTGTAACCGTCCTCAGCACCTGCGTGCGGCTGGCATTCGGGGGGCTTTACCTGTACAACCTCCTCCTCCAGCTCACAGCCCTGACACCTGGAGCGCAATAACTCAGCGACCACTCGGACTGTGTGCTCTTGCACAGCAGACCACACACCCGCTCCCCACCAGGGTGGCCAGCTGGCCCGGGCTGGCCTCGGACTTTCCTGGGTGTTAGCACGAACGTTCCCAAGCCCCGACAGCTTTGCTCAACTCCAGGCAAACGAATGGTTGCCCATTAACATACACACGCGTGTACCAGAACCCTGACAGTAAGGAACATACAACCCCAGAATTCAGACCCCACCCAGGAAATCAGCAAGCTGAGCGCAAAGGGAGAATTTATTTATCCAACCCCCGCTGTTTGGTGCCAGAGGCCAGGCTGTGGCTCTCTCGACTCAGAAGACCAGAACCAAGGGCCTGGGGCTGAGGCCTGACCTCACTGTGGTCGCTCACAATTGTAAAGAGACACGCGCTGCACAGACTCAGACAGGGTGGGTGCCTAAGGGACTTCAGGTGGACTTCCTGTGCAGTGGGAACCGCACCCTTGTCAAGGAGGCCAAAAACGGCCCCAAAATGCCACGGAAAGCATGGTGCATCCATTAAACCAACGTGCAAAGCAGCCACTTTCCTGTGGGCTGAAGACGAGGAGGATTTGTGATGAAATACTTTCCAGGCAGCTTGGTCATCCCAAACCGTATCATTTTCTACTTTATAACAAGATGCAAATTACTTTTAAAAACTATGGAGAAATTAAGATTTTTTTCTAACATTTGTTAACCATACATGAAAATCCAATCAAATCTATTGTATCAGCAAACTCGATGTTCCTATTAGTGGATTTCAGGCACTGTCAAAAGCTGAATTATCAAAACCTATCAAATGTTCAGTCTACTAAGGAGGAAAACCGGGCTGGTAAATTTGAAAGATATTTTTGTTCCTGGAGTAGATGCCATCATGAGCTTTCTGTTTAGCCTTTAGTTAAACAGATAATTAAATTAATCATCATATCCCTGTCTGTGGTTTACCTAATTAAGTTTCTTTCTTTGGAGATAAATAGAAAACTATACTATTTTTATTTATTTATACTTATATTAAGTGTGTAAACTTACCAGAGAATTATATATTGAGAGTGGAAGTATGGGCCTTGAAATATGGTGTAGATTACTGGGACAATCTAGGGACAAAATACTTGCTGCTAATCATGTAAAAATTGAAGGCAGAGGGATTTGGGGAAAGAAAACAGGAACAACTTCACCCAAGCGAGCCTGTTGAAGTCCAGAAAGGGTGTGGGATCTGAGAACCTCACAATGAACTGATGACCCCTCCAACCGCAATGAATGGGGTTTCTTAGGGGGTTTCTTAGGGGCTTGTTTTTTCACTTTTCCTTTTTGGTCCTGGGAATCGAATCCAGGGTCTCGTGCTTGCTGGGCAGGTGCTGTGCCACTGAGCTACATCTCTGGCCGTGAACGTTTTTTTTTTTTTAATTAACTTTATTGGTACATTTTAGGTGTACAGTATACTGACACTCATCATTGGAAATCTGCACCTTTACATAATCTCTCTTGGTTCTTATTTTTTCCCCCTTTCCCTGCCCTCCCTTCACCCCCTCCACCCCTCCCTATTTACAAAGACTTTGTTTCCATTTTTTCATTTTCTCATATTAACACCATTCCCTTCTTTCCTTTCCCCTTCCCCTCCCACTTCCCCTTCCCCTTTGCCCCTTTTCTTCCTATCTCACATTATCTATTATACCTTTTAGTCCTTATTTACACTTTCAGTTTCTCACACTAGAGAAAATATTTGATATTTACAAATGTGTATCCTGTTTATTTCACTTAAGAGTATGGCCTCAATGTGCATCCATTTAGCTATAAATGTTTCTAGTTTCTCATTCTTTATGGCTGAGTAGTACTCCATTTTATTTAAAAACCACATTTTCTTTATCCAGTCTCCAGTTGATGGGCATTGGGCTGCTTCCAAGCTTTAGCTATTACAAACTGTACCGCTATAGACATGGGTGCACATGTATCACTGTGGTATGATTCTTTTAATTCTTTGGGGAAGATACCCAGCAGGGGAATAGCTGGGTCATATGGGACCTCTAGTCCTAGTTCTTTGAGGAATCTCCATACTGACTTCCACAGTGGCTACACCAGCCTGCACTCCCACCAGCAGTTAACACACAGCCCTCCAAGTTCATGACTCACATTTGGGACCAGGCAGATGGTCCACCCCAAGTCGAGACTCCATCAAGTTCTCAGAGAGGAACTGAGTGCCCATGAGTAGATGGGAAGACAGTTCCCCACAGCCTCCCTCAGTTCTGCAGGCTGTATGGGGCTGGGCGTCGCCGTACCCAGCGAGTGAGGTGGCCTTCTAGCCCAGAACAGCCATGGGCACTGAGTTGCAAGGCAAGCTGTCTAACTCAGCCCCTGAGCCCTGTCTAAGCTCTGCTCTTCTGAGGCTTTCTGACAGGGGAGCACGGTGTCCACATCAGTGCCTCAGCCAGGCCTTGTTGGGTGATGCTACTGAGCCTGTTGATTAGAGAGAAGACCAACTGCCAAAAGCTGGCTCACCTGTGATCCCAGCTCTCTGGGAGGCTGAGGCAGTAAGACTGCAAGCTCACCTTAGGGGCTCAATGAGATCCTGACTCAAAATGAATAATGAAAAGATCAGGCGTGATTGGTGAGTGGCTCAGTGTGAAGGTCCAGTCACAGCACTGCCAAAGCAGACAAGCAGCAGCAGAAGCCCGACCATTGGTGCAATGCCAACCGGCAGCCAGACATCACCCTGGGCCCTCTGCAAGCCGTCCCAGGTCAGCCCCCAGGCCTGTGCAGTGGGCATTCCCCTCCATGTGCTCACAGGCAAACTCGGCAGCTGGCCAGCAGTTAGGAGTCGCCCACTCCGATTTGTGCACACACTTCACCACTGTTTCATAGCACAGGAGGCACCTTCCTTGTCCAAAACCCTCAGTGCACATGGGGACAGGTCCTGAGTGCCAGACGGAAGAACAGCTCCTTCAGTGGAAACCAAGAGCAGCTGTTCTGCCCTTCAGTGAGGACCTGCTTCAGATGGCAGGAGCTGCTGGAGCAGGCAGGTAGAGGATGGGCTGAGTGGCCGGTCTGCGGGCTGCTCACAGGCGAGGGGCCTACTCTCTGGGAATTAGCTGCTGAGGGGTGGAGTCTCCCAAAGCCCTTAGGACCCCGAGATGTCATGGGTTGTGAACTACAGAAGGCAAGGACATGACGGGATGGGAGGATCCACAGGAACTCCTCTCTGTGCACCTTTTACTCTCCCGGGATGACACTGCAGTCGTCACACATGCTATGCACATGCTATGCACACACTATGCACACGCTATAGGCAGTGCTGCCCTCTCTGCAGTGCCCTGGACACACACTGCTCACCAGTCCACGGGGCTAACGCTCCTGCCCAACTTAGCACCTTCCTTCGGTGTGACGCTCATGAGTGGGGCTCCAGTCACTGGGGAGCTTGAATCGGCATTAGCTTGTCTGCTTCTTTAACAGCTCGGGCTTCCATTTCATAGAGGAGGCATCTGACAGCTATGTTGGTGTGAATGCTTTTTCGGGATGGTGCTCATTCCAAGTCTTTCGGTTTCATTTGTCTTTGACAATTTTCTGCTTGCTTTGGGACCATAAAAAAGGGAATTGTGGCAGACAGGACAATGTGCCCCGTGCGTCTCCCGTGCTCTGGTCAACGCTGAGAAGTAGCAGGAGCTCGGGGATGGGGGTCCTGTCAGCCACATAACTTAGCTCTGTGGCCCCAGACTGAAGCTGCGGACAGACGGACGGAGGGGCAGCCCTGCCAGGCCTGCCCCTCACCTGGGGCCTGAGCATTCGGATCTCATTATGCAAAGAGAAAACCAAGGGGAGAAGTGAGGGCCCCACGCCACCCAGAGGGCCTTCTGCAGCTTGACAGTCGGGTTCCTATAGCCTCCACATTAGAACCCGGGGACTAGCTGTCTACCACGCCTCCTGGTGCTTCCGGTTAGGTTTGTTTTTCCAGTCTCTAGAAGGCAAAGACAGTAAGAGAATTCAAGTCATAGGACTCATAGGACTGGGGAGGGTCGTGCCAAGGCCCAGGGCGAGGGCTCAGAAGTGCCAGCCGTCAGTGAAATGGGGCCAACAGCATTTCCCACGTATGCCTGGCATGCACAGCACTAGAGTCACGAAGTGCTGGGATGAGGGTCCCCAGGGTGGGCACTTCAAGAGCAGGTCCAGCAGGCTCCTACACACACTTGGGCCCAAATGCGTGAGTCTACCTAGGGCTTTGGGCTGTCTCGGTTTGGTGGTTGGTGCCGGGGCCGTTTGCAGGCAGACAGATCTAATTTAGATTCTCAGGTCACCTTTTAGACAGATCTACATGATGGGCAACAAGTTTCTGGCTTTAAACTGAGTCTTTGTCTCAATTAATGGATACTAAATCCACCCTGTCAAGTGGTATCAGTGCATGCTGCATCTCAGATGCTCTCCTGGGTGCTGGGGATATATAGGGAATATCCTTGGAAATAAGTTTTAACCCTTGTGACACTACCACAGGGCCTGCAGATCGCTCACAGACAAATCCACCCTGCTAGTGCCTCCCCACTAGTCCTCCATGGTCTGAAAATGCTGTGGGTGAGGTGTGCAGACTCAGCGTGTGGGCTGCACTTGAGCAGGGCCCACGAAGACCAGCCGCTAATTCAGTGCACCCGCTCCTCCCCTGCCCTGCCAGGGCCTCAGTGCCACCCTGCTAAAGCTTGCATGGCGGTGACAGGCTGAGCTGTGGTCACCGGTGCAGAGCACAGCCTCAGGGACGGAGGCTCAGAGCCCAGAGGAAATTCACAGAGCAGGCGCCCCATGTGGCCCACGGCCCAGGCTGCTGTCAGGGGAGAAAGGTTAAGGCCCTCCAGACACTGCTGTGCAGACTGCAAGCTAGGGTACTGTAAACATCCTGGACTGTATCTGTGTTTTTAACGATTAGTAGAAAATCTGTGGAAAGTATGGTTTGAATTAAGACGAACATAACTTAATAAAAATGGCTATAATACCCCGAATGGTCTCCGGTAGTGGACGGCCGTGGGCTTTGGAGCCCGATGACCGATGTGTCAGGCAGCTTTTGTTGCTATAATGAAATACCTGAGAAAATCGACTTAGAAGGAGCAAGGGCTGAAGTGGGCTTGGGTGTCAGAGTTTCCGTCTGTGTTGGCCTCGTCGCTCTGGACCGGGGCAGGCAGAACATCGCAGTGGACCTAAGTTGCTCACCTGCTGGCCGCTGGGAGGCAGAGGCAGAGAAAGCAAGGCAGGGGCTGAGGACAGCCTCCCCTTCCAGGCAGCACCCCAGGGACCACTTCCTCCCGCTGGCCAGGCCCCCAGCATTGTCACTTCCTCCAGTAACAGCATCAGCCGGGGACCACGCTCAGCATGAGCTCCAGGGGCGTTTCTGATCAGGGTGTGACAGTTGGCCCTGGAAGGCTGGCTTTGCCCAGAAAGCTTGCTGTGCCGCCCCAGGCAGGTGGCGCGTTCTCTCGAGGCCCGGGGAGCATGTGACTCCCTGCCTAAGAGCCCTGTGGAGAGCAAGACTGAGAATGAATGTCCAGCCCTGTGTGGAAGACATTCAGTGTGGCGTAGCTCTTGTCATCATTTCTCACGGGACTGAGCTTCAGCCAAGCCTCACTCCTTACCCGTATCACTCCTGTGAGGGTGCGGGTCTGGTATTATCTGTAGATGAGGATTAAGTCCCTCACTGGGCCAGCTGTGGCCTGGACTCGATTCTGCCACTGCCCTGTGGCTCCTGCTTCAGAGGTCTCAGTCATGGGCCCACGTGCACTCCAGCCTCCGAGCCTTCTGCCTAGCCTCGTGGGTGCTTGTTCGATGCCCAGTGCCCGCCCTCAGCCTGGCCGTCGGACTCAGCCCGGCTGCCTGGGGCAGAGAAACCACCAGCTGCGTGTGCTCGCACCACGCCAGCTGCCAGCCCCTCTGCAGGCCAGTCAGAGGGAGGTCGGTACCAGGAACCACTTCAGCACGGACCCCAACCCGCCGCTGCAGTTTTATCCGTTATGAGAGTTTACTGCAAACTAAATTGACAGCTAAAAAGCCTCCAACAAGGAGAAGCCCACAAGTTTAGTGGCGCTTATTAATTCATGGGCTGTTGCACCAGATGAGCAATCCGTAAAGGCAGCGAAGGGTTGAGATTCGGCTAGGCCCAGGCTTGCTGTCTGTGCTCACGGCTACCACGCTGCTTCCGGTGCGAGCCGCCCGGGCGGGACCCGCTGCAGTCCCGGCGCTCCGACCCGACAGGCTCCGCCCTGCAGTCACTGATTCGATGCGATGAGGAAGAGAGGGCCCAGCCTGCACGGACCACCGGGCTCTGCTCCCAGCCCTTCCTCCCTGGAACTCTAGACTCTCACTGAGCATGTGGCACTCGGGCTCCAGTTTCCTCCTCTGCGAAATGGGCGGGTGGGGGTAGTGTTTTTCGATGTCCTTTGCCCAAGATCCCAGGTCCAGCTGGCTCAGCACACTGTTGGCCACCAGTGCCCTGCCCAGGAGAGGCCCCATCATCTTGGCCGGGCACTGACGAGGCCTGGGAATGAGTGCACCCTGCTTGTCAAATGCTGCTCCCCAACATCAGAGGAAAGAGTCCGAGGGGCTGGAAGGCTGCCCCACTGCGGCGGGGACTCCCTTCCCAGAGCAAGCCTTGCTTAGGAGCTCCCACCAGTGCGCACTGCCCCCAGAGAGCAGAGGGGTTGGGTCCGCAGGCCTGGCGTTATTCCTAGGTGGCAGCTGCCTTTCTGGGTCCGCTGCAGCTCCATCGGGAAGGTCTTCAGTTGGTGAGCAATAACACAAAAGAGGGGCAGCAGCGGAAGTGGGCCACTTGGAGGCACTGCTCCCCACACCCCAGGGGCGGGCGCCAGAGAGCTGGAATGGGGACCTGTGGTGCCCAGTGGGCCGCCTGGCGTCGCCTGTGCTTCCTGTGCGCCCAGAGCCAACCCAGCGGGTGGGTGTCAGGGCTACCTCTCCTGCCTAGACCCTGCCTGGCAGGCAGGCGGTTGCAGCAGGCTGCTGCCTCCTCCCTGGAGCTGCCAAGCCGGCCAGGCCCAGGAAGGACTTGGTCGGACTCTCTGGGCCCTGCGCTTGCCGCCCTCAGAGCTTGCAAGTCCCTTACCTGGCTCTCTGTGCTCGGCTTCATAACATTCAGTGAGCCCTTCTGCCCCACCCTGCCTGCCTTCACGTCTGATTTCTCAGCACTACAGGAGGCGAACATAGAAGCCTGAGAAGGCCTGATGCTAAGTCCCTCGGCCTGGTCAGGACGGGGCCACAGGAGCTGCTGTCACGAGGACCCATAAGCACCGTGGGCGTTTGAGGAACTGGGACAGCACAGGCCGATGCTCTTCGACCACGTAAATTTATTGCGTTAGGCAATAAACACTATAGATTTCACCCCTTTCAATCAATTCCATTACTGTGTTGGCTTGATTATTTCATAATCAGTGTTGTACATCACAAAATGGAATCAGGACTTGTAATTTGCATTCATGAAAATATTAGAAAACACTTGGTCTGTTTGTTCCTGCCCTGAGGATTGAACCCAGGACCTTCACACTGAGTTGCATCTCTAACTCTTTTTAAATTTTTTCTTTTGAGACAAGGTCTTGCTAAGTTGCGATGTAGCCCAGGCTTCACTTGACCGTGCAGTCTTCCTGCCTCAGCCTCCTAGAACGCAGGGATTACAGGTGAGCATCACCATGTCTAGCTGACGCTTAGCATTTTTGTCAAAGTGACTTTCATTTCAGTTTGGAGGTACTCACACTGCTAGGCGTGTACTCGGCGCTGGGCTCTGTTCTGAGTGATCTCTTTGGCGCTGCGTTCTCACTGCCGTCGTCAGTCCTGTGTGGTGCTTGCTGCTGTTATCCCCGAACTGTGTGTGGGAAGTGGGACGAGCAGGACGTTCACCCCTGTAGGTGCCAAGTGGCAGAGCTGGGACTTGAACCCCCGCCAGCTCCTGTTTTCAGTTCCCTGCCCCGTCTGAAGGGATGCACTTGGTCTGAGTTGTCTGCAGCCCAGCCTGCTCCGGTTCTAGGCGCTCAGCGGTGACCACGCCCTGGGGCCCAGCCCTTTCCTCCGACTGCCCGGCTCCAGCGACATCCTTCCAAGACCCTGTGTTCTTGTGCAGGTCCAGCCACCTCGGGACAAGACAGGGCCATGGGCAGCCTAGGTAGGAGGGTGACAGGTGGAGCAGGACATGAAGACTGGAATTGGAAGCGCGTCGTCTCCGGACTCTGGGGAATGCACGTAACCTCTCCGAATGCTTCTTTGCCATCACTGGGGTCACAGCCCCACGGTGCCCTAACATGACAACATGTGAGTGTCATGTGGGGTGGCAGAAGTGAAGGACCACAGGGCACGACGCATGCACAGGCCATGGGCCCCTGAGCCCCTCCATGTGTCTGTGAAGAGGGAGGGTGGCCTTCCCTGTGGCCCTGCAGTGTGCGGACAGATCCTGAGGAGATGTGAGATGCACATCGGATTTGACAGTCAGCCGACCTCAGGTGGCTCGGGATCATGCTCCCAGGGGAGGAGCCAGGTGGTTCCTCCACCCATTTGTGTGGTTTGGGGATAATTTTGTCTGAAGATGAGGGACAAAGGAAAATGACTCTTCAGATCCCTTCTATCCCGGGCATTCCAGAGGAATGGCCCTGAGGACGTCACAGTCCAGGCTGTGCTCAGATTCCAGTGAGCAGACCAGAAGCCAAGCCAGCAGCCAGTGTAGCTGAGGTTGTTCATTCACAGAAATGGTCCCTTGCTATGAGATGCTGCCTACCCCAGGAACCTGGTAACAGGCTCATTAATTCTTGAAGCCAGGGGGGTCATAAGGTGGACTGAAGCTGAAATGATTCACTGTCGTGTAATATTTTTCCTAACTGGATCAGTTCCTCCCCCACCTATGTACTGTTGGTGTGCGGTTGAGCACACAGAAGTCACATGCCACAGAGCACATGCATCTCACGGTCAGAAGCAAGGAGACTATTGAAGAAGGATGCTCAGCCTTTGAGAAAGCAGCTCTTTATGTCTGAAGTTCGAATTCCATAGCTGTGATTCAGTTACATGATCCTCTGGGCGTTGGGCAGAAAACCTCAATTCAAGCAGATCTGCTTCTCCCCTGTTCGCTTCTAAAAACGAAGGCATTCATCAGCTCTTAAGAGCAAGCTGCATCCATGGCTTGCTTCTCCCAAAATGCATCAGCAAACTGTCACGTTACAAAGGGCTGCAGCACGGACACAGTGACCTCCTAATGGAGGGCAAGGAGAAGGCTTCCCACTCAGAATGAGGGGATACAGACGGGGACGCTGTGCCAGCACTGAAGCAATGACTGTGTGTGCTTGCAGCACACGTCCAGAATTTACAAAGCACCTTTCTCCCTAACAACCCAGAGAGGTCGGGGGTGGCCACTGTTGTTATGATTCTTAATTATTATTACCCCACTTAGTGATGAGAAAGCCAAAGCTCCAAGAAGCAAGCTCCTGTCAAAGGCTTCACAGGCACTAGGGCAAATGAAGGACCTGAAACCCGGCTAGCTGGGCTCAAATCTTAGTGCTGATCAGAAGATCAGCAAAAGATCACCAGAAGATCCCATCATGAACCCCATAATCTTGCATGTTGAAATCCCAAGACTAAAATCTCTAAGTTCTAAAATCCCCAAATAACAATCCCAAAACATTGAAATCCTAAAACCCAAAATGTAACTCCCATTGGAAAAACAGTCATAGAAGGCAGAAAGTCAAATTCTAGGGGAAGGATTTGTGTGTTCTCAGTTATCTGTAGGATAGTTGCATCATGTAGTGTAAAATAAATATCAGAATCCTAGCCAAGCAGAAGCAGTTTCCCAGAGTCCTAATCTGTTTACGCATGTTTGGCAGGTCTGACTCTGTCAAAGAGCATCATTACCACCCTGACTTTGCGTGTCAGCATTGTGTGTGCACAGGAAAACCTCAATAGCTTGTAAACACTCGAGGAGAGGAGCATTTTTATATCCTCATTTGCGAAAGACAAGATTTGAGATCTCAGCTCTGCACAGCGTGTGCAGCGGTGGCCCAGAGAGGTTCTCCGTGGGTGTCTATCTCAGAAGACCTGGAGTTGTCCGTCATGGCGTTTCAGACGACAACGGTGACCAAGCTGGCTGCACACAATGGTCAACCACAGTGACATGCATGTGCATATTTCACTTTTGACTATTGTGTTACAAATACGGATCCTCTGCTCATAAATGTGACGCTCATGAGACTGTCATTAGTGCGTCTGGGTACTTACGCTTGTAAAATTATGTGTTCTGTTGTGCATTGTGCTGTCTACAAAGGCCTATGGAGTGCTCTGTCATGTTTTTATGTTTCTCAGATAAGTCCCACTTAAAGGTGTAAGTATCTCTTAAAGAGTTCCTTAGAACTATTTTTTTCCAGAATTATATTTTTAATTTGATCTTTCAGAACTTTAGGCTTTAGGGGTTTTGATCTTCTGGGATTTCAGCATCTGGGACGGTGGCATTCGGGATGGGGCCCAAACTCTTCCCTCCGGGCCAATGAGAACAACTCCTGCTGGAGTAGCCTGCGGGGTGGGCTGTTCTGACGTGTGCCATCTGCAGGGTGCCCCTCGGTTCCAGGCCACATCTGTCCTCAGGCGGTGCTGCTCTGCTTCTGTGGCACCTGGGATCACTGGGGTCTCCGCACTCCTCTGAGTGTGAGGGGCACCACCCTGGCTCTGCCGGAAACGGCCGGGTCTTCCTAGGCCAGGCCCCCTACGAGGAGGCTCCAGGTACAAAGCTCCAAGGCCTCCCTTTGTCCCCTTCCCCTGGGACTACTCCACCCGGATGCCTTGCCGCTCAGGCCCCAGGGGACCTCTCAGTCCTGGCCGCGTTTGCCCTTCCGCCCCCTGCTTGTGAGTGCAGAGTGGGTAAGGACCACAGCTCACTCAGCATCGTGCTCTAAGGCAAGAGTCAGTGCCAATGCTGCGGAACATGAATGGAAGGAGAAAGTAATTAACTCAGTAGTTATTAGGGACAACAGTAGGGAAAGGAATAGGTGGATTTTATCTATGCTGACACTTTTCCCGAAGAAAACTAATAGTGAGATGTTTAACAACATTAAAATTTTAGCATTTAAAATGGTGGCTCTAACCCAGCCCTGGAAGTGACATGGTGAATCCAAGTACGTTTTATTCTTTCACTGTGTTCACAAAAACGCTGGTCTTCGGCAAGTTCACAGGGGGCCCGGGAGGACTGGTGGGGAGTCCACACAGGTCCTGATGGTGCCCTGTGGGCAGCTGGCCAAGCCCAGGCCCCGGACTGGGTGAGCAAATGGCTGCGTGGCAGATCTCGAGGGCTGAGGGGTGCAGTGGGCAGATGGCCTGGGACAAGCTGGTCATGCAGCTCCAGTCAGGTCCTTCTGCTGAGCCCGAGCGTCCTCCTGTGGGCAGGGGCACGTGGTGTAGGATAGCGAAAACGAATCTTAGGCTGATTCTGCCCAACAAGACATTCTTCAGCAAGCCAACATAGACACAAACACATGATCTCTTCCTACAACTGGAGCAAGGTCCACTCTCTGGCTTTGTAACAAGGCAGGAACATTACTAGAGGGGGTTTGTGATCCCTAAATATATATTTTATATATATATATATATATGCATGTATGTATAATCAAGAACACTATATTTACACATATATATCAAGCAATACATTATATATATATATATATATATATATATATATCAATCAAACACACATGCACACGTGCATATAGGTGGCCTGGGTTCAGAATCTTGCATCACACACATACAGGAAACCTCACTCATTCCTACTGAACCTGTTTCAGCTCAGGCTGGGCCAAGAATCCTTTTCCACTGCTGGTTTGGGGAAGCAACATGGTACTGTGGGTCAGAAGGACCCAGGTTCCAGTCCGTCTCTGTTCCGTCCCTGTAGATCCTGGTTTCCAGTTTGGAAAACAGAAATAATAATAAGTACTCTGTATTGATGAGACTGACATTTAAGCCCCCATACAGAGGCAAGTTATAGAAATTCTAAGCCGCAGCAAGACATGCAGCATTTGTCTTTCTGTGCCTGACATTTCACCTAGTGTCGTGTCCTGCAGAGTCATTCGTGTAGCAAATGGCAGGGCTTTGTCTTCTGATCTGGTAGCCCGCCCTGGGGAGATGGTGCTGCAGTGTCTGGGCCTGGCCTCCTTTATCTGTGCGTCCTCTCAGAGAAGCGGAGGTGGTAACAGTTACCAGGGCACAGGGAGAAGGGGAGGGACAGAGGGAGGTCAGTCAAAGGGGACACAGCCCCAGCTGCCAGGAGGAAAATGTTCTGGTACTCTACCAGCTATTTGGGTGACTGCAGGTAACAGTAATATACTGTGTGTTTCAAAACAACTAAAAGAGAAGATCTTCAGTGTTTCACCACAAAGAAATAAACACTGGCGGTAACACAGATGATCATTGCCTTAATGTATGATTACACGATGTACGCATGTATGGAAACGTCAATCTGCCCCATAAATTTGTATAATTCTTATGTGTTAATTAAAAATAAAACTACGGGGCTTGGGTGCAGCTCAGTGGCAGACCCCTGACTGATCTGCACAGGCGTGGCTTCCATCTCCAGCACCATGAGAAAAGCAAAGTGATTAATATGATAATGGAGAAAAGCATCTAACATGTTCCAGGACTGATTGGCAGCTGAGGGAATACTTTGTCCCCATCTTGCCTCTCCTGGGCCCGAAAGAGTAGAGTAATTGGAAGAGCAGGATCTCACCATGTTGTAGTCAGGGTCTGCAAGGGGGTAGATTTAATGCAGGACACCTAATTTACAAGATTATTTTATAATAGTCGCCCTAAAAGCCAAATGCAGAGGAGTACAAGAGATCAGTCTGTACACTAGGGACCCGAAGAATCCAGCCGCGGGCCTGGATCCCAAGGCACTGTCCTCTACTGGTCCAGCTGAAGGCCCAGAGCCCACAGCAATGTCTCATGCAAGTCTGGATCAAGGGTCTACACTGGGAAGGCCCGAGGCCAGCGGTGGAAGCTGGAAAGCCTGCACCTCGGAGGTGAAGGGTCTCTGCCACTAGGCTGGGGGATCTGCACTGGAGCCAGGAAGTGACACTCACGGTGAAGATCAGAGCTCTTCTGATGAGAACAGCAGCCATTCCCAGTGACAGCAAGGACCCAAGCTCCTCCTCTGAGGAGAACAGCCAAGTTCATATCAGGAAAAGCAGCCATGCAAGCTTCTCCAGGGAAATCAGCAGCATGCAACCTTCCCCTCCAGGCCTCCTTTTATGCACTTGGCAGCAATCAGGTGGGCCTTCCATGCCCAGAACCATGCTGACTCAGCTCAGCTGGGTGTTCCAAGTGCACCATTAATGCACCACACACCAGGACGTAAAGTGCTACTGGATAGAAAAGGCTTAGAAATGCAAACCGTTTGGTTGTGTGCGAACGTGGTTGAAGTTTGTAACAAGCCCGTCTAGTCCCTGTGATTCCCTGTGCAGACCCTGGTCCTGGCAGTGGTGTGCCAACCTTAGAAACTGGCCCAAGTTCTGACGGGATTTTTGAATTATTAAGCACATCTTTCTCTGACTCGGTTGCATAGAGATTGTCAACTAATTCTGAATAATCTCTTCTTTCCGCCCTCGGGACTTGCTGTACTGCGAGTCCTGAAGTGATGGCACTGAACCATCAAAGAGGAAGTCCCTGAAGTCAAGACCCACAGGCTCTTCTCTTACAAAGCCCCACCACCCTTTCCCACACAGCCCTGGGGCAGTCATGTTACCTTCTTAACCATTTCCTGCCTCTGAGTCTCCTCAGAGGACTCAGCTCCCCTTCCACTGTGTGTAAGTTTAATCAGTCAGCTGATGCCTGGACGCCCTCCAGAATCTGTCAGGACTCAAAACAGCTTGCGGGGAGCAGCCTGTGCTCTAACCAAAGGTGCTTGCAGATGCCGTCGGTGCCCTGCGGGATGAGACATGTCCTCTTCTGTGTGTCCACTGGGCACGGACTCAGAAAACGTTCATCCCCGCAGGAGATGTGCTGGGACACAGAAATCCCGCCGCTCTGCCCAGCGTTGTGGATGCACAAGACCCGGGGAGGCTTCACAACTATTGATTTCGACCGCTGTTGTTTTTATCGTCTTCATGTATCCACCATTCAGCTGTGAAATGGCCTGGGATTCACCTTCTGAAGAGGCAGGTCTGAAAGCATTGGCACTCCTTGAATCTGGTCTCAGCCTCTGGACTGGGGGAGCCGAGAGCTCGGCATCTGCCTCAGGGTGAGCAGCTGCACCCTGAGGCCTGCGCTCCCTCCATGCCTGCTCGTCTGCCCTGTGCAGGACCCTTCTGTCAGAGTCACCTTGCAACTCACCTTTACCACCCTTGTCCTGTGCACCCAAGGTGCTTTCCTGGTGCCCCAGGACCACCTGCACGAACGCATAAAGGACCCCTGGTGACTCTGCTGATGCAGGGCAATTTCCAGTCTTCCAGCTCCTAAGTTAGCCAGGGTTCCAGCTGGACCTTTGGGTGGGCACAGCAGGATCCTGACGATGGTGGAAGAACCATGAAGACACCGTTCTCTCCCCCTCAGCCTGCTCGTCCTCCACCCCAGAAGCAGCCAAGCCAAGGTCCTGCCGGCCAGGTCA
The DNA here is from genome assembly GCF_000247695.1 of Heterocephalus glaber. Next base: position 1,290,844 of record NW_004624805.1, read on the forward strand.
GCCTTCCTCCCCAGGGCCCTTCCTGTCACGCACACCAGCCTTGCAGTGACTCATCCCCCACGTGGGTTTCAGCATGGGAGTGTTCACCTGAGGTCCATTGTATCTGCTTTCAGCCACCGAACCACAGAACCAGCCACACGGAGACTGGCAGGCATCACACTGGTCACCTGGGAATTTAGGGGATGCTGTATTTCTTGCAGACAACCCAAGGGCTCTGGTTCTTCCTAGCCAAGAACACCCCCTTTCATACCTAAGAAGCACTTGGGCTCCCACCCACTGATCCTCTACCCACCCTCACCCTCGCCCCTACTACCAACCCACAAAAGGGACCACAGACGTACACCAGTTAGCAACAGGCCCAGGAGGGCATGTAGGCAGAGTCACCGCTGGCACCAACATCCGAGCCGTGAGATGGGCCACCCTGGCTGCCCGGGCAGCTGGCTGGTCAGGCATAGTGTGATCTTCGCTACTTTCCCAGCGCTGGGACAAAAGGCCCGACACCCACAGCTTGTGGGGGAGAGGTTTACTTTGGCTCATGATTTCCGTCCATGGTCAGCTGGCTCCAAGGCAGCAACAGGATGGCAGAGGGGCCTGGTGGAAGAGCAGGTGCCAATTCGTGGCAGCCAGGAAGCAGAGACAGGAGGAGAAGCCGGGAGGGATACCGCACCCTTCCGGGTCACACCCCAGTGCCAGTCCCTTCTCACCAGGCCTCTAAGCCGTCAGCAGCACATCCATGCCTGGGTGAAGCCACCCACCAGTGTAGCACCCCACCACCGACCCCCTTCCGTGCACATGAGGCTTTGGGGTAACATTAGCTCTCAATCATGATGGGGCCCCTCAAGCAGCGAGCTTCGTTCTTGATGCCTCTCTCTCCTTAATGTTGTGTCATCCTTTCTTTTGATCCTATTCCTTGGCTCGCTCTGTCTCTTCCTTTACAGGAATTATAAACACATGCATGCACTACTCTAGTCATCAGCGTCCCAGCTGTGTTTTCCAAGGGTTTCATTGAAGGAATAAACTTTATAACTGAGAGGTGCAGGGTTGGGGGAGCCAGGAAAGCTCCTTTTCAGAGCATATTCTATGCTCTGTGACTCTGAGATCTCTACTCACCTCATTTTCCTTTAAAACTAAAGAAGGGCCAAACTGAGACCGGCCAGTGCAGAGCTCAGTGGGGAATGAATACAGACAAAAAGCTCATTCGTTTGGTTTCCTCTCTTCTAAAAGAAAGTCCTCGTGCTGCAGGGCTGCTGCTGCGTGGTGTCAGAGCCCGCTTCCCTCTTGCTGGAGGAGGATGCGCACTGGGTGCCGACAGCATGCCTGGGTGCTTGGGTGCATGGCTAGGTCCCGGCGGGCCACAGTGCACTGGGCTGCAGGGGAGCAGTTGATCCCGACTCAGAGTTTTAATCTGGAGATATTTTCGCTTCAACACACTGTCATTATAATCCTGAGAAACTGGAAGGTGAAGCCCCGTGAATACTAAATCGAGCCCTTAATTGTACGGCCACAGTTGCCATTTTTGGCTGATTCTTCCTGATTCCTCACTTTCTTGACACTGCGATGACATCATCCCAGAGAAGAGAAACCTCTGTCTCCCCAAGACTCCACTTGTTCCTCCACTCAGCTCCGTGACCCTAAATTGCCTTCCGTCTTCTTATCGATGTGGCCATCAAGCTGTCACTGTCCAGCAGATCTCCACTGGGCGTCTGGAAGAAAGCGGGCTTGTTAGACATTCACAGGAAGAATGAATGGCCAATTGACTGGGACTTCCTGGGACAGTTTCGATGTTTAGGAGGAGGTTGCTGACACAAATCAGTGTCTACTGGAATTTCAGGTGCTCCCATCACCATTTGTAGAAGGTTTATTAAGTGTCGGTCACAGTCTTTTGTAAAAGTCACACAATTAGGAGCAGCAGCTTTGCTGTAAAGAGAAGGAGCCTTTCCTACACCTCTTCTCTGTGCTGTCGCTCTGGTCCGGGCCACCAGTTCCCATATGGTCGTTGCGCTCAGCCAAGCGTCCACCCTCCTGGTGTTCTCACCAAATCTTAGCCTCCAGCTCTCGGTGCTCAGTGAGTGCCGGTCCCCATCCTGTCACAGAGCGCTCACACCCGTGTGCTACCTCCTTGGGCCACGTTCACAGCAATCATAATCTGGATGTGAATTTTTTCCCCACGCATCTCCATCTCTTCCCCTCCTAACCTGAAATGTTTTCTAATCCAGAGTAGCTCTTTTCTTTCTTCTAAAACTGGTTCTTTCCATGAAGTGTTTTCAGATGATGGAAAATTAATGTGCTTTATTGTAACTTACAAAGAAGATGTTTCCATTTTCAAATTTTAAATGTAGTGCATCCTAACCCAAAGTTTTCTAGTGTGTTCTAGTAGCACAGGCATGAGTTATGCAGGGTGAAAAGGCAGGACTCAGTGTCCAGAGTCAGTGTGAACTCCGTTTAGATGACATCTGTATTAATAGACTCCTTCCCCAGCAGACCCAAGGTGCCACCTGCTTTAGTTTGGATCTCTTGGAGCATTGGCGGCCTTCCTAAACATGGGGTGTGGTTTCGGAGGAGCCTTGGGCTTACAGGGCTTGAGTGGCTTCTGAGAAAGTGAACTTTAAAATCTCTCCTGACGAATGGCCTTGTGGAAGGAGAAAGCTGAGCCAAGGAAATGAGGATGCCAGAGCCCAGGTATCTGGGCTGGGTCGCCAGAGCCAGGCTTTCCCCAAGGAAGCTGCTGAAGACCCACTGTGGTCTGTGCCTTGAAGTCTTCCTATTCCCTTCAATCAGGCGTGGCGATCTTACCCTGGTGTCTTTGACTCTCCCTTGGAGAAGCAAAGAAAAGTGCCTCTGGCAGTGCCTCTGGCAGCTCAGTGACAGTGAGAGGCTTCCTTCCCTCTGTCCTCAAGATTCAGAGTCAGCATGAACTCTGCCCCACATTTGCAGAAAGTGAGTCTGAGATATGCACTGTGACATCAAGGGCCTCGAGAAGGGTCAGGGACACAGTTGGTGCTCAGTAGAGAGCCGCTGGATCCACATGACCAGGGGGTGACAAAAGACAGAGCCAAGTGACAGGTGACACCAGGGCCTCTGCCACCCGGGATGGCCGGTGCACAACTCTGGGTCCTCTGCTCACACCAGGGCCAGCACCTCTGTCTACACTGTCCTCAGTGCTCCCCCTTGGCCATTTCACGTTCATTCAACTCTTCCCCAGTGGACTGCCCTTCCCTGGGCTAGTTCAGGGTTCACAGAGGAACCGAAGACTAGTGGCACACACTTGTATTCCCCACACTCGGGAAGCTGAGTCAGGAGGATCCTGAGTTTGAGGCCAGACTGGTCTCCGTGGTGAGTTCAAGCCTGGCCTGGGCCCCATATTGAGGCCCTGTCCCGGGAAGAAAAAGTTCACAGACTAGAGACATTGAGGGGAGACCAGATGAAATGAAGGAAGGAGGGAAGCGACCTACTTCAATGCTCTCCTATGACAGTACACGTAGAGCGCAGAAATAATATTTTTAAATGCAGTCTGCAAGTTGAACTGATCAGGGGCTGCGGACAAGCTCAGTGGGAGGGCATTCGCATGTTGTGCATGAGGCCATTTAATCTCAGAACCAGAAGACAGAACATGCAGGTGAACTGATTAACTCTGTGGAACCCTTTTCGGTTTTCTTACGTTTCACAAGCTGTCATGGGGCCGGTGGGAGCTGGGAATCTCCTCATGGTCCCCAGAGCAATGGAGGGGAATGGCTGCCCCAGGGTTCTGGGCCATGCGGTCCCCTCGGAACACTGATGAGCGTTACAAACTGTTCCCAAGGCAGATGTGCAGAAGCACACACACTCTACAGAGAACTTGGGGATTTGTCTCCAAGACAAGCACCTGGAGCCAGAGCCTGGTCATCTGAGTTCATCACACCACGGCCTTTCAGTCCTCTTTCATTGCTGCGTAGGCTACGGCATGGCAGATCCATGGCCTGCAGTTGATCCCTACGTGAATAGGTGACAGAACGAGAAATAAAATTCACATGGCCTAAGTCCAGTATTGATTACTTAGTGCCATGAGAATATGGAACAGAGTCAAGTGACATTTCCCCCCACTGCAGCAGAGTGAACGAACAAGACCGCGTTCTTTCTCCCTTGAGGCAGGGAAGCGGGTTAAGCTGGGGGAGTATTGGAAAGAGGGCACCCGGGGAGAGGGACAAAAGCAACGCACTCTGCCGGGAGAGAAGCACAGATACCCACAGGTCCCTCGGGACATATGAGAGAGACCGGAGGGAGAACAGACTGTGGCAGCTTCCTCCCTTTATCTCTCTTCGGGAGCAAGAAACTACTCCAGTTAAGCCTAACAAAACTGATGTCCTAGTATAAGTTCACATATTAGCTTCTAAGCAGCAGTCTGCGATCATATATGTGCAACAGCTTTGAACTTTGAATGCATGTGACAGCAAATGTAAGGTAATATTGCTTCTGAATCAGCTAATTCCAAGGAGACAGGGAACGTTTCCTCCCAGACCCCATGCTTACTTCAGATCCCAAGGCTAAGAGCTCTGCATACAGCTACTTAACATAGTCCAGAGCTGGGCTTTAATGCAAACATAGTGAACAAAATACAGTAACATGAATTTACTAGGTAAATAATTAAAGTATTATTGACTTAGAATCTTTCGGCACACCACTTGGGTGATAACATGAGCAAATCACAGGAAAACAAATGAGCATTGAGGATCTGATATGAGTTCTCATTTCTTGATCCTAACCGGCTCATTCTCCCAAACAGTCCCCTTTGATACGCGCTACAGTCACAAGCCGGAGAAGCTAGACAAACGGCACTTCAGCCCCTCTCAACACAGCGGGGCTCGACCGGGCCCGGCCTGGGAAAGGCTGACTTTATAACTTAATCCTTAATTCCTGCTAGGATGTTGGTGACCACAGGCATTACTCTTGGCAGCCATATTTACACTTTAAGAGATGGTCCTAAAAAGCACATTGTGTCATTTATTAAAGTGAACTTTTAATGACGGGATTTCAGACTGAATAACATTTGGATGGAGGAGCTTCCAGAATGGGAATGGAAGAGGGCATTCTAATTTCCTGGTGCAGGCTGAGTCTTCTGCACTTCTCATTATTTTTGATTCCTAGAGTGTTGTTGCTACTCCTTCTGAGATAACCCCGTGTATACACGTTTATGGGTACATTCATGCCAGCATTATTCAACAAAGCAGCAGGTATGGGAGCTGATACGCTTGCATTATTTCCTAGTTCTGCAGTCATAAGTGAGGCTGACTACCCTAAGTTTCACTTGTCTTTCCTTCAAGTTTTGTTATATATTCCTATTTCTCCTCTGTACTAGTTATTCTTTAAACACCTGGTACTAATTTCCGTGAAAGACTAGCTAACTGTTCCATTTGTTTCTGATGGGCTCTTGAGAGGGAGATGTGTCCTCGAGGGCGGGAGGTCAGACGTCTGTCTACCTCTGTACCCTGGTGGTGGCTCAGGCTTTTCCCGGCCACGTCATCTTCTGCGTCAGACCTAAGCTGAAAGCAACAAAAGCAATCATGTTTCTCTGCATTTCTCTTTATATTTTTAATAGAACTTGCATGCTTTCATGCTGGATTGTTTGGTACATGAAGTTTTATGACTTTTATTGCCATGATGGATTCTGTAATATGCTTTGGTTTTTTTTGTCCTTTGTGAGCCTTTTGGCCAGGAATTCACCTTGCACTAGGTGTTCCTGGTCCCTTATTTTTTTGTGTGCTTTTTTGTTACATTTCTCTCCTCACTTCACACACACACACACACACACGCACACACACACACACACACACACACACAGACCCTCTTCTGTTGATTTCTAGCAGCCACTCAGTGTTCCCAGCAGTATAATGATGTCAGCAGGAGAACTGGGCATGAGGACCAGTCATTTCAGAACTGTTCCAGGTAGAAGAGAGTACAGTGACCCCCTCCTAGGTGTACTTAGACCCTGCATTGTGAGCCTGGAGGAAGATGTGCTGCTGTCTTCTTTTGACAAGCACATGAAGTTAAGCATGATTAAGCCACTGCTCGCTTACCTCTAGTCCCGTAAGCTTTTTGGTAGTGGGCATTTCTCCAGTTTCTGTTTCTGGACAGTTTAGTTGGAGGGCTCGAGTGAGTTCTTGGCATTTTCTGTATCTCTGGCATCTCAGTGGGGAGACAGAAGAGGCTGCCTGGGCCACCCACATGCTGCCTCCGAGTTCCATGGGGGCAGGCTAGGCTGCCATTCCCCACCGGCAGCTCTTGTCACTAGGAGGCTGGACAGCAATGACTGGTGTGGAGCAGTACTCCCTGCCACTCGAGTCAGGCCGTGCTCATGGCGGTGCCCGTGGACAGTGGGGCAGTGCACGCGCATGTGGTGGCAGGTGGCATCATTATAATACTCTTCTCATCGCTGCTATTTCACATTCTGAATCCTGCCTCTGCTGCTGTTGCAATGAATGATCCGTTTCTTCACTGCTAAAAATAAGCACAATGCTCTGATTGCTGCAGTCCACCAGGGAGACCCCAGTACCGGGAGCCAAGTTCATGCATAAGAAATCATAATTTCCTGACAACAACCTTTCAGTATTGTCCTAAGGCCTACCCTCAGGTGGCATGGCAGTGTGGTGGAGGGATTTGGTGGTAGCTTCCCCATGGTGCTGTTTTACAGTGAGAAATATTTCAGAGCCTACTGAAGTGCTCATAACAATGTGTAATTTAAAAGCACTGTAGAAGGAAAAGGGGGGCCATGAGCACAGGCATTCTTTCAGCCAGACTGTCATGAGGGAAAACACCAATATAAAAATAGCCTGCTCTAGGAGCTCAATAGCTCATCTCTCTGAATGCCTCTGAGTCATATTTTACAGGCGACACACTTGGGCACTGTGGGGCAACAGCTGGGTCTAGCTGGGGTGATTAAGCAGAATTCCAGGCGGATACTTCCCAGCAAAATTGTTCAGGAGCTTCAGACTGCAAAATCTCTACCCTTGGTGCTGACTTCAGCAGCAGGAAGATCGTGGCTGGATTTTCCAATCCTTGGTTGGTAGAATGCAGCTCTTAGGCTTTTGAACCCTTTGGCTGGACTCAGGCGTCTCAGGGAAAGCTGTAAAATTTCTATTTTCAGATTCTTAATTTTTAGTGTGCTTGATACTCCTGGGGCGGCTTTTTAATGGCACACATATAACAAGGAGACTTTATTCTCCTGTTTTGACTGTAGCACCTTCTTTACTGAGGCATTTAGGAAATCCTAAGGCGTTCAGAACGCACTGACAGGAGAATGCCTACCTCCATCTAAATGGTGATCCCCCATCCATCCTTGTTTGGTTGGATAATAGAGATAGTTATTAAGAGATAACTCTGTCTCAACAACCCTCTAAACCCTGGTGGCTTTCCATGGAATTTCAAGGAGTGTGTCTTTAAATCAAGGTTATACATGAAGGTATAATGACACAATTTTATTGGAAAGGGGAGAAAGCAGCCTAGTTGAAAGAATTTTGACTTTTGTCACATTGTAGGAACTCTTTGATTTTGGGTACATTCCTTGGATGGCTGAGCCTCAATTTCCATATCTGCAAAACACCCAGATATAATGAAATCAGCCTTCCTCTGAGGGTGGCCAGAGCAATGAAAATAGGATAAAAGTAAGTGGCACGGTGGAGGGCTGCCTTGTTTGAATGAGGCAAATCAGGGCTGAAGGGAGGGAACTGCCCGGATTTGGCTTCCGTTTTAGAGTCGCAGACTAACTCTCCTCTGTGTCTGGAAGTGATTCACACTGGAGCCAGACAGAAGCCACCTCCGCACCCAGGAGACTGAGCAGGGCACCAACATGCTGCTAATTTTAAATGGAAAAGAACAGATTTATTCTTTGTAATGGAAATACTCATGTCTGCAAAGTGCATCTCCCTTATGTGCAAAGGTCTTTGGGTATGTGTGGCCCATACTAAGTTCTTTGTAAGTCCTAAGACAGAAGTTGTATAATCAGTGTTATCTTGGAAGTACTGTCAGGCTACAAGAAACATGCAGCGTCTACATGGTTGAAACGTCACATCCCTGTGGATGAAGCTGCTAGCGACTGGGGCTTGGGAGTTGGAGGAGTGGGCTGCAGAGCAACAGTGGATCAGCAGACACTACACGATGCCCACTGCCACCCGTGTACCCCACTTACTTCTTAACATTGCCCTGCTGTTTCCCGGTGTTCACCGCACAGGTAAAGCCACCCACCCCCCGTTTGCACGTCAGTCCGGCCAGGCTGGGGAAGGCAGCTGCCTTCCGCAAGTGATCAGTCATGTTCAGCAGTGGAATTGGGAGGACTCAGAGAGAAAAGCTATGGGGCAGGAGCCACAGGGCGAGATGCCTTTCTTCCTTCTCTGCAGGAGGCCCGCAGAGGCTCTGCAGGCCCCTGTACTTCTGAGGATGGAGCCACAGTGAAGAGGCCATGGTGCCCATGTGGCGAGGACTGAGGCTCTGGGGAATGGCTCGCCAGTGCCTGAGGCCACACACCTGCGGCCCACTCCGCTCAGGCGTGGTTATGTGAGATGACAACTTCATTGCCCAAAGATGAGCATCTTCTAGTTTGCAGATGAAGGCCTCCAAACAAACAGAAGACCCCGCTGAAGTGCACCCCTCGAAGAGGAGGCATTGGCAGAGAGCAGAAACACTTGCAGCTTGTTGGTTACAGTTGATTTGAGGCCTGAACCCAGGACCTCTGCACCGAGCTATGGCCCAAGCCCTTTTTTGCTTTCAGACAGAGTCTCACTAAGTCACTAAGCTGTCGGCTGGGCTAGAACTGGCAATCTTCCCACCTCAGCCTCCGGAAGTGCTGGGATCACACACGTGTGTTCCCGTGCATAGCGAGGGCCCCTGTGAGAACAGAGAGTCAGTTCGTGCAGAGCTGTCAGGCCTGGCTCACAGGACAGTTCAGTGAGTGCCAGCAGTTTTTGCTAAAGGTCCTTTTACAGGCGTTGAGGATTTCACCTATATTCATTCATTTGCTCCTCACGAGAACTCTCCCACATGAGTGATTAGTCCCACTTTATAGGTGGGAAAACTGAGACACCAAGAAGTTGGAGAACTGCCTGGCATCGAGCAGTCTGCCAGTGACGAGGCCAGAGGCCATGCTCAGAACAGCACTTGCTTGCCTCCACATCAGGTGTGCTCGGTGAGCACTGCGAGCGAGCAGGTCAGGTGCGTGGGTGTGCTGCCTGGAGCCACAGCGAGAAGACATCAGCTCGTTCACGTTTTCCCTTGCATCTACCCACATCTTTGCGCAGTAAGACTCAACTGCTTTTTGCAAAGATGAGACCACCTGTCCCAAGGAAACGTGGAGGAAAAGCTTTACTTCAGACCACTCTGAGTTATGGAATGTGAAAGGATGCAGCCTGGCTGATGTTTTTACTTTGCACCAAAACCATCCTGGGGGATTCCAGAGTGGGCAGGCCCGGGTCCACCTCCGATGCGCGGATTCCTGACTCTTCCAGCACATTGCTCCCACTTCCTGTCTGCAGCCCTCAGAACTCTTCCCCTGGCCGTCCATCACTTCCCCGCTGACACTGACCTCTCCACCCCCAAAATCCCCTCTGCACACTCATCATCTTAATTGACTTTGTTGTTCTGTTTACTCTTTCACCTTCTTTCATTTGGAAAAGCTATGAGAAAGACTCCTCCTCCTCCCTCCTCTCCGATCTCATTGTTAACAAACCAGAAGTAGGCCTACTGCTTCTTGGTGGGTGCTGGCTCTGCACTAAATGTCTTCCGCACTATTTGTTAGGGGAGGTGGCACAGCTGTCCCCAGAGGCAGAGAGGAGCCGACACCGAGCGGCAAAGTCTGTCCAGGGCACACAGCTGGGCAGCACACACCATGGTTCCAGCCCTGCTCCGTGTGACTCCAAAGTCTTTCTCTGTCACTACTCTTCCACTCAGTGCCAGAACCCAAAGAATCCATTTTCCTATACTTTCTGGACTTGGAAATACTTTGAAAAGAAATATTTCTAAGATGGAAAGTACGTTTTGGTCCTGAAACTTCACTTTTTGTGTTACAATCAGTTTTGCTTTCTGGATGAGTCAAGACCAGGACAGCAGGGGTTTTTGGTTTTCAGAACACAGCAGAGAGGGGTTTTTCAGGAGCATTTAAACCTTCGTCCCCATCAACTGATAGTCAGCTGGTGAGCACTGGAGACTGTACAGGTGAAAGATGGGGAGAGCTTGAGTCGGTTCCCCGTGGCCCTCGGGCCTCTTACGTGACTGAGCGTGATGGTCCACTGCTCCCTTTGAAAGACTGACATGAACACTGGGCACTCTATTTCTTCCTTTCTACCTTGCTTTTTTCTTTCTATCGTTCTTGCTGATGTTGATGATACTCTTGTTGGGGGATCACGAACTGATGAAACCGTGGCCCTCTACCTGGTTCTACGTATACACATTTATGTACACACACTTTTGTGAATGGTCATTGAGGTTTCCCAATCTCCTTGAAGCTGAAGCCCAAATTCCTGTAAACACGACGCACCCTGAATCAGCAGTTCTAGGTGGTGCTCCTGAGCCATTGACGGTCAAGCGTAGCCCTGACAGTGGAAGAGTGTGAGTTCAGCTGTTGGGCCCTGCTCTCCCTCCAAAAGCATCACCAGCAACTCCCCGCGGCCCGGGCTCTAGAAGGTACAAGCCAACATCCAAAGACAACCTGCCACTTCATCCAGTCCTGAGATGGCACGTCAAGCCCAGGGACACTCTCCAGCGTGGTTTGCAGTGCTTGGGGCTGAGAACTTTGCCTCCTGTGGATACAGCTAGTCATCACCACAGTGGTGTGCACAACGGAGCAACCTGAAAGTAACATTCCCACCATCGGGATAAGAAAAGAGCTGAGAAGATGAAGTCTGCACACCGGTGGACAGACACATGAAGAACTTTCATGCCCTGCTGGAGCCCAGACCACAATGGCCAGTCGCTGTTGGGGGTAGAAGGGGTCTGGCTGCTGGTCGGTTACAGCCAGAGCACAGCAGGACCTGTGGAGGACTTTTCCCCAGATGAAGTAAGGGATGCCCTTCAGTTCCTTTCTCCTGGACAGAGACCTCTGTAAAAGCAATATTGCAAGGGCTAGAGGGGTCCAAACAGCAATTTGCATTGCTGTGTTCCCACTGCAAATAATCTGCTCCTTACTCAGTGAATCTGTTTCATGGAATTGCGATTTGGACAACGAGAACCATTGAAACTCAAGTTCAGAGCAAGAGCCGCTGTGCCCCACAGAGTGCCAGCTTCGCGTGTTCTGAGAGCAGGGGGGCTGGGAAGGGAAGCCCAACAGCCCACGCTGACAGGGCAGAAGGAAGGGGACATGTCTGCCCCAGGGTGGCTGTGTGGCCTATAAAGGCCTCGTTCTCTCTTTTCCCCAGGTCATCTCCAGGGACCAGCCCTGGGGACACACTTCCCCGCCGCAGGAACTCACTTGGGCGAATAGCATAGCCCCGGTAGAGCATTCTGAGTCTTCCCCCGTTAGAGCAACCACAAAATCATTCCCTTCAGCAGTCTGCAGGCTGCTCTAGGACAAAAGCAGACAGGATATTGAATCCCTGCCCATCCAGGCATACTGCATGGCCAAAAGCACCATGGTGAAGGCCAGAGGTTTGGTTATCACCCTGGTGAACAGAAGCGCTCCCCTCTGCTCTCCCAGGAGCCAGGGCGACCAGAACCAGGGAGAAGATTGCCTGAGAGAAAGGAAAGTGGGATTAATATGAGAAAATGGAAAAATAGGAACAAAATCTTTGTAAATAGGGAGGAATGGAAGGGTTGAAGGGAGGGCTGGGCAAGGGAGGAAAATAAGAACCAAGAGAGACTATGCAAAGGTGCAAATTTCCAATGATGAATGTCATTGTATTGTATACCTAAAATGTACCAATCATTAGAATGAATAATCAATAATGTAAAACAGGAAGAAAAGGTCCAAAGGGGTAGGGGTAGTGGGAGGGGCAGGGGAAAGAAAAGAAGGGAAAGGAAAAATGCTGAGAAATGGAAAAAATGGAAATAAAGTCTTTGTAAATAGGGAAGGGTGGAGGGAGTGAAGGGAGGGCTAGGAATGGGAAAGAAATAAGCACCAAGACACATCATGTACAGGTACAATTCCCAATGAGAGATGTAATTGTGTTGTATACCTACAATGTGCCAATAGAAGAATTTAATACAAAAAGAAGATAGGAATTTTTAAATGAAAAAAAAAAAAAAGAAGAAAGTAAGGTGGGAACGACCTCGCCTCAGCGCAGACAGATCCAGAGCGCGTCCTGCCTTTCACTGTCCTAACATGGCATCAGATTAAGCCCTTGGGCTCAGCTGATCTGGAAATGACTTTTTAAGCGCTATAGGACAGCCTTGCATGCTGCCCCATGTCTTCTTAAAGTGTTGTAAAACATTCCTACAGCATATGGGAGAGGAGGAAATACCGGCTCCTCGCATTTCATTACCAAGCTTTACTTCGAGGTTGTGATAGAGTGCATCACAATCCTAATCACCAAAGTCACTTGACAGCAGCAGGGACTGCAAAATTCAATGTGTCTCAAGCCAGTACTTGAATATTTTAGCAGAGAAGTGGGTTGGGAATGTGGCCCAGTGGTAGAGGACTTGCCTAGCATGCTCGAGGCCCTGGATCTCATCTCCAGCACTGGGGGAAAAACACAATTACTTTATTTGTTTATTAATTTTTTTTGGTACCGGAGATCGAACTCAGGCCCTTGTGCTTGCAAGGTAGGCAGCGAAACCACTGAGCTAAATCCCCGGTCCCACAATTACTTCAATAAATTATTTACCATATTTTGAGGAAAGTGAATCAGAATCTATCAATATGAGAGAATAAATCAAAGCTGATGATCCAATAAGATCTGTTATATTTGGCTAGTAAACTTAAAAGTATATTTCAGTGATCCAGCCTACCAGATCAGTATTTCTATATTTATGTCTCAAGTGATTCATAATGAAGTTGTTTAAAGCATGAGAATCACCCTAAAATGCACCAAATGTGCACATAACGGGTGCTGGCAGTGGGCATTGACAGAGGACTACCCCTACCTCGCTGGACCAAAGGGAGCTTCAGGCAGACAGTGGCATTGGGACAGCTTGGAAAAGCACGTAATGCTGCTGCTGCAGACAGCACCAAAGGGAGAAGCCCTGCCCCAGAGGGGAAATTCCTTCAGAAATAGTGTGGAGCATAAGGCTAACTTTTCTCATAAAAATAATATCTTTCAGACACACAGATATGTTCAATCCTCAGCAATTTTAAGGTTAGATGTTCATGTTTTTGATGAAGAGAACATTTTTGTCAATACTTAGCAGATAACGATGGTAACACGTCACAAGTAAAATAGGCTTTCCAAAAACGTTTTCTATATCCATGCCTATCTCCCAAGTGTTTCCTGAGAATTACATTGTGAGATGGCACAGAACCTACACACATCCTCCCATACACTTCAAATTATCTCTCAACGGCTCATAACAACAAACACATTGTACATATTGTGGGAAACTGTTCTACCATGCTTTTAGGAAATAATGGCAAGAAAAATACAGTGCATATGAGTCCTGTACGGACACAGCTATAGGGACTCCTGCGTCTTTGACCTTGAGTGGTGGATCTGTGGGGACAGAGCCTCAGGAGCTGGGGTCACAGGGACTGTCCAGGGGATCGAAGGGTTCATTTGGTTTTCAAATAAATTCTCTGTCAAAGTCCAGCCTATGTTCAGCAAGCGCACGCACAGGTCCTCTCTGCGAAGTGCACAGCCAGCTGCCTCCCACGCTGGGAAGCCTGAGCACCCCGTGCTGATCTCTGTCTCCCTTCCTCTGCAGGTGTAGCCTCTGTCCCGACTTCTGCCTGTGCAGCTTAGTTTTCAGTGGTTTTGAGCTTTCTATACATACAGCCGGGGTGTATGAATACACCAAATTGGCTCTAGCCCATCACTCAAAGCCACGTTCATGAGCTGAACTGACGCAGAGCCCTCAGTGGCTCGTCCATTTTCACTGCTGTATTTTATACCATTACACGATTATACAAAATGAATATACAGTGCTTATCTATTCTTCCTCGGATGAACATCTCAATCACTTTCATTGGAACTAATATGAATAGTTCTGCTATAAAACTCCTGCTCTCAAGCTTTGGTGCTCAGAGGGGCTCCTTTCTTTGGAGAATAGGCCTAAATATTTACATTCACTTATAAATGTTTCCTGATTTTAACTCTTATTTAATGAAATAGATCAGGTATAAAGAGTGAAATGGGTTTCCCTCTTGGTGCAGAAAACAAATTAACTTATAAGCAGTCAAGAAGAAGCTGGCCAGGTTTTTCATGATGGACAGTCCATCCGTGAAAGGAAATGTGGAAACAGTAGAGCAAGCCAGCAAAGTCCAGCTTTTTGAAGAGTGTCCTAAGAGAGGCTTTGGGGAAAAGTGTAGAGGAGCCAAGTTAGGCTGCCTTAAGAGCAGCTCCCAGGACTCAAGGACAGAAGCAGCTCTGTTTTATGTGGAGAAAGCAGAAGGGTTCTACATTTGTCCTGACTGCCTCGCCTCAGCACGAGAGGGAGAAAACAAAACAAAAAGGAAGAGTGATGCCAACGCATGCGACACCATATGCTCCGTGACTTCTCCAAAGTGCTCCTCCTTGCTGGTTTAGAAGCTTTGCTGGGGTCAAAAGAAAGTCCTTTTGCTTCCCCAGGAGCGAGTCTTTAGTCCCGGAACTAAGGAGAAGTAGAACTGCGGCTCCACTCACGACCTGGCAGTGCTACTCTGCAGCCAGAAGAGGTGTGTTCTCCTCCACTACGTGGCCTCCTGCTCCTTGGCCCCGGTCCAGTCTCTCCCAGCCCCCTTCCCAGCAGCACCCCGTTGGTGGGGACCACGTGCACGTGGGGCTGAAACCCTAGCCAAAGCAGGGCTCCGGCGTCTCCTCGGGCCTCAGGGCCTCCAGAGAGCGCACTGACGGTGGAGGAGAGGAATCTGTGCTGGTCCATGTCCGAGGCATCCCCCGTCAGGCTACAAGGGAGTGAATAAGGACAAAGTCCACCTGGAGACCAACTCCGATCTGGCCCCTGGCCTCATGCGTGGCCTTCAGCAAACAAATGAGGCCAGGCCCGGGCCTGTTCCCTCTTCTCCAAAACAGGCTCAGAGGAGTGTCACCCTCCTCCCCAGTGTAAAAGTTGCATCATTCTGTATTCTTTGCTCCAACGTTAACTTCAGCTAAATTCCTCTTGTACCCTCGCTACACAATGGAGACGCTATTAGGATTGTCTTGAAAATGAATCCCAACCATTTGCCAGACACCCTGCCACACACCCTTCCCCACCAGCTCTGCCTCCCTGCCAGAGCTCTCTGTTTCGTTCAACAGAATGATCTTCCCCCAGTGAGAGGGACCAAGGGATTATTCAGGAAAGCCAGAATGTTGTAACACACGAGCCCAGTACATGGTGCTGTCAGTGACTCTGGAGCCAGAGCACATGGGTTCCTGTGCAGGCCTTGCCCTGGGCCTGTTGTGTGACTAACCTCTCTGTTCCTGAGCTTCTCCACCTGCAAAACGAGGGCGTGAAAACGATAGCATCTCATGGGCTCTTGTGAGGATTACATACACTCTCAGGTACTTATAACTGTGCCTACAACAGACTAAAGATTAGATGATAGATGATGAATAGATAACAGATAAATGATAGGTAGATACATAAACCATTGTGAGCAAAAAGAGTATTATTAAACAACAATTCAAGGAAATAGTTGAGTGCAGGTCACATTCTATCAAACCTTCTCCTAACAATTCATGAACCTAAGCCTTTGCAGCCATGGGGTTAATGACTTGGTGCTTGCAATGCATGACAAAAATCATTACAGCTTTGATGCAAATCTAACAGATAACAACAAGCTGAGTAAAGATTTAAGATGCTTAATTACATTAAATTAATTAAATTATTTAGTTTGCCGGCTGCTGTTCTGTAATGATTTTTTTTTATGTGTCCAGGAAATAAATGGGGTCTACACTGCACCCTTCAAAATTGCTCAAATAATGTTGTCCTAAAAGTTGTATTGTTTTGTTCAAATATAGAGTCATTGAGGATGAGATTTGCAACTGAGTAAAATTGACTCTAGTCATCAGTTCAGTGAGGCGCTGGAATCAGCCTGGTGGATGAAAGTCCCTGGTAATGAGTCTGTCCTCACCAAGCCACAGGGGAAGCTCCAGGCTTGGAGTTGCTGACACTAGTACATCTCAGCTCTCAGTGGAAATGCTGGGGGTCTTTATTGCCCACACTGCTCATCGTTTATGAGATTAGTTTCTGAGCTTGGTAGATCTGAGCTTGGTAGATCTGAGCTTGAGTAGCTGACAAGTGTTATCAATGTTACACAGTCCACATCTGATCGGGTGCTTCGATCCAAAGTGTCTCAAGATGCAACCCTTTCCTGGCTCTTCTCAAAGCCAAAGGGAAAGTTCATGAAGCAGGGGCACCCTGGATGAATTACCCTTTGTTCTTGTTTAGGGTGGTTTTAATTTTTCATTCAGCCTAACAGGTGTGCTTTGGGAATACACTGCAGAGATGCATAAGGGAACCATTAATAAAGATTCCCTTAAATTGCTTTTAAATGTGGACTTCTCTTGTTAATCATTCACTTATGCCCATTAGTGGGATGTTTATGGGCACAGCTGGACTCATTTGGATCACTGAAAGCTTGGTTGCAACAAAAGGAATTTGTATGTGGAAAATGTTAAGAACAAGCATGTTAGCTCATGAAAGGAGAATATAAATTAAAAACGCAATGCCATTTTTCACCCAGCACAGTGTCCAAGTGCAGCTGATGGCAGGGAGGAGGAGTCAGGCACTGCTTGTACCAGGGGCTGCGAACCGGAGCACTCTCCACAAAGAGTGAAGTTGACAACATCTAATTTTCGAAATTTGCGAGGTCTACCATAGAGATATTTGGGCTCTAATGCAAAATCTGTGTGCGTGTTGCCTTAGTGGTCCACAAAAGTATTCATCAGTGGGGAGCCAGCTAGATAAAGCATTCCAGACAATGAATGAAGTACAGTTTACAGTTGTAATCTGTGTGGCTGTGTGTATGGCCTGAACCTCTTTTGGGGGGGGGGCGGTTACTGGGGATCGAACTCAGGTCCTTGCGCTTGCGCAGCAGGCGGAGAAACCACTGAGCTAAATCCCCGGCCCCTGAACCTTTCTATCATACTTCAAGAAAACATAGAGGTGAGGTCTTCTAGTGAGAACTGGGGGCTGTAGATCAGGGGGATGGTGTAAGAAACCGACTTGCGCTGGGGATGGAGCTCAGGGGTAGAGCACTTACCTCAAATGTGCAAGTCCTGAGTTTCATCCCCAGCGCCACACGCACCTAAAGAGAAAATTCATCTCATCTATACTCTTTCTTTTGTTTTGAACTGTATATCATCTGTACATATTACTTATTTTAAAAAAATATTAACAAAAAGTTTCAAATAAAGACAGCCTGAGTCTTGTGGGTCGGAATTGGGTGGCTCCCTTTCAAGCACATGCTTAGAGAAGAACATAAAAATCAGTGAATCCATCCTTGTAAGAAGCAGGGAGACATCCACAAAGTGTCCATGGCTCCAAACAGACCTGGAGGCAATCAGGATCAGTGGGGAAGCCAAACCAGGCCTCTGCTCCCTGCTGCCCCTCAGTCCAGCTTTGTCCTTTCTCTGCAACCACTGCCAAGGACCCAGCGTCCATTCCACCTCTCCTTCTCTGTCCTGCTGCTGGTCTCTGCTGTGGTTTGGCACTGAGACAGGAGGAGAGGAAAGGCATAGGAAGGAGGTTAGGTTCTGCTTTTCCCCTCTGAGTTTCACTGGTGTGAGGAAGGATCAGAAACCAAAGATAGAATCACAGATTACAGCAGGTGGAAGCTGAGCGTCCCAGACACCTGTCCCTGATTTTCACTGTAAAAGTCCTCACCTGTCTGCTGCCCATGAGAAAAGGGACAACAGCAGGAGTTTTCTATCAAGCTCAATTTATTCCACTTTAAATCCTGAGCGTCTCTCTCCTATTTTGAGTGCATGTTAAAATGTGTCTTTTATTTTTTTAATAATGGTGATGGCAAATAGTGAGTCACTTGTTTGGTAATTTGCTTGTTTTAATCCCTTAACTTAGCATTCAGTAAGTCCATCAACAAGTTAGCATTCAACAAGTTCTGTCATGGGAGAACGTTGGTAAGCCGGGTTCATTTGTATTCCAACAAAGTGAGTCTTATGCAGTACACCTGTGAAGGTTCTCAACTCAAATGCTTATGAGTCGGGGACATACTGTATAAGATTTGGCAACTGTGTTAACTTTCTATCACTATGACAAAAATATCCAGGGTAATCAACCCATAGGGAGAAAAGATTTTTTTTGGCTCACAGTTTTTGAGGTTTCAGTCCTTGCCTTGGGCCCATGGTGAGACTGCACATCATCCAGGTGGTACATGATAGAAAAAGCTGCTCACCTCATGGCGGCCAGGATGCAGAGAGAGAGATAGGAAGGGGCCAGGATACCAACATCCATTTTTAAGGCCAAGCCCCCAGTCACCTAACTTCCTCCCACTAGGCCCCACCTCCTGAAGATTCCAACACCTTTTAATAGTGTCGTGGGTCAGAGGCCAAGCCTTTAACACATGGGTCTTTGGGGGTCACTGATCCAAACCATAGCAGTCACCCTTGAGGTGTGTTCTCTCGGTATTTAGTTTTACAATTGCATTTTCTCATGATACTTGAAGTCTACAGAACTTATCTAGTCTAAGCCTGGAGAGGGTCACATGAGGAAACTCAGCCAGAGGGCTGAGATGCTCAAGTCCCTGGCTGAGTGATGCCAGACTTCCTCCATACACCTGTGTTGGCGGGTGATCCTCTGACCACAAAATCATCCCCAGAACTGGAGCTGGTGAAGAAATGCCAGAGCCTATGAGGGAACACCCCCTCTTCTCTTTTAAGGATAACCTGGGTGGAGATATATGTCCTTCTCTCTTTAGGCTTAGCACTCCAGCTAAACTTGACCAGGGATTTGCAAACTGAATGAGAAACTGTGAGGTGCTGGTGAGGTCTTCCTTCCCTTTTAGAGTAATTCTAATAAAACATTTATATTGTCTTGTGGAACCTTCATTTTTGTCGGAGATGGGATTGTATTTACGTTGTGGAAGGTTAGAGGTCTAGAGACATCCCCATGGCTGTTCCTCACCTGTACCCAGTATATGTTTCCAAGTTCCAAAGATCAGGTGAGGAAAACCTAGGCCCTGCCATCCCAGGAGCCTAGCAGCCATCTAGAGTCTAACTCTCAGGATGCTGATCAGCTCTGAATTCTGGGAGATACACTCATGGGCTGCCTGCCTCCCCCAGCTGACCTGCTATCCCAAGGTAACTTCTCTGTAGCCCAGGGAATAAGGCCAGGATGTGCACAAGACAAAAAAATGCATTGTTCTGGAACTGGGAACTGACATTGGAGTCTTCCCACTGACCTATACCTCTAGTCCATTTTTATTTCTAACTTTAGGCAGGGTCTTGCTAAGTTGCCCAGATTTTACTTGAACTTCTGATCTCCTACTTTAGCCTCCCAGAGTGCTGGGATTACAGGTGTGTACCACCACGTCTAGATCAAAAAATGCATTTTGATAAACATGTGGGAAAAGTTAGATGGACATTATAAAGCACTAAATGGAAAAATATCTAAATCATAGTAGATAGCTGTTACCATGCGGGCCATGGGACCTCAGGAATATAGTGGAGTCTAGTAGCTATTCAGTTCCATTCCAGGCCTACCTGATGGCTACTATGGCCTCATGAACTGTTCTTGCAAAGTTACTAAGACTAGAAAGAATGGACATGAGTCCCAGCCACCACTGTCTCTTGCTGGAGCACACACATGTGCACACGCACACGTGCGCGCACACACACACACACACACGTTTCCTCCCATCCAGGACCTCTCTTCACTTCTTGTCATTAGTTCAGCCCGTGGAAGCTGCCCTCCCAGCAGCAGATAAGGGGAGAAGGGATGGTGGGCAAGCAGAGGACACCACTCTGAGGTGGGGTCTCTTCGGCTGCAGCTTCCCCGGGGGCTCGTCCTGCTGACCTGGTTCCCAGACAGCAGTGGGGAGGGGTGGACGGCCACTGTGGATCATGGTGTGTGTGCCTCGCCACCACTCCGACTGGCCCCGGGAGCCCAAGTGTCATGCAGACCAAGCAGCAATGATGCAAGAGGATTGTGCCCATTTCTGGAGAAGCACCGTGCCAGTGGCAATTCCCCAGGGGCATCTGAGTCCCTGACACCAGAGGCTGATTCACCTTTGTAGCTCAGCTGTGGCTCAGGTGTTCATGGGTCAAACAGTCAATTTCTCGCCCACATTTCCAGTGTAGTTGCCTTACATGCAAACGTTTGCATACTGTAGTGTGTTATTTGATGGTAGGTTACTTTCCTTCTATTTCTTGTTTACATGGCAGAGAGTGGTGTTGGCATTTTTAAATTATATGTCTGAGTAGGTTACATTATCCATGAATTTTATTTGAGGAAGTAAGGGGCACTTTGTAATATTTGTTAGACAATGGGCCATTGCCTCTGAAAGGTTAAGAGTCACTGGTCATTGTAAAGCAGCCTGGGAAAAGCTCTCAGGGAGAAATCCCCAGTCTGAGTCAGAGTTCCTGGAAGTGGATGTCGTTCCTCAGGGTGCTCTCTTCTGCCAGAGCACTCCCGAGTTTTGGCCAGGCCCTTGGTGAGCAGCCTCCCTCACTCGAAGGTGCCCAAGTGGAGAACTCAGAGCAGCTCGGCCCTCAGGTGAGCACTCAGCACTCTACCACAGATACTGTGTTTGTCCTCAAAGCCACCCAGGACACCTGGAAACCCCTACACTTTTGTGTGCCTTACAGACGGGAAAGATGTCTGCAGACGTCCTCACCTCCTTGGCAATGTGACAAAGGTCTGCGAACCCTGGGAAGCCAGGGGCCTTGGAGAGTTGACGTGACAGGTCTAGAATGACTGTTCTTGGCCCCTTCTAAGTGTTCCTTTCTCCTGGTGACCTCTGAGTCCTCGCAAACCTCTGTTACGGCAGTGGTGGAGTGGGTGACGGTGCCGTGACAGAAGAGCAAAAGGCCTGCCCTGAGCTCCTCTCCACCGGAAGGCCAGGGCATCGCACACGTGCCCGACACAAAGCTCACTTGCTGCCTGCTGGCTCTGGAAAGCACAAAATACATCCAGATGAGGGACTGGACTGCAGTGGGCCCGGCCAGCTGTCCGGGAATAGAGCCTTTGTACTGACACAGAGGCTGCGAGGACCCAGATGCTCTGTGAGAGGCAAGACAAGGTTGGCTGTGTGAGCCAGCTGACAACGCGTGAGCAGAACGAGGACCGGCACTGAGAGGCGAACACACCCAGTTCCCAGCCAGTGCCAGCCTGCCAGGGCCCTACTGATGCAGACCTTTAAATCAGCACACTTGTTCTCCAAGAGACAGGCCAAGCTTGGACTCCACCGGAGAGGCAGCTGTCTGAGGCCATCTGAAGGGCCTGTTTCACTGACTCGAGACTAGCTCAGCGGCTCTCAAATCCACTGCTGCAGGCTTGAGGTAGGGCAGAAGTTTGCACGGGAGTGTACAAACAGGCCATTAATACCCGTGGCTTTTACATATATCATGGAGGGGGTTCTTTTTCCATCCTTGTCAAGGGATAACTGACAAAGAATCGTGTGTACTTAAGGCACATAATTGACTGTTTGGATGTACCAAACACCAGGAAATCATCACTGCAGTGAAGCTAATGCGCGGGCCCATTGCTTGACATTGTTATCATTTTCCTTTCTTACTTTCCTCCTGCCCACCCCACCCCCCAACCCTCTTAGCCAATTTCAAGTGTACAACGCAGCCTTGCTAACTAAGCTCCCGCTGCTTAGGTCCTAGAAGGCAATCGGCCTGCACAACTGAACCTGCAGACCCTTGGCTGTCAGCCTCCCATTCCCCACCCCAGCCTCCACAGGCCCCCAGTCTACTCTGCTCCTGTGACTCGCATAGAAGTGAGATCTCGCAGCACTACTCTTTCTTATCTGCCTGATTTCATTAACATACTGTCCTCCGGGCTTGGAAAGGGCTGTCTAAGCCATGAATGTGCTGGAGAACCTGGATGTCCATGTGCAGAAAGTGAAACTGGACCCTTCTCTCATGCCGTGTACAAAAATCCACTCGAAGCGAGTGAAGGTTAGCCGTTGAGGATTGTTTGCACTCTAAACTGGATCGTTGTAACATAATTGAGTGAGCACATCAAAGCTAGTGATGTTCCTCTTTACAGGAATATCTCAGTAATTGTTTCATAACTTGATCAAGTTGCTACTTCGATTTGCCAATTCAGGCACAAAATGGTAACTGGGTCATCTTGCTGACCAGTTCTGATCAACTCTGTGGTGTCTGATCCATTGTTTTATGCTTGACCTTCAAGGAAATGATCTTGCTGAGTAGAAAATCACTGCGGAAATATATTTCCAGAAAAACACTTTTGAATATTCAGTGGCCTGTGGCCTAATACCTGCACATGGCTGTCCTTATTGGAGACTATTGATAAAAATTGAACTATGATCTCCTTGACCTGAAAGACCTCACCTTTGGGGAGTACTCATGCAGTTACTGTGGGGCTGCAGAATATGGGATGGGACCTCCTGAAGGAGTGGTTTTCCCCAGGGAAGAACAGCTTTGTGTCAGTATAAGGAATTGAGCGAATCCTGCTCTCCAGTGATTCTCATTCATTTGAATCCTATTGCCAAAATGTTAAACCCGAAGGAGGCCTTCCATACAAGTGACAGAGGGACATGGCTATCTGGGAGTCAAACAGAAAGAAATTTACAGTTTCTTTGCATCTGAAAACATACCCATGACTATTATTATTTAAATGTGCAGAACAAATTCTAGCATCTGCTTATTGTCTAACGGATGTGTGCTGCTGACTAATGATCCCTTCTCGGCTGGCCATGAGCCCTGTCCATGGTGGGGTGCACTTTCCTCTGAGATGTCTGTGGGTGGCCCTGGAACTGCACTGCAGGACCCAGACTGTGGCTCCATCTTCATAAACCCAGTGCTCTCTGGGATCAGACCCTGGACTCCATCGCTGCCCCAGACAATGCCCCTGCCACCTCCAGCTCCGGGCCTCAGGACCTGTTCTTGGCCTTCACTCCTCTGTACTCACTGCCTTCCCTATAGGCAAAAGAAAGCTTTCCTTTCCTTTTTATCAGTGAGCTGCCGCCATCCCCCATGCCCCACCGTGAGTGCCTGCACGAGGCCCCTGCGTTCACATCTCCAAGAAAAGGCACTCACTTCGCTCAACACATCACGCCTCATCTCCAGGCCTTAACGTCTTGAAGCAGGAACCATGACTTGACCCTCTTGGGAGGTACCATCACCCATCCCAGAATCTGGTCCAGATGCTAAATTCATGTCTAAAAGATGGAGCAGTAAACAAACAAGGGCAAGTTCAGGTTTGATATAAACAACAATAAAGTCTCCCAATAATTATATACACACAGATCAGTAATTAGATATATCAATTAGACAAAATGTAATGACTGAGAAATTTCCCAGTGGCTCTGCTCAAGCATTCTTCCCGGAGATCTCATAGCGTGGCAGGCACGGGCACCTTGAGCTTGCTGTGGATCTGGGCATCTCACCATTTCCTGTCTTCAGGCTGTACAGGCCACGGGCCTCCTTAGCACCCAGCTGCTCCCTGCGGCTCCTGACGCTCCCTAACACAGTTCCTAATGAATGTCTCTTGGATGGCATGGACATCCCATTACCAACTCCCTGTTCTCTCCTTCGGCTGACTCCCTGCTGGCCTTTTCTCCCCCTTTAGAATCTGTGAGTGACCTCATTCCCGAACTTCACACGTTCCCGATACCTTCTCTACACAGCCCTGCCACTAGAGTGCTGACCACTTACATGTCCAAGTCGTATACAGTTTCCCATTGATATCCAGAGTGAACCGCCCTTAAAGCCCCCCAAATTGTCCTAGAAAATGGCCAGGGAAGGTTTTTTTCTTTTGTGGTACCAGGGATCGAACTCAGGACCTTGCGCTTGTGAGGCACCCACTAGCAGCACCACTGAGCTAAATCCCCAGCCCCAGGAAAGGTTTTTGTTGAGGCCGAGAGGCTGCCTCCATAGATGACCTGATCGCTCAGCCATTCCTGGAAGAGAGCTAAAGACATAAACTAGGACAGTTTTTATGAAATTCCAGATATTAAAAATATTTTGGCCAAATCTAATTCACAAGGAAACGGCTGAAGCAACTTGACTTGAGTACTCCTCTAGGTCCCGGGGAGAGCAGAGCGCTGTGGCAGGAGTGTGCACACCGCCTCCTGTCTGTGCATCCTCTGGGAGGTGACCGACGGATGGCACCCGTCACTCCTGCAGGGTGGGAGAGGGCGCCTGGCTCTCACGCAGATGGCCACACTGGCGAGAAGGCGTGTCGTGCCGAGTCCCCCGCTGACACAGTGGCTGTGCCTTCCACTGACAGGACAGCCTGTGAAAGAGTTGTCCCCTTCAGGGCAAGCTTCGCTGCGCAGGCCCGGCTGTGGAAGCCATTCCTCTGGGCGGTGTGTGTCTCCTCCCGGCATCCCTGCTCCACTGGAGATGCGCTGTGGAGCCCGCAGCAAGTCTTCCAGTGGGCCTAAAGCAGAAGAGGAACCATAAGGGAGATGACAAGCACTTACGTGCCGGAAGCTAAACTGAGCTGACAGGCTCCAAATCTGCTTTAAAATAATTCAGCGAGCTCGGCATGGTTGCCCATGCCCGAAGTTCCCACACTTGGAAGGCTGAGGCAGGACACTCAAGGGTTCAAGGCCAGCCTGGCTCCACTGCAAGACCATGTCTTTAAAAAATCAATAATAATAATAATAAGCTTTTATCAGATTTTTGGTGCCTTATTTCATGATAGCTTTAATTGTTAGATACCGAATGATGTCCATTTGTGTCTTTGGGAAAATGAAAATTAGTGGCAGATATGAAGTTGGAGTTTCCCCTATTCACATTTTACAGAGCTGTGCCGGGAAGGGGGAGAATTGTATTGTGGAGCGGAAACTTTTCATATTTATCCCCTCCATTTCATGTGGGTTTTCTTTGTCATCAGTGTTGCTGGTTCAGTGACCGCGCCCTGTGTAGGACTGAGAGGAGGGCTTGCAGCTTAGACCTTGCTTAGACAACTAAGAAGACAGGTCTGTCACCGCATGCAGGGCCACTTGAGTCTTGGCACACAAGTGTCCCCAGGAGGTTTTCCTCAGCCCAGACAAAGTGCTTTCGTAGGCTGTGTGATTTCAGCCTTAAAAAGAAAAGAAATTGTGACACATGCTACAGCATGCGTGAGTCTCGACAGCACAACCCTAAGTGCAATAAGCAGTCACCAAAGCACAAATATTGTAGAGTTCCACTCCCATGAGGTCCCTGGAGAGATCAGATACAGACAAAGGGCAGCATTTCGGAGGCTAGGCACTGGGAGAGGGAGACAGGGCGCTGGGGTTTATGTAGCAAACTGAAGAGCTCTGGAGAGGGATGGCAGAGACACCACACAATTACACAACACTGGGAATGCACTTAACGCCTCAGAACTAAGCACTTGACATTTTTAAGGAAACAAATGCTATGTTATGGCCTGGGGGTTTAGCTCAGTGGTCCCACCACCTGCCTCAAGCACAAGGTCCCAAGTTCGATCCCCGGTACCAAAAAAAACATGCTATGTTATGTGTATTTTACCACAACTTTTAAAAAATTAAGGGTCAAAAAGAAAAGAGCAGTTTAGAAGCAGAAAAGCGTTTGTCAGATTTCACGGATACGCTACCTGGAGGAAGCTTCAGGAGTTGACACCAGAGACTGAATTCTCCACCCACCCTGTGTTTATCTCCCCCGAAAGGAGGGTGCTGGGGGCCGAGGGCGAGGCGGAGGACAGGATCTAATAATATTCCAGGAAAATTTAGTGCCCACAGCTTTCGTTTCCTTGTTTTTCACAAGATCTGTGCCTTTCTGTCCTGGTGCACTGTACAAAGACCCATTGATGGCATGTCTGTGTGAACTGCCCTGGCCCAGCCAGCTTCTGAGGGACCCCTGCCCTGCTCCACAATGCACCCCAGTGTGTTTAGCCATTTATGAAAGGTCAGCAATGAACTGAGAAATGGGCTAGAGTCAAAAACATGTGGCCCTATAAATATCAGTCAGACGGCCGAGGCCATTTTTCCCCTTCTTGCTGTCTTCTCAGTCCCCCGCTGTGGTGGCTCCTTGTGTCTGGCCTGGACGGTGACATTATACAGAGCAGGCAGAGGCTGGATGCTTCTGCTGGTGCCCACCAGGTGCCCAGTCTGGTCCCCGGAGCCAACAGGAGAGGCTTCTTCTGTTTTCTTTATCCTGCATGGTCTCTGGCCGTAGCCCTGGCGTCCTGCCTGCGATGTCCTGCTGTTTCAAGGGTCCCCACTTCCCACTAGCGGCGACCCTGCCTTGTGACTTAATTTGACACCGACAGTGCTTTGCGGGCTGAGGAGTCTGCAGGCCTGGCCTCGCATTGGAGTGCTCACCATGACTTTGGCAGCCAGACTGGACGACTTCGAGGTGACACTGGAGCACCTGCTCATGGATGTGTTTGTGAGTAAAGGCTTCCGCGTGCCTGGAAGTTCTCGGCACTGTCCTCACTCCTGCCCCTGCCAGTCCATAAGTGTCCAAATCCCACGTGGTGCCGCTGTTTCTCTTACTCATGTGTTGCGGGGAACGGAGGCGAGAGGGCCACCACGTCCCCAAACACCTGAGTGGCGCGGTCCGGTCCCAGATTAGATAGCAGAGGTGCAGCCGCTTAAAGCCAAGTGCTGCACAGAGGTCTGAATGAATGGGGCGAAGAAATTCACAACTCTTGGCTGGAGAGATCAAAGCAGCTCCAACGGGCGCTCCTTGGGAAACCTGGCTTTGTCTGTGAAATGAAGGAATTGCTCCAGGAAAAAAGACGGGGCATGGGAGTGGGGCTGCGGTCCTGGTGTTCCCGTGCAGAGGCCAGGGTGGCGGGTGCAGAATCGGGCGGGGCCCCTGCCCTCAGACTCCCCAGCTGCGTTCCCACGGCTTCCGCAGCTGTGTGCAGCCTCGGGATTGATCTGAGGGGTGAGGCTGTTGGGGTGCTCCGCCGGCAAAGACAAGAGCAGCTGACAAGGACGCTCCTGTCCCTGCATTGTGCTTTGAAACCGCTGGTGTCCCTGGCAGTCCAAACACGGCTCCTGGCCCAGCCCGACCCCAGCTGTTCTCCAGGTTTGCGCCAGCCCTTTGCTCTGCAGGTGGGAAGCAGCTGAGAGGGGCCCCCTTCCAAACACAACCGGCGCTGCCCTCAGGAAGGTGGCTTCAGGTGCGCTGAGCAGCAGCCAGTCTGCACCTGGGTCTGGAAAGGGCTCTGGGGCCGGGCCTCGCTGTGCTGTGCATCACGCGTCCCTTCAGGGACCTCTCGGGGAGGGGTGTGTCTGGGCAGACATGAGAGTCTGGAGCTTTCTTCTGTGTTCGTCTATAGTTTGTCTTCAAACTGAGCCAGCAGGGCCCAGCCTCCCCAGGCCAGCGAGGGGCTCGGGTGCGGCTCACTGCCTTCCCCCCAGGGTGCTGGGCCGCGCGGCTGGAGGGTCATGCCAGGAAGGGGGTCCTCCTGGGCTCCCCTCGGGATCTTCGGCCAGCCCTGACCTCTGTGAGAAACATGACTCAGGGGAGGGAGGCGACACTGCCAGTCACTCCATCACTGCCCGGCTGCCTCAGCTCTGTCTCTGACTGGAGCCACCCTAAAATTCTCCTCCTGCATCCAGGGTTTCTCTTGGCCTGGCCGGGTCCCTGATCAGTCTCCCCACAGTGTGTATAAGTCTTGGGGGCAGAGCACCATAAATCCCCTCTGGCGTGATCCAAAGAATCACGTGACTCGCAAAGTTCTGGGCAGGTCACACAGGCGTCACTCAGCCTGTCTCCTGGGATCCTACTGCAAAATGCCACGGCCCTCCCTCCAGCCCAAAGCGCTCCTCCCTGCTCCATCGGCCTCCCCTGCCAGTGCCTGGGACCGGGGTCTGTCCCCCACTGCCCCTGAGCTGCTGTGACCTGTGGCTGTGCTCCCACCTCCTCAGCAGGGCAGGGGTCACCTGAGCTCTGCCGCTCGACAGGGAGATGGCGCCCCCGGGGACCCAGCTGCCTTCTGGTGGGGCCTCTGGGCCAGGGGACTTCGGGCTGCCTTCTCAGATCTGTCTCCCAGAAAGAGTGGGAGGGCGTGTGCCATCCCACAGGGCTGGAGAAGGTGAACCCCAATAACAGCGAAGGGGACTTGAAATCAGGCGCCGGCACCCTGGCTTGCAGCCTCGCTGGGGACCACAGGCTCTCTCACGAGTCTAAGGGCCCAGAAGGTGCATTCTCATCGGGCCCTGCGCGCCTTGGCTGGCTGCTGTGGCTCACAGCCTGCTCATTAGGGTTTCGCCCTGCCGCTCTGGAACAGCTGTTTCCACATGACACTTCCTCTCCAGGACCACAAGGAGCCACGGGGATGCCATGGGGTGTGTGGCTCCTTCGAGAGGAGATAAAGGCACACATCGGGCCTGGTGTGTCATCAGCATGTCACCTCCCGGGGCTGCTGGGCTCCTGAGAGGAAATGACAGGCCTGTGCCTGTGCCCAAGCACACACACCCTGGGCACTGCACTGAGGCCAGCCCCGGAGCGGACTTACTCGAAGGGCGTGAGCGGCTCTGCCTCACCTGCTACCAGGACCCCGGCATTGGTGCTGCTTCCTTCCGTGTGTCCACCCTCCCTTGGGCTCAGAAGACGGAAGGGGCTTCTCTCCGAGCAGCAGCCTGGAGACTCTGCATCCACAGCTACTGCCACAGCAGATCCACAGCCTGAGCTGGCAGCACACACTGGGCAGGGAGAAAACACAGGAAACAAACAGGCCCCTCAGAGCAGTCCTTGTCGGACCCAAGACCCCGACATCTAGACTCACATCGTCCCCGCAGAAAGAGGCGCTGGGCCCAGCTCCTGTCCTACACCTGGCACTTGGCCGCTGTTCCTTGCGAGCATTCAGGCTGCCACCGGAGCTCGAGTCAGGGCGCATCGCTCTCAGCCTCGTCTGGCTCACACTTCCCGTAAGGCCGCTCTGTTTGCAAGTTGGCCTTGATTCTGATGGAAACCGTGCAGGCGCAAGGCAACATTCACTGGCAGGCTGTGGAGCAAAGTTCCGCTGCGGCCTCCTCCCAGTCCCCCTGCTCCTGAGACCCCTGAGTGCCTTGGCCTTCATGTCTGGCGCTGGGCTCCAGCGTCTCTGTCACACCTTCATACGGCGACTTTTATTTAATTACCTAGTTTGGGGCATTTATGCGGCCACCCTGAAAGATGAGGCTCTAACCCTTACTCCACACACACACACGCGCACGCATGCACACACACACATGCATGCACACACGCAAGCACACGCACACCCTTTTCCCCTCACAGTCTTCTCAATGCATTCATATCACAGTTTAGATCAAAACTTAATTTTATTGTGACCACCAAAATACTGTTTGCAGCTGAGAAATACTGCGTTATGATCACGGCCTTAGGTATGACAACTTTGTGATTTTCCGGAGTTTTCCTGGGCTTGTCTCGGTGTTTGCTCAGCAGTCATTTTCCTCTGAGATATCCAGTGGCTGTGTTAACTCCTTGCTGAGGCCAGTTCATCGGTTCTTGCTCTGGCTTCTCTTCCTTCCTCCCACTTAGCCACCCTCCTGGACGCTCCCCTCCTGGACGCTCCATCAGCTCCTCCTTCTCGCCCACACGAGGTCTTCCTAGGCCCCTCTTCCCCAGGACTATGCAAACCTCTCTGCGTCCCTCCCAGGTGGCCCCCTTTACTCCGAATTCGTGTCCTCCCTTTCCCGGCTTGATGTTCTCTTTGATGAGGAACGCTTTCCAATACACTACTAAGAAGACTGAGGAGTAAAGCTGTACATCCTTGAGTGTCTGCCCTCACGCTCCACAAGCAGCTTGTCTACTGGCTACTTGCATGCTGTTGAAATCCAGAACTACATTTTCAGCCTTGACTCTCCTCTTAAAGTCCAGGTCAAAAGATTCAGGCACCAGGTCCGTTCTTCCAGAGGCTCATTTTCATCTCCTCAGAACTTGCCCTCCTCCCGTGCATTGATCTTGACCAACAGGACCTCCCTTCGCTGGTGTCTCAGGATAGACATCGAGGAGTATGTCCTAGTGCTGAACTTGGTCATTTCCCAGCTGGGCAGCTGCAATGAATGACCTGTGCCTGCTGTCCTCACCTCTAGTCCCTTGGCTCTTTGCTCTGCGTGCATCCTAAAGGTTTCCTGCCCGTTCTGCCCACGGGCTCGTCTGGGGTACCCTCTGGCACTTTGGCCTGTGGACCAGGGTTTCTCTCTGGGGCACACTGAGGACTTGCTGTATTCCCACAGCCTAGCACCCATCTCTCTGACAGCGGCAAGGTGCCACCTTCTCTCCTCGTGGGGAAACAGACCATGTGGCTAATTCCTAAGCAATAAAAGAAATGAGAACTTGGTTTAGGCAGGGCAAGGCCAACGCTCCCTGACAAACCCCTCCAATTCTAGGACTTTTCCGAATTGGTAGAGTGTTTTCTCCACGTGTGTGTCTGGTTCAATTCCAGTGTCTTTCATCCTCTCCCCTGTTTCATTTGACAATAATTAAAACCCAGAGCTATGGCTTCATTCAGAGCTACGGCTTTTCCCGTACCCAGCTCAGGGATGGTTTGAGCTGATGGCTGTGGTGGCAAAATGGGGTTTGGGCTCCTTCTCCGTGTCCCTCAGAGCATGTCCCCCTCCACCCCACTCCCAGAGCTGCCCTAGCCCTGCCAGGGCTGAAGTGGGCTGAAGGAGAGGTGGAGCAGGAGGCCTCACTGGCGGGGGGCTGTGCTCTTTCCTCCCCTGGGTCCCTGATACCTGGCAGGTGAGGTCACCTCTGGGTGTCGCACCTGGCTCTGAGGTGTCCTCTGCCCACCTGCTGGCCCTTGGGTGCAGTGCACGAGGAGGTGGGGCAGTCTGAGACCTCTGAAAGCTGAGAAAAAGCCCCTTTTCACACCCTGCCAGGTGCCTCAAGAAACAGTGGCTGGGGGGCCGGGAAAGGCCCGTCCACTGGGAGCTTCCTGTGAGTGAGTCACTGGGAGCACCTGCCTCTGCCCGGCCATGCTCCTCTACTCCAACGGGCCCCGTGCCCCCTTCCCAGCACTCCTGTGGGCCTGGTGCTTTGGGCCCTGGCCCTGGGCGTGGGCATAGCCTGCCCGCTCCTCTGGAGGCCCCTTCAGCGCCCTGCAGCCTGCCCAGCAGCCCCACCTCCCGGGGCCTCTGTCCTCTGCCCGAGGATGAGGTAGGCAGTGCGAAGCTGCTGACCCAGACCCACTTCCTGTTCTGAAGGCAGGCAGCGAGGAGTCCCCGGACCCCAGGGACTGGGCGCACTGGTGGGAACTTCAGGCAGTGGGCAGACCCTGGGCTGAGCATGGGGTCACCCGGGTGGGGTGGCAATGCACAGTCCCCGCGTCTGTGCCCAGGCCAAGGACTGAGCAGGACGCCACCTGGGGCATGGCAGGCAGCACGCACTGGACTGGGGAGCCCTTGCAACGGCGTGCACAAGCGCGCGCACGCACACACACGCACACGCACACGCACACGCACTTCCCCAGGGCCCGCCCAGGCCCTGCTGCTGCCTGCACTCACAGTGTGTGAAAGGCTGTCTCCCCGATGGGCCGCAATCCTCCCACCACCACCTTCCTCCAGGAGCAGGAACGCACATCTGCTTCTCCTGAAGTGCAGCGCCCTAGGTCCCCAGGCATGCTCCTCCCAGAGTTGTAACGTAAACGTTTTCATTGAAACCGGAGGAGATGCTCCAAACAAACACACAAAGCCTCCACCAGCAGAAGCACTTGGCTCTCTCCAGGAGGAACGAGAGCAGCAGCTCTGGGACGTGGATCAGGAGGCGCCTTCTCCGTGTCACCTCCATGCAGCCCCTTGGCGTCTGCTGCCTCTGTCCAGGGAACCTGGGCCTCTCCCTGGTGCCCGGGCCACACTGTCGCCCTCCCTCCTGGCCAGACCTGCTCCCTGGGGGGCAGCTGTTCAAGCGCTGCCTCTGGACGCCTGCCCTCTTCCTGTTACCCCTGGAGTCCCTACCCACAGTGATCCCCCCCCCCCTCCGTTTCACCGTGCTGGGCCCCAGAGACTGGGTCCGCCTGCTTGGGCACCACGTCCTTCCGGGCTGGCCTCGGCCTGTTTGGGCAGAGTCCCCACTTCCCCGGTGGTCCCCAGGGCCCGCTCTCCTCTCTAGACACTTGTGTGAGCCGAGGAGGGGCTCGGCCGGTGTGATGTGTGGGCGGGGCGGGGCGCCCACCGCGCACGGACGCCGGGTCTCTGCTGGGCTCTGTCTCGCCACCTGTGCCGCCCGGGTCAGCTCAGGAAACCTCTCCTCGGAGCCCTCTCTCTTCAACTACCACACAGGCACAGGAAGGCGGCTCTCCCCATCCGGGCTGCCCTCGGTGGCCTCCCTGTGCACTGCTTCAGTGGGCACTCACTCCTCCACCCCTCCAAAGTGGTCCTATCAGAGGGTGTGAGAGCCTGCCCCTCCTGGACGCGCACTTGAGTTCTAAGGATGAAAATAAGTACTAAACAGGGAACCTAAATCCCATCATCAACGGTTAGCCTATGCATCTCAAACCTGCACAGCAAGGCAATCAGGAGGCGTTTTGGGGCCAGCTGAGCTCTGAGAGCCCACAAATCTCTGTGAGGAGCAGGAGGGGGAGGAGCAGGAGCAGGAGGAGGAGCAGGAGGAGCAGCAGGAGGAGGAGCAGGAGGAGGAGGA
>NW_004624805.1:1323747-1474116 GCF_000247695.1 Heterocephalus glaber
CGGCGGCGGCGGCGGCGGCGGCGGCGGCGGCGGCGGCGGCGGCGGCGGAGGCCTGAGCTGGGGCGGTCAGGTCTGAGGGAGAGCGATCCTGGCCCTGGGGGGTGGAATGTGGGGGCTCTGATGCGTGGGAGCCTGGCCCAGGGTTATTCCTGTCTCCATTAACATTCTCTTCTGTATGTATTTTAACCGTAATCAGTTGCATGTGTTTCTGTTTTGCTTGCACTCAGTTCATCAAAGTGTCCCTCCCCATCTGAACCGGGCCTGAGCTCTTCAGCAGAGAGCTCACTAATGCCCCTGGGAAACGGGAAGTGGCATTTAGTCAAATCTAAATAAATTCAGCTCTGGGGCTGGGGCTGGCCAGGTCGGAGGAGAGGCAGCCACTTCCTGGTCGAGCTGAACCTCCGCCCTCGCCCTCTGGAGCTTGGCGGGCTGGGTCCCGCTGCCCACCCGCGAGGGTCCTGAACGTGCGCGTGCGGCCGGTCCTCTGTCCAGAAGGGCAGTTTCAGAGGGGAAAGAGATTCTGCTGACTTGGCTAGGTAACGGCGCTGTTCAGATTTACTCCCGTCCTCCTCCCCAATATTTTGAAACCAGGGAGTGGGCAGGAAGCAAGAAAGCCGGGAGGTGTAACCTAACCCACCTCCCGGGGACTCCGTGCTAGCCTTCCAGAGGCTTCCTTCCCTGTGGCCCCTCTCCGACTGCCACTGCGCATATGGAACCAATCGAGAACAAAGCCCGATTGTTGTACATTTGGAATTTCCCACATCAGCTCCCTTAGCCGCCTCTAACGCGTGTCTGCGGGGAGGACAGGGCCCACGCCCCCCGCGCCCCTCCTCTGGGAGTCTTTTCCGTTCACTTTCTGGGAGAGTCAAACTCTGCTTCTTCCCTTTGCGCTCCACCCCCACTTCCTATTAGGTTTGTTTGAATAAACAGAACTTTCTCCTCCAGCGTTTTCAATAAACTAAGCTCTGGCCCGCGGAGAGTAAATAACCGCTGGTTCCCGAAGCGTAGGAGTAAGAGCACGGGATTGTGCAGAGGAAGTGACCGTTGCTTGTGTAAAGCCCAGAACGGACAAGAGCAGGGCAGGTAGGAAAATGTTAAAAAGGAGAAGGCAAAGATGCTCAGATCCCAGAAGCCCTTTCCTTGTTTTTCCTAATAGTAATGTTTGCTGCAGTGGAAAGAAGGGAGGCAGTAATGGGGAAGAAGATGAGCTAAAAAGTATCACAGGAAAGCTAAGATTTCAGACATTTGCGCCATGCGTCTGAGAAGAGTGATCTGGATCTGCGCCGGGACTGCGGAAGGCTTGGCAGACGCGGTGGGTGGGTCTGGGCTCCCTCCGCCTTCCCACTGCGCCTTGGTGGCCTTCGCCGACACGTGTGAACACAAACGTTCCACAGCACAGGCAGTTACGGGGAGAGCGGCAAACGCGGGTCTGCTATACTTGGTGTGATTCCTCCAAACCATGTGATGCAAACATTTTCCCTTCTTTCTCCCACACGTTCTCTTTGAGGACTGTATTCACCTAGTTAATGGTAGGCGTACATCTATTTTCTATGCATTGGAAAGGAGAATTCGAAAAAAACCAGATCTACATCTCTGATGCTCGGTTTCAAAGAGATAATTCATGAGTGAAGAGGCTCCCCCTGGGTCCCCAGTGTGCTATGTTGCTAGT
Source organism: Heterocephalus glaber (assembly GCF_000247695.1). The sequence goes on from NW_004624805.1 coordinate 1,325,417, forward strand.
CCTCAAATATTTTCCCTGTGTGCAGAACAGGGTGAGATCAGAATGTAGGACTGAACATTAATCTCTGCTCCAGATGGGGAGATTCCAAACAGTCCTTTTAAGGTGAGCATGTGACCCACTTGCAGGGAGGGGCTCGGCGTCACATGGGGGAGGGAGTAAAGCGGCCAGCCTGGCGAGACAGCTGACCTGGTTAGGGTTGCAGCCCTAGCGGAGGTGACATTTCTGCATCTCCCCCGGAAGCGCCCCTCGCCCACTGCCTGGAGCGGCAGCCTGCTGGGGCCAGCGCAGGGGGGCTGGGGACGGACACAGGGACCCGGGGACACCAGGGCAGCAGGGCTGAAGATGCTGCCTCCCGCTAGCTGAGGCTGCCAGCCGGGGCTGCCTTTCTTCCCCACGCCCAGCTCCGCCGAGCCAGGTCTTCACTCCCAGGGCCCGGAAAAGCTCTCTCCTTGTTTGGTGTTTGGGAAGCCGTCAAGAAAGCCTAACTTAGTCTGGGGGAAGCCTCCCCTCGCCCTGGGCTAGGAACGCGTGCACATGTGCACGCGCAAACACCATGGTGCTTCAGGCTGCAGTGGCTCCGAACGGAGCTCAGAGACGTCTGCTGAAAATACCTTGTGGATCACTGAGGAGACGCAGCGTGGAGAGGGTAGGCAAGTCTGTTTCTGCAGACAAGGGAGGCTGGTTTTCGCCATGTGCGACCTCACTTCTGCAGCTAATGTCTTCCTGGGCAGTCGAGCTCCTGGGACTGTCGATGAAATGCCGTAGTAACTTTTTCCTGAATAGATAATGCTAAGAAATGTGAAGTAGAAATGCTGGTCGGCAGGACAGGGGGTCTTGTAGAGCTGAAATGCAGGGAAAAGCTTGGGGGCTGGCTGCCGGGATGGCAGGAGAGGGAAGAGCGCTGGAGAGGGCACGGGGCTGGAGCCTGGGCTTCCCCGAAGCACACGCTCCTGAGAGCGACCTGGCCCCGGAGAGGGGAGGCCATGAGGGTCAAAGCGGCTCGCAGCTCGGTGGCTCGAGTCCGCATCCGCGATGAAAGCCCTGGCCCTTCCAGGCGACATGGGTGTCACTGTCTTCCAAATCTACTGCTGTTGTTTGGCCTGGTTTGTCTGGGGCACTGTTGATTGGGCTCCACGGCTCTTCACGTCCCGAAAACGAACTTGCTTTGCGGTGGCCCACAGCCAAGAGGATCCCGTGAGATGACAGGAAGGTCCGCTCTTGTCTGCACTCCGCGGGCAGGCGGGGCTTGTCCCGGACACGCGGCTGGCTCGTGGCGTGGGCTCGGCGCCAAACCGCCGCGGGGTGGCCTGACTCGTGGCTCTCAGAAGCCCCCAAAGGCCGTGTTTGCACCCTGGCTGTGAGTTCCCGATGTCCACACAGGGGCTAGAGGTCAGGGTGCAGCCCCCAACCTAGTAAAGTGAATAGCAGGACAAACCCCGAGGAGGTCGGTAAGTGACCTACAGCAGCTAATAAACGGAGGAGACCTCAGTTCTAGTGACTTTCTCTGGTTGGTGTACTTACTATTCAGGAATTTTTCACCTTAAAGGAAACTTACTCAAAGGTTTAAACACGTGAAGGGCGGCCTGGAATACGCAGACAGAGCTGATGGCCTGATCCTGATGAGGTACTTCCTGTGCCATTTGAGTAACTTTTTAAACCTTCACTTCCCACTCCCATTCTGGTTGCTTGTAGGTCTTTATTTTGAGACACAGTTCTATAGTCAATATCAGGATTACCAATTGGGATTTTTTTTCTTTTTTGGTGGTACTGGGGCTTGAACCCAAGGCCTTTGCACTGAGCTACATCTCCAGCACTTCTTCCATTTTGAGACAGGATCTCACTAAGTTGCCAGGTTGTTCAGGCTGGTCTTAAACTTGTGACCCTGCTGTCTCGGCCTCCCAGCGTGCTTGGGTTGTAGGACTGCACCGCCGTGCCTGGCTAAGATACGCTGAATGCTCCTTCTGCACCCCCTTCTCTGCCTGTAACTTTGGAGCGTGGAAACACCGATAGCAAAATTTACAAATGTATCAGGTGCATATCGGGTGTGACTTTAGGTTCTGGTGAAAACTCTTTGGCCTGTATGGTAAATGAATTTATTTAATAGCTTCCATTATTAAGATATTTGTTCACAATGGTTAGGTGTGCTGAGGGGGTGTGAAACATGGCGATAGGGAGAAGACTTCTATCTGCACAGAAGCACCTGGCAACCTCTTTTGCATTTTCCTCTTGGTACTCAAGAGTGAATCCAGGGCCTTCGCCTGTTTTTGAGTTAGAATCTCCCTAAGTCGCTAAGCTGGGCTTGGCAGCCTGTAGTTGTTCATTAGAATCTCCAGCTGGATGTGTAGAAGGCACATGTGTCACACAAACGCAGACATATGCAGGCACCCAGGTTCTGCCTTGTTCACCAGCACCAGACACGCCGCGAGGCAGGAGCATGGGGGCAGTCACAGGGCTCCTCCAGACCCGCGTCTGCCCGATGGTGCTGCCTTTGCAATGCCCTGCTTTCTGCCCCAAGCCCACCCTTCACCCCTGGAGCATCGGAGTCCCCTGTGCACCCGGCCCTGCCCCTCCACGGCAGGGAGGCCGCTCTAATTGACCTGCCAGGTCCAGCTGATCATCTCCTACTGTGAGCAGCCCTGTGACAGTCAGACATTTAGGTAAAGGGAGGGCGGGAGAGGCCAGGAACAGCCCCTACTCTCGGGCAGACCCCGGGGACCGGCGCCCACCCCCCCAACTCCCTGGAAGAGAAGCAGCCTAGCCTTCCTGGTCACAGGGCAGCCTTGGGTGACCGGCAGTGGAGTAGACCGCTTCCCAAGAGGAAGACCCCTCTGAACACCTGCCCTCCAGCAGCTTCCTAGGGAGGGCAGTGCTCGCCCTCCCATGGCTGAGGAGGTGCAGGAGCAGGTGCTGCCCCTGGTCCGGTGTGAACAAGGAAGCTGAGGCAGGAAGAGCTTTGTCTCCTGCCCCAGGGCGTGCAGCCAGAACAGGGCAGGACCTGAATCAGGGCCTGGTGTAGCCGGTCCTTGGCACTGGGCCCTGGTCCAGGGCGCTTGCAGCCTGGGATGTATGACACGCAGCCTGGCCTCGAGGAGAGGTGGTCACATTTGTCACTGGGACTTCCCGAATGGAGACATTCCAGAGTGAGCATGAGCTACCAGGACGGAGCTGTGATCCGGACACTCGCACATCCGCTGGGCCCAGGATTCAGCAGCTGCTTTCTCTGTTTTCTACCTGCCCAGAAGCCGAGTTAAAAGGAAAGAATCTCAGTGTGTGTGTGTGTGTGTGTGTGTGCATATGCATATGTGTGCATGTGTAGTTGTGTGCATGTGTAGTTGTGTGCATGTGTGTGCGTGTGTATGTGTGCATGTATTGCACTAGAGCTCAAACCCAAGGCCTTTGCACTGACCTAAATCCCCAGCCCTTTTTAAAATTTTGAGACAGGGTCTCAATAAGTCACTAAGTTACCCAGACTAGGCCTGAACTGTAACCCTCCTGCCTCAGCCTCCCAGAGTGCTGAGATTACAGGCATGATTCAAACTCCAGATTTTAGCGATGCTACTTAGACCTCCTCACATGCTGACTGGGGAAACCCCCTGGGCCTGGAAACCGTGCTTTTTCACCGGGTTTTCATAGGTGACCACAAGCTTATCTCTGTATTAGGCAGAGTGGTAAAAATAGAAGAAATGTATGATACTGTGTGTTCGGTATGCTGGAAGAGATTAGGCCTGCCAGGCAGAAATGAAACCATTATACATAGGTATAACATGGGCTAGATGGGCAAGGTGGGGCACGCCTGTAATCCCAGCACTCGGGAGGCTGAGGCAGGAGGATCAGTGTGAGTTCGAGGCCAGCCTGGGCTGTGTCCCCGTGAGGTGCGGTCATCTGGGACCAGCAGTGATGCACTCGCCCCTAACAGAAGACCCGCCGGCCCAGGCGACACACCCTTAGCAGGCTCCTTATTAAGGTTCCGTCTTCTCGCAGAACATCGGCTTGTGTTTCCAGGAACCGAGGGCACCGTGCACACTAGGTCTCGTGCCGCTGTGGAGAGGCGTTCACAGCAGTTCACCTGACAGAGCTGAGACGCGCAGTCGGGGGGAGGCATGAGTGCCCTGGACCCCCACATCTGAGTAAGATGAGTGGAAAACAGAGTTTCACCCTTGCTACACTCAAAAGCAGAGTAACAAAGTAGGTCCTGCTATTGCAGGTGCTTTCATTCCAGAAGCCAAGAGTCTAATGAGTGCAAGAACAGAACATATCAATGAGCTAGAGAAAGAGAAAAATGGGGACATTTTTTTCTGAGAGTTTGCCTTGGAGCAGGAGAAAGTTTTTATGAGGTCCTGTAAACCTACAATAAGAGGAAATGGTTTTATGTCAGAGATTACCTTCCTAGATCCAGGGCCTAAGCATATGAGCCAGCCTGATATGTGGCCGCTTCACGTGGCTCTGCTTTGTGATTTTTGTATCAGCGTGGAAACTGCAGCCCACTGTCTGTGCTCTCCGGTTCCTGCTCAAAGAAGCTGAGGAACGTGTGTCTCCTCACACCCTGAGAGGAGCCCCTGGAAGGGATCTGAACTGTTCGTGCCGGGAGTTACCAAGTCCGAACATTTCAGTCCTCACTGATGATTTTCCAGCTGCAGAGTCACCTCCTAAAGCAGCCACACCGTACCCTGCATTTATTAAGGATGCTCGGCCCCCGCTGATTTCGCCTCTCTGACATCCAGACCCACAGACCCTAGGGAAGACTGGGCGTCCTGCTCTCTCTGTGACCCCCAGGCCTTGAATCCAACATGTCCAAGACGGAGTTCATCACCCCCACAATCCTGCTCCTCCTCCAACACCAGTGACCTAAGGACAGTTGTGTATCACTTACAAATGGGACGCTTTGTGAGAGATGTGCTGCCAGGTGATTTTGTTGTGTAAACACCACAGTGTGTACTCACACAAATCTAGATAGGACAGCCTGCTGCACACCCCGGCCACGTGGTAGAAGCAGAATGCACACTGCAGCCTACTGCTCACAGGCCAGGATGAACAAAGTCCTGCGAGGATTAATCAGCATGAGAAAAAGCCATGCACCCAAGAGGAGCACAAACCTGAGCTGCCTGGGAACCAGCATGCCCGTTTCCGGAAGTGCTTGCCACCGGGAGAACGAGGGTGCTCGAACATGCCGGTAGGGGCAGCAGCACCTGGGCCAGGAACAGTCGGCCGAGGGCTCTCGAGAACCGTGTGTTGTACATAACTGTGCCTCGGACGCCGTCCAACCCAGAGGAACACGCTGCGGTGTAGCTGCAGCTGCACGGCCCCACCATAGGATCTTGGCTCCCTTACAATTCGGGAGCATTGCATATGTGTTTGTCATCGACACAAGTGTGGCCCGACTGGAGCTTGGGCCCCTGTCCTGCCCTGCCCTGCCCTGCCCTCCCACTGCCCGCCTGTGCGGCCACCTCTGCCCGACCTGCCCCACAGCCTGCTGCTCCTCCCCACCCGGGTTCCAGATCGGCAGCATCTGTCACGTGTGCGTTGCCTTCTCAAAGTTGCCAGTCCTGTCCCCTCCGTCCCTGTAGCATGCGCAGTCACTGCGACCTTCCTCAAACATAGGGGTGGTTATGGCCCTTGGGTTCTTAGCATTTTAGGCGATTCTCTGCCGCAGGATGAATGCATATGCCAAAACATGTTCCCAAAGGTTTCTGTCGTCAGGACCTACTAACCTCCCCAGCCTTGCCTCTCCCCACACTTTAACCTGCCTGTGTCACATTGCAGCCACGTATAAATGTGTTTGCAGTTCCCTCCCACTACCGTGCCCTCTCCTGCCTCAGGGCCTGTGCTTGTGCATGCTTTCATTGGTCGGATATTGCTGCCCTTCTCTGCACCCTTACCTTCCTGTTTGCATCCACTGGCCTAAAGGTAGCATCCTATGGGACAGCTTTCCAGGCCATCCATCCCTCTCCAAGCCAGAGCAATTGCTTTTCCAGAGGAATCCCGCAGTGAACTGCACTTCCGTTATGGCAACAAACTGGTGGATCCCATCCTCCTCCATGGGCTGATGAGCGCCCTGGGGGTAAGGAACAACTCTTAGCCCCTGGTTCCTAGCAGAAGAGCAATAAAATTCAGCAGGCATGAAACTGAGGGCAATCAGAAGCTCTCCCGTCTGGTCCTTCCGAGAGCGAATTCAGGAAGAGGGTCAGAATGAAGGCATGACTAGGAATCGCCTCAATTCCCAGACCAGCTCCTGCAGGCCCCTTCATTGCTGGAGGAAGACGCGTTCGTCTTTCAGGCTAACACAGCCTGAGAAAGCAGATGCTCTTCTCCTGTGAGTTCCGCACACTAAGGCCACACCACCTGCCTGGGAGTGAGGCAGTGTGAGCAACCTTCTAGGCTCAGACGTGACGGCTTCATGGGGGGGATAAGAATCCATTCTCTTTTGCCACAATTATTCAGACACTTTAGGTGAAAGGGTCTTTTTCTTGTCTTGGAAAGACGGAAAGGGTGTAATATTTCTGGAGCAGTATTTTCAACACAGCATAAATTAAACCTCTGTGCACTCACCTCATTCATTATTTGATGTGTTATTCCAAGTCGACATATTGCCAGTTTATTATTTTGCAAACCATTACATTATCACAGCTGCTAAGCGGCATAACTTGAGAATTGGAATACAGCAGGGCCTCTGTAGTCGGGTGTGCGGTGCTTACATTCTGATGTACTCGTGCAGAGAAGGTGAGACGTTACCGGAACACATACAGCAGACGGCTCTCAGTGGGCATTCACTACCACTGCATGGAGACAGTCGAGCTGTTCAGAGACAGATCGGCGTACGCACATGTTAGTGTCCGGCCCCTCACCCCACCGTGGTTCTGTTCTGTAAACACGCGCCACTCGTAGAAGGGAACAGAACTCGGGGCCTCGGGTCTCTGGTTCCCAGGATGCGGTGAGGTCATTTTCCCGGAGTCTGTTAGCTCCAAACAATTTTAAGAGAGCTAAACTTGGTCAAGCAAGTTTCTCAGAGCAGCTTACTTTGGTTAGGCCGGTGGCTCCTCGTCATGGGTAGCCGGCTGCAGGCTGCTCGGGCTGGCGTGGTGGGCTGTGGGGAAATCCCTGCTCGGACGCTCGGGTTCCCGAGCTTCTGTATCCTGCTCCGCGGCTGATGGTGAAGCTGGGCAATGCTGCCCTCTGGCCCGCTCGGCCCCAGTCCGGGGTGTCCCTCAGGACACCGAACAGCGGCCTGCGTCAGCTGCAGTGCCTTTCAGCCTTGGCTTTGCACCGGAGCCCGGTGCCAGGCTGCTGCAGGTGAGCGTATGTCGGCCGCCCCGTGGGATCCGAGCACCAGCCTTGTGTCCCGGGCGGCTCTACTGAGCAGCGTCTCAAGAGGAACGCCCGAGGCGTGAGTGGCCCAGACACCACGCTGCCAGAGGCTGGCTCGGAGAACTGGCTGGTTCTCGGGTCTCCTGGTGTCTGCACATGGAAGAGGAAAGGATGGCTGGGTAAAAGGTTCATTCTTGATGGGAGAAGACGGTTAAGCTCCCTGAGTTCCTCCTGTGACGTCCCGGGCATTGAAGCCGTTGGACAGTCAGACACAGTCCTCTGCGGCCATGGTCCAGTGCCAGGTAGGACTTCCTTCTAGGCGGTTTAAATCAGACACACCCAGTCCAGCCTTCCTCTGCTGCAGAGAGGACAGAGGCCCTTCTGGGTACGTTTCCGTCTTCCACCTGGCAGGTGTGTTCAGATCATCGACTATGTGTCCTCAGAACACACTGTGTACGTGTTTTGAAAGCAGATTCCTTACATGAGTCCTGCCCACTGGCGTAAGTGTTTCTTGGACCACACAGTTGCAGACAGTCTACTTTTATTTGTATTGCTTCATCAGTGAGTCTCAGAGAACAGTACTGTCTTGTGTATGAGACGGTATAGAAGAAGCTGTGCCACAGGTATTTCTTCTCTAATCTGGGAGTGGACAAACCCCAGCTGTGGATTTTACTTCATCTTCCCCAGTTCATCACTAGCTGCTTCAAATGACCTGATCAGTTTTTCCACTTGGTCCCAGATTCTAGAGCAGCACCCACAGGTACGGTAAATAAATGCCAGGCAGCGGATGAGTGAGAAGGAGGCCTCTGTGGCCAGAAACGCAAGCTTTCCAGAAAACAGAGCTGTCCGTGAGGGATGGCGTGCTCTGTGCCTGCCTTTTTTATGCAGATGAATGTGCCGTCCACACCAGTCCTCATAGGTGACCTCCCATAGGGTGGAGTGAGGAGGAGGCTCCGGATGACTCCCAGCAGCGGTGGCGAGGAGCTGGCACAGCCTAAGGTGGGCTCCGGGGCCGAGGACACGTGGAGGGCAGGGCGCAGGAGAGAAAGAGTTCTGTTTCCGATGCATCCGGCCAGTGACCTAAGTCACAATGCACACTGAGCCGTTTACTCAGGTGTCCGGACCCTGAGTTGTGTGTTTCGGGGAGAGGTCTGGACTGGAGACACAGCGTGGGCGTTCTTGGCGTGCCGGAGCTTTGTGGACACAGTGGTGGGCTCATCTTCCAGGGTCCACACGAGCGGTGACCTCAGTGGTTGGAATGGGCCATGGAGGAAGACCAGACACCATGGAGACTGGCGAGCCCACAGCTCGGGGCTTTTGCCCTGGAGAGCTGAAGGTCAGACACCTCCCAGCACTTCCCGAGGGGCGGTGTAGCTCAGTGGTGGAACGCTTACTCAGCACGTGCAAGGCCCTGGGTTCATCCCCCACACCAGTAACGCACACACACGCACTCACACGCAAGCACACGCATGAGACTAACAGGAGCAGCCGCAGAGGTACAGAGAGAACTGAGGAGAAAGCCCAGAAAGAGACAGTGGACTTCCAGATCTGCTGGAGGTCAAGTGAGAGGGGGCCGAGAGAGCACCTTCCCGCGGGGCTGTCCCAGGACTGCACCTCGGCAGGTTGCTGGCTTTTCTGAGCACACAGAGGCCTGGACCCGAAGACTGGGATGGAGCGGCTTCGTAGCCGGGGTTTTCTCCCAGGAGCGGGTCAGTGGGTGCAGCAGAGAGAAGCTCTGAGGACAGGTTCCTCTTGCCTGCGGGCAGCCCTGGGCGGGGCAGCTGGACACGGTGGGAGCCAAGTGGGGCTCAGGGGTGCGTGGCCTCCCCAACGCCACACAGTGTCGCCTGCCCGAGAGCAGCTCCACACCTTACAGCACTGTCCACTAAAGTCAAGACTAGAGGGTAAAAGATTCAGCACTTGCGTTGGCCGCTTGTGGCAAAGCCGGCGCTGCACCCCTGGACCTTAGCTCTCCTGAGATCTGTGCAGAGGAAAACCTAGGCTGCTTTGCTCTGTTTTGCCTGAACATGTTTTCTCTGTGGCCACGCGTGAGTGCTCACAGCCCCCTGAGTCCTGGCATAGCCTTAGAAAGTCTGATCTAGGGGCAAGCCAGCCATCCAGCTCCAGAGCCAACTGAACCGAACTGAAAGAAACTCGGGCTGTGACATGAGGTCCTGTTTCACGGAGGCTTTACAGGTCCTGTGGCAGAAAATCCTGCATTCTTCAGTCCTCTGGGCCAAAGGAGAGCAGCAGCCCCGTGTGGATCCCAGCCACCAGAGGCTCCTCCTCTGGGCCAGCTGCACTCTTCCCACCTCTCCCGCTTCCCTTCCAGGTGGGAAGCTGCCTCTGGTGCCCCTAACTCCAGTCGGGAAGAGCACTTGGAGCAGACGGGCAGGTGTGAGACCTCCGCCCGGCCGGGCTGGCGTCAGGGCTGGTGGGGCAGAGAGCTCTTCTCCGAACGACAGCCACTCGCTTGGGCTTTGGTGTCTGGCACGGCCAGGTCTGCCCACACGGGCAGAGACGTAGGGATCCGGGTTCCGGTTCTGGTTCTGGAATTGCTCTCATCAAGATGCCAGCCCACTATGCTCTGTTCTATGTGCACCAGAGCTCATGCCCCAGGGTGATGGGATCAGGGTCAGGCCTTGCTCTTGTGAGTGGGATCAGTGCCTGCAGAGACAGCGCTGGGCCCTGCCTCCCTCCTTGGGAGCCCGAAGCTGTGAGCCAGAGGGAGCCCGGCCAGAGCCCAAGCCCGCCTGCTGCCTCTGACCTCCCAGCCCGGGACCGTGAGAAAGAGCCACCCCAGCACCACATTTTCTTATGGCCGCTAGAGCCACGAAGACTCCTGGAGAGAGCGAAGGGAGAGACACCGTCTCCGCCCATTGGGCTTCAGCTCCTGCGTTCACATGGAGCTACTTAAAGAATCCCCTGGAAAGCAGGCCAAGGTGTCACAGGCAGAGGCTGAGGCAGGAGGGTCACAAGTTTGGGGCAGCCTGGGTAACTTAGCAACTGTCTCAAAATGAAAAGAGAAAGAGGTGGCCATGCGGCTCAGCACTAGGATACTGCCTAGAAGCAGGAGGCCTTGGGTTCCACCCCCAGTGCCAAAACAAAAGCAAAAAAGCAAAGACACTTGCTGGTTTAAAGTCAGCAAATAGAACACCAAGCTCAGGCAGCCTGTGAGGTAGAGGGCTCCCCATCCCCACGAGGAGCCAGGCCATTTGGGCACCTCCCGGGGACAGTTCCTGGGTCCTGTGGCACCAACCACAGCTACGGAAGCCCTTCACAGGCCCCCCAGCTGCTGGACGTCCAGTGGAACCCTGGGACATGTGCCCCACATGTGCAGCCCGCCTCTGAGGCTTACGTTGGCACGAGAGCAGCTCGAGTGTCTGAGAATAGGACCTGTGCGGGGCCCTGTCCTTGGACACCACCTAGCAGAAATGGGCTCTTTCAGGAGTCTGTTTTCTCCTCGTGTTGTGCAGGATCCTTCAGGCAGCGCTGGCAGACCCCTGGAGCTCCTTTGACACCAGCAGCCCACTGCGGCTGCCAGACCTAGGTTCCCCACCGCTACCCGGGGTCTAACCCTTCATCTTAACTCTTGGGCTGGACTCCAAGGGGACCTGGTGCCAGCATCAAAACTCAAATGCCTGTTGCTGCCAGGGCAACAAGGAAGCCGACACACTGCAAACCGGACATCTGGTAAACATGGCCAGCTGCGCCAGCTTTGCCACCGGGACACAGGTGAGGCTGGTGTTCCTGAGCTGCTGAGAGGTGAAAGTCTAGAAGAATCTTGCAGGCTTTTCTCACTATGTTTGGGGAAGTGTGTGTGTGTGCGTGTGTGTGTGTGTGTGTGGTGTGGAGAGAGACAGAGAGAGCTGTAAAACTGTCCTTGCTTTTGCCAGATTTGGGCACCTGCCTGTAATCCCAGCTACAGTGTCTCAGGAGGCTGAGGCAAGGAGATCCTAAGTTCAGGGTCAGCCTGGACAACTTAGACCCTGCCCCAGGCATGCAGGGCTGGAGATGTAGCTCAGTGGGAGGGCGCCTGCCCAGCATGTGAAAGGCCCACTGCTGAATTTCCACTACTGTCCCCCCCCCCGACACACATTCCCGAATTTTTATCTGCTGGCAACTACTCCAGACTTAAAGAAAAACATTGCGTCCTACAGGAAGCTCTCGCAGGCTACAGGTGGCCCTTACCAGTTTGTCACTTGCACTCTCCCACCCCAGGTATCTGTATCCTCCCCCAAGTTGTGAATTTCATTAAAAGGAGACCTCTCAGCCAAAACGCTAACCCGGAATGGGCCTTCAGGGCTTCCCACTGGCCCCTTATTCTGACTGCTAAATCTGAATGCAGTTATTTTTTAAAACTCTTTTGACAGGTCAAATGCAAACTTTAAAATACATTTGCATAATTGCACCCCTGTCCTCCAGCTATGGGGACGTGGAAGGCTCGCCTGCTCTTCTGAGAATGTGCCTGTGTTGCCCATCGAGAGCCGTAGGTGACTGGACGGGGCCCTCACGGCGGCTGGCAGCTGTCCCACCATCCAGGGGACCAAATCAAACCAGTCCAGCCAATAAAACAGTCACCCCTCAGGCGTGTGTCGCTGCAGCTAGGTGTATGGAGCAGCAGCGTGTGCCCCTGCTCGCCCCAAGCCGCTGTTCTTCAGGATCAGGCGGCTGCTAGCACAGCTGAGCTCAGTCCTCCGCGGTCTAATCACCTCTCACCAGAGGCAGAGTCCTGGGCTGCGGCTTCATGCTCTTCTCCTGAGGAAACCCTCGTCTCACCGTGGTGTGAGGCCCGGCGAGGTCCATCAGGCTGCCTGCAAGGCCCCTCTGAATGGCAGCTCTCACTGGTCACAGATTTATCTCTTTAATCTTAACCCCAGAACAGCCTCCCTGCTGGCTCTTGCCGGACAAGGCAGGTTGGGAATTGACCACCAATGGCCCTCAGCCAAGCTAGCCAGGCACATCAGACCCCGAGGGGCCAGGTCGGTGGTCACCCATTACTTTAATCCCTTTATGTCCTACCTTTATTAAATCATGTAATACATATCAATATGCCTGGACCATATTTCCTCAACTCCCTGATGAATTATGTAGTGGTGCTGAGATTTAATTCATCTCCACGGACGGCTGATGTTCTGTGTCCTTTAAAGAAAACTAGGGAGCAACCCAGCCCGGCTGTGAAGAGGGACTCGGGTGTCAGGAAGGCAGTGGGCAGAACCAGCAGAGGTAAATCCAGGGCAAGCCATTGGGTCTGCTGATGCCAAAGACCCTGAAATAACTGCCCCCGACAGCTGGCAAGTCACAAGTCTGGAAGTGGTAATGCCCGGAGAGGGGAGTGAAAGGAGCTGATGGAGACCAGAGAGGTCGGTAGAAAAGCAGCGGCCGGAGGAGCGGGGAGCCAGCTGGACCCTCACATGAGGCTGGGCTTGTCTGGCCGTAGCCTTGGAGGGGGGCAGGGCCAGGTAGGCACGGGGACTCCCAGGTCAGAAAGTTGTCTGGCTGCGTCTGAAGTGTTTTCAGCGACCTCATTGAATGTGTTGTTCCTTACGGTACTTCGCATCCCTTACGTGTGTTCCGCTTTATTAACTCCTTTTAGAAGATAAGAAATCCCATGCGCATACCTTTTTACCTTTGCTGCCAGGAAACTCAAAGTTTAAGTGGGGCCCAACCTCAGTAACTTGCTCATTCTGGAAGCCTTTTAGCTCACTCCATCTTCTCTTTCTTCTATCTTATCGTACACTCAGCTTCCTGCCCGTATCGTCATGCCCATGTATTCTGTACTCCTGCCATGCAGCAGGAGCCTTAGTTCTGTAAGGAAAAACCAACACAATGGGAGCATAGTCAGTTGAGAGTGAAAAAATAGGGCAAACTGTGCAACTCCCATTCTCTCAGCAGCAGCGATGGTCTCAGCAGTGACCCAGGGTGCCGGGTAAGCTGAGACCCGGGAACAGCACGCTAAGGAGCCATTCCTGAGGGGAAGGAACACGTTTGGAGCCCTAGGCTCTGGCGGTACAGAGCGGCTCCATTTCTCCGCCCCATGTGCTGGGGACCTGCAGAGCCCTCAGCTGAAGAGGGTTCTGGGGCACGGAGAGAGCCGGGCATTGGGGCTCCCTGTGTCCTCACCTTGCACACAGGCAGCCCTCCCCAGAGGAGGGCTGCAGGGAGGCGCCGGCCTCAGCTCCCCAGGACGTGGGAAGCCTCCTCTCTGCCCTTCTCACTCAGCACTTCTTTCTTCTCTTCCTTTTGAAATTTTGCTGCCATGTGTGCGACTCTCCACTATCAGATGCACAAATAACAGCAGCTTCCTGGGAAAGATTTGCTGCTGCAGGCTGGGCCGGGGCCAGGAGGAGGGGCAGAGCCGAGAACACAGCTTTAGGACAGCGCCATGCTCAGATAGCAGTTTCGAGAACACTGGCCTGTACCGTGACGGGCTCAGGGTCCCCCCAAACCTGGCTTCTGTGTCCCCTCTGGGGAGCTCTGACTCCCACAGCCCCCAGACACCTTGGCTTTCGGTTTTGTTTGATTTTCATGAACCTCCCATTACTGGAGCTGGGTATCTGATCTTGCTCGTTTAGGAAAAGAGAGAGGGGACAAAAGCCTGGAGGCAAAGAGGCTTCCATTCAGGCTCACTCTTTTGGAGGAAGACTAGGCGCGTTCCCAGTCCCCTCGCGGGCCAGCTAGCCAGCGTGCGAGGGTTCTGAGAATTCCTACCGGAGGTGTGAGGTGTCCCTGTCCCAGCCGTGCCTGGCTTCTGGGGCTCCTGCTGCTCCTCAGTGAGAGTCCAGGAAGAAAGATGCCACTTCCTGCAGATCAGACAGCCTGCACACAGGACGCTCTGGCCGAGGAAGGTCCCCAAGTGAGCATCACTTCCACCCTGGGAGGAACGGGGGGCTCAGCCAGGGTCCTGGACCAAGGACCCAGGAACAGTTTCCACCCTCCTTCTGTAGCCCACCCCAGGCCTGGCCCCTGGGAAGGGCAGAGGGAAGGGCACTCACTGGGCGCTGGACAGCCAGCAGGCGGGCTGCACGGAAAGCAGAGGGTGCCAGCTTCCCGAGTTGCTTTTCAGACCCTGCTTCCTGTCTCCACATCTCTACACCTGTCCCCTTCCACCCCTTCCAGATGGCTAGAATGGACTCGTGTGCAAAGTCAGGTGCAGAGACCCAGAAACCCTTGCCAGTGCAGACGCGACAGAGAGGTGCATCTGATGAGTCCCACTGTGTGCAGTGCATCCTGCGCCCATCGGGGGTCTGTTCCGCTCCGATCCCCAGACCCACCCGGGAGGCTGGCGTGACTCTGTCTCCCCACTTCGAAGAAAGAGAAAATGGAGAATGGAGAGAGGAAGTCCCCGGCCGGGTTACGGGGCCAGCAGGAGCAGGTCCTGGGCTTGGATCCAACAGTCTGACTCAGAGGAGTCTCCTGAGGGAAGCCAGTGAGGGCCAGGCAAGTGGGACCCTTGGGCCCACATGCTGGACGGTGTCCTTCAGAGAGGAGTACAGGCCGGTGGCCAAGTCTCAAAGGCAAGCACAGACGCCACTCTGCTTGCCTCTCAGACAGCACGGGCCACTCTCCAGCACCAGGGTGTCCTCGCCTGTCTATCCGATGTGCAGATGTAGGTGGCTGTCCGTGCTTTACCTGCAGTGCTGGGCGCTTCCCTTCCTCTGTCTCTGTTTTATCTTCCTCTCACAGTAAGACGCTATCTGGTTTTCTCGATTTCTCCTTTTGCATCCATCCCTAGAACGTCTGAGCTCTACTTTTCCACATATTCTTTTGCCTGTCTGGGATTTTTGTTGTTGTTGCTGCTGCTGCTGTTGTGTTTTGCAGTACTGGGCATCAAACCCAGTGCCTCATAGATGCTCGGCCTGAACCGTATATACTCTTGCGCGTCAGTTTTAAGCGGCTCATGGCGGCATTCACCTATAGTTCCAGCACCCTAGGAGGCCGAGGCAGGAGGATGACAAGTTCAAGACTGGCATGGGGCACTTTAATGGCTGTGTTAAAATTAAAAGTAAAAATAGAAAAAGGCTGTGGATGTAGCTCAGTATATTCAATCCCCAATACCAAAATAAGTGAAGGAATGAATAAAAATTAAATAAGTAAGTACCTAAAGTCAGTTGTGGCTGGGGTGTGGCTCAGTGGTAGACACTGGCATCCCATGTATGAGGACTGGATTTAATCCTCAGCATCAAAAAAAGAAACGAGACCTGTGTTGGCAAGATGCAGTAGCATTTGAGTGGCCACGACATGCTGGGCTTTTCATTCAGAAGACTCCAGTGGTGGTCTCTGTCTGCCAGGTGTTGGGGTCCACACTCAGTTCCAGGGATCCCCCCGCCCCCAGGAAGCAGAGGACTTAGGTTTCTAAGATACTTCCGTTTCCAGATCTCATCTGGGAAGAGATTTTCATAAATGAAGAGAAACTACTGAAAATCATTGCTGTAGGCGCCACAGTAAGCAGAGCTCCTCAGACTTCCACATTCAAAGAACTCTCGCCACGTGCAGAGTGAGTGTGTATTCCAACAAGGCCAGGGTGCCACCCTGGGGGTGGCCTTGAGTGGAGGGACCAGCTGACCTCACACCAGTGCCCACAGTCAGGGTGAGCACAGCGGCCAGCCTGAGACCCCAGACCTGCCCGTCATGGGTCCTGACCAGTGGGAACCCTGGTCTCCACGGAGGGACAGTGAGGCCACTGATTCTGGTTTATCAAGAGACGACGACTAAAGGCACTCACCCGCAAGCACCCCCACCTCCCAGCTGAAATCATCAATTGTTTCTCCCTCAAGGGGGAAATGGTCAAGACCCCCACCCAGTCTCCTTCCCCTCCAGTAGAGTTTACCTCAAATTACGCAACACGAAGGACTTTTTTTTAAGGGAAAAATCATTCTAATTTTCATGGCTTACCAAACAGTAAAGCCTAAGCTAGTTTTTCTTGTAGATTGTTAGATGATTTCGTGACTTGGGAGGATTTAATTACATTTCTCCCTTGGACCATGCAGGGCGTTCCGTTTCTTTCCATTGGTTGTTTACCCGGCCCCCCGGTTCTCTGGCTTCTGAGTTGCCTTAGCTCGGGGGAGTGTGGACTTTGCTTACTCCAAGTGAAGCAGGGCCTGCTTGCAGATCCGGGGAAACACTGTGCCTCGGTGAAGCAATGTTTCCCTGATAGGGCTGCTTGGCCTGTGCCAGCAATGGGGGTCATGGAGGAGAGCAGGTGGAGAGAATTCCAGAAGCCCAGGACAGGCTGCAGGGTGGGTAGCCCAGCCTCCCTTCCTCTCTTTCACCTGCAGGCCCCTGCTAGGTGCCACTGGGGTCAGGCAATCCCTGCCCTAACATGAAGGATGGTGGAGCAGGGTCTGTCCTGCTCCGCTGTCCTTCAGTCTTGTGACCACCCCTGGGGACCCTTTCCAGGACTTCTTTAGACCTCTGTTTGCTCCACATCTGCCTATTTTCTGGCCTTCTGCTTTCCTTGAACTCTGGATTCATTATTCACAGATATTTCCATTAACTGCTCTGAGTTTGTTGATTCTCCATGACCTTTAAATGCTAGGTGACTCAGGCTGCCTGTGCCCCTGTCCTGACTGTCACACTTGGCCTAGACCATCAACCCTTGATTTTTAGTTTCTGTGGCCAAACCCTAGCCCCTATCTATCATGCTCAGTGAGCCACGGCTTAAAACACTTCATGCTGCCTGTGATCAGGCAAATTTATTCCCATAGGCAGCACTCCAAATAATGTTTCTAATCTAGGAGAGATCTTAATGAGAAAGTAGAGCTTGAATTCTTTAGCAGATGTTGAGGGAACTCACTGAATTCACAAGCTTATCCTGAAACAGGTCTGATGTTGTGTATCAGAGGATTCATCTTTTGGCTTACTTTGCATGTGCAGTACAAGAGTCCGATTCATGGACTAATCCATCCCATTGACCAACTCAGCATAGATAATTCATGGTTTCTTGCTGTTTTGTTTCTTTCGGTCACTGTTAGGAGTGTTGTTTCATAGGAGGAATTTGCTAATGTAATGAACAGTGGCTATGTGTACTTTATGGCTTAGAAGTTCCTCCACAGAGGAGCTGAGATTTCCCAGCAAGAAGTCTTCTCTCAGCAGTCGCAGGCTTAGTCCAGGGCCCGTGGTACCACCTGCATGTGGGCTGGAATCCCTGTGGAAAATAGTGTAGGATTTGCCTGGAGCCTACAGACCTCCCATAAGCTGTAAATCACCTCCAGAGTGTTTGTAACACCTAATACAAAGGAAGTGAGATGTAACTAGTTGTCATGCTGCATTGCTTAGGAAATAGTGACGAGAAATAAAAAGTCTATGCATGTTTAGTAAGATGCACTTTTTAAAAAACTGTTTTCAATCTGCTGTTGGTTGAATCTAGGGACATGGAGCCCACAGACATGCAGGGCTGATTGTATAGAAAAGGTGATGAACTAGATGAAAGAAGACATTTCCACCACAGCCGTGTGAGAATCCAGTCCCTTGATTCCAGACACAGCCAAGAGCTTTCGGGAATGGAACCTTGTGACATTCAGTGATTTCCCAGCTGGGTTCTTTGGACGTCAGGCTTCCTTTAGACCTCTGCTTCTTAGAAAAGCAGTTAAGACACTGGGGAAAGTGTAGCCTAGAAACTGGCTCTCCAGTCACCAGTTCACCAGGTTGCACCTGACCTACACGGCGGCACAACTGCTTCCAGCCACTCACCAGGCATCTAGCCTCATCTGTGCCCGTGTACCACTGTTTCATTTTTGAGCAAGAAAGGGGATGTCAGGCTCCCCTCGTGTGCCTGATCTTTGAGAAGCCAGAAGAGGAATGAGGGTTCTGCCAAGTTGCAACTCCCCCGGTGGATCTGAGGTAGGCACGGCCACCTATGAGCAACCAGGCCTGGCACCACCTGTGCCTCTGTAGAGGATTCGCCTTTGGGGCTGGGGGTGTGTAGAGCCCTGCCTAGGAGGGGAAAGGCCCTGTGTTTTAGACCCAGCTCCAGAAAAAGGAAGAAAAGAAAATACACATTTTCATCCATTCAGCAGTCACTAACGTTTCCATTAAGTCAGGAGTAGGAACATACAATTGCTAAATTGGAAGTTTTAGAGAGGAAAAAGGCTTTACTAAAAATGTGTGGCACATTCATGAAAACCGAAATCCCTCTACCATCTTGCTATAAACAGCAAAGAACCCCCGTCTGGGGAAGGGAACCGAAGAATCAAAGCTGTAGGTGCAGACTCAGTTCTTCCCCACGTGGCTCTCTCCTTGCTGAGCTGGCCCCCGACCTCCGGACAGCCCCCTGACCAGGCCAGAGCACTCTGGCTCCTGCTTGGGGCATGCTGCTCATTACCCCTCGGCACTGTCCAGGAACTTGAACCCCGCTCCACCCTCCCATGGAAAGGACACGGCTGTGTCTTAGGCAGCAGGCCCGGCTTGTGGTGAAGAGCCCCTCGCTGTACAGCTTTGCCACTGACAAGCCCCAGACCACTGTTCCTGTGAATGTTTGTAGCCCTGAGCAATCAAGGCCTGTCCTTTTCTCACTGAGGCTGGGACCGAATAAACATGCTTGCAAAATGTATCCTCGGAAATCAGCCTTCGCCACTGAGTTCCATGGAAACCAAATAAGGAGAGATTAAGGGAGACTGGGAACATTTAATTTCTGATTCAGAGCCTGGTTGATTTAATTCAGGGGACCCTGATGTTATTTCTACTGGGGCCTGGGATGCATTTGAGAGCTTATTTTTCTAGCGGGGTAATGGAGAGATGACCTCACTTTACGAGCTAGGATCCCTTGTCGGGCCTGGAGAGCTGGAAAGTGTTTCCAAACATAGCTCCTGGCTCCCTGCTCTGGTGCCGCGGCCAGGGCAGCTCCTATCTCCCCGCACTTTCCCAGGGACCCAAAATATTTTTATACAACAGCTAAGTGCTTTTTTAAAACTATCCTCCTGCCCTCCCCAAGCGAATAGAGAGTTCCCAGGATTTGGATAAATGGATCTCCGGGGCTCGCAGCCTGCGACGGGATCGGATGTAGACTCTGGCGGCCGGGACGTTTTCCAGGCCCAGCTGAGGGTGAATGAAGTGTGTCGGGAGCGGCCCCGAGGACTGTTTGGGTTTGGGGTTGCACATCACCCTCACCTAACCAGACAAGCGCTCTTCCTGTCTACCCTTTCCCACAGAGTCGGCCCGGCCATAAAGCGAAGAGGGGGCGTCCCTCAAGTTTGGACGTCAGCCGAGGGTGGGCGTGGGAGAGCGGGGAGCAGAGATCGGAGGAGCAAGAGGGAAGGCGGGGCTTCCGGAGTCCATGGGCTGCGGCACATGCTCAGGCACAGCAGCCCAGGCCCTGAGACAGCGCTTTCTGTTGGCCTCCTACTCTGCCCAGAGGCCGAGTCATAGAATTTAGTTAGGAAACAAGGACGCGAGCACTTCACACCCACTAGGACGGCTGGAACGGAAGGGACAGAAAGCAGGAGGCTGGAGAGGACTGGGGAAATTAGCCCCACAGGCTGCGGGCGGGAAGGTGAAGTGGCGCAGCTGCTTTGGAAAACATTTTGGCTGTTCTGGGAGCAGTCAGACACATCCTGCGACCTAGCGTTTCTACTCCTCAGCATATACACTCAAGACAATGGAAAAACTGCTTCTGCACAAAAACTTACCCAGGAAAGTGTACTTCCTAGACTCATTTTTCCTACCCACCAAAAAGTGAGAACACCCCAGCTGCCCATCAGCGGATGAGTGAATTAAAACTACGGTCTCTTCTTACAAGGAACATATTCCACGAGAAAAAGAAATGAAGTACTGACGCATGCTACCACACGGATGAGCCTCAAAAACGTTCCGCTAAGCGAACGAAGCCAGACACAAAGATGGCATTAATACATGAGGTGTGACTGAAAACGACAGTAAGTGCTTAAATTTTAAATATGTATCATGGTAAAAGACACAGTACCATTAATCTGCCTCAAAATAGCCCCCATCCCTTCGAACATGCTTATCCCATGCTTTTTGCTCTTCCTGAAGCAGCTCTGGGGTCCTCTTAGTGTCTCTAGTTGCACTGTCCTGGCTGCCTCGATGTCCTGAATTCATTCAACACGTTTACCTTTCATGTCATTTTGACTTTGGGGAAGAGCCGGAAGTCACGCAGTGGCAGATCACGTGACTAAGGTGGAGCGGACACAGCACAATGTTTTTTAAGCCTGCATTTTGCTTGGATGGCTCTCGGCACCCGCATTCACTGTATTTTTGATCATACCTTACAAAGACACTCACAAAGAAGCACTTCTGGGACAGCTACAGAGAGTGGTAGGAGTGATGGGATAAGTGTGCTTGAGGCAGAGGGAGGTATCTTGAGAGGAATTAATAGCAATGTGTATTTTACAGTAATAAATATTTTCTAAATTTAAATGTTCATTGTATAGTTTGGTCACATTTCATAAAATGTCCAGAATAGGCAAATCTATAGAGATAAAACATAGATTAGTGATTATCAGTAGCTGAGGGAGGGAGAGAGAAATGGGGAGCGACCATTACAACAAATGAGCATGGGGTTTCTTCTTGGAAAAGATGATGAAAATATTCTAAAATTAAATTGTGATGATAGTTGTATCATCTTATGGGTTATCGAATGGTACTTTAAATGGGAGAAATGTGAAGTGCATGGAACATATACTATATCTCAATAAAGTGTGTGTGTGTGTGTAATGAATGCCAACAGAGTTATGGGCCATCAAAAGAACAAAGGTTTCAACCCTGTCCCCACCTGGCATTCTGATTACATAAAAGAATTCGTAAGAAAAACATTTGATGGATGGAAACAAAGAAAGGGGCAGTGCATTTACACCTCGGTTAGAGTCCTATTCAGGAGGCAGAGGGGGATTCAGGCTTCAAATAAGGATTAGTAGCTTAGAGCTGAAAATGTCCATACATGACGTAGAAATAGGGCTGTCTGTTGATGGCACACAGAACTCAAATATGTTGTCTACAAACCTGAAAATATGGTAAACAGGGACTTCTGAGCTGTTCCCAGCCTTTCCCCTGACTCTTGTGGACTTTGATTTTCCTGCCACCTTCTCAGCCTCCGTTTGGAATAAGTCCTTCACACATCCCTTCAGTCCTCCTAGGAAAACAAATGGCTCTTGCTTTGGTTCTTCACTGAAGTTGCTTGATATTGGGCCACAAGTGGATCAGGTTTGGTGTTGGAGAAACCGCACTTTACCTGCAGAGCCTACCTGTAAATGATAACAAAACACATCCCAGGGCGGCTTTTTTAAACGCCATCTGTGCCTCCCAGTAGCTGACTTGGCCTGACATGAGGGAGTTCTCCAGCCGATCTTATGGATGACATTTCTCACATAGATGGCAGTCACAGTCGTGAACGATTAAGACAGCTTATGTCAGACTGCATTTCTGAATCTGTGTCTGGTTCCTCTAAACAGACTACAGATGTGTGTGTGTGTGTGTGTGTATGTGTGTGTTGTTTCCTGTGTATTTAAGTACTTGCGAATTATGCTACTCGTGACTTTCAACTTAGTTTCCCAAGGCAGTACAGCCCAGCTTCGGACAAAGGCCTTCATCAATTTTTAAAATCCTGTGTCTTGATCAAAGCAGCGAAGTTAGCCCTGAGAGCTGGGACAGGCAGTGCAGCGCTGTGGGACAGGGACGAGGGGACACTGACTGGAGCAAGGTTGGAGCACGGGGGGGACTGTGGGGAGCGGTGTGGGCCTGCTGGGGGCTCCTGGCTCCCCAGCACCTGCTCCCTCGTCTCAGTGGCGCGCACAGTGATCCCGGCCTGAGCCCTTCCCAAGCGGGGAGCCCCAAAACCAAGACTTCGGCTTCCGTCCACAGCGTTCCCCCAGCAGGTACCGCAGGGCCTAGCCCAGCCAGGCCAACTCACCCCTCCTTGGACTCTTTGCTCTAAACGTTAGGCGGCGAAATCTGGCAGGGGGGAAGGTGGCCCCAGAAGGGCTCTCCTCACGTCTTCCTGCGAGCTCTGAAATGCTGGTCCTCAGCCCTGGCACCTGCAGTCACCTGCCCACTCCATGGCTCTCTGGTCTTCTCATCAGCCAAGTGAGTGGCACGCTGCCCACAAAACCCTTTCTTCCTGTTATTTGCAAGAAAGAAAGAAGGAGCCTGACAAGGGGAGCTGGCGTCGGGAAGAGGAGTCAGGGCAGGACTCGGGCTGGTGTCTCCAGCTCCTCAGGACCCTTCTGCCCGGCAGGTCACCCTGAGCCTCTACACCTTGACCTCCTCCTCTGCCTGATGGACAGACGCACATGTGCATGCACACACACAGACACAGTCACACACACAGACGTACGTGTGCAGACACACGCACACACACCCGCAGAGGCAGGCGCCGGCGTCTCTGTCTGACCACTCTGAGGATGCCAAACCCCTTTGGCAGCGCAGGGCACCATGGCAGTGGTAGCTGTCCTGTGGCTTGCACAGCCCGTCTGTCGGGTGGGAAGTTTCCTTGTGGCGGCTGGAGTTGGCAATCTTCAGGCAGAACCAGGAGTAGTTGAAGAACCTGGGCCTCGATCCGGCAGGCTTCTCTCCAGCAGTGCAGGGCACCACGCTTCCATGGGCTCAGAGACAGGCCTCGCTCGGCATTGGCCTCACAGTCTAGCACCGGACCAAGGCCCCACGGCGGCCACCCGTGGGCCCTGCACGTGGCAGCAAGTTCAGGACAGTCCGAGCCGATCTTCGTAGTCTTGGAATTTCATGTTTATATTCGGGCATTAACAAAAGGGGAACATTACAGCACCTTTATACTTAAGAAATTCCCAGACAATAAGCTAAATAGATATTTAACTTTTTTATTTTTAAAGTCATGTTATTTAACCATGGAATAAAACAGGGCCTTTGCAACTGTCCCTATGTGCTCCATAATTACAGGCTTTGGGGCGGAGCCCGATTCAGCCAGATCCCCGGGCGGGGGTTCGAGCCACGGCAGCAGCAACCTCCATAGTCTTGCTCTTGTTGCTCCTTAAAATGC
This sequence comes from Heterocephalus glaber, assembly GCF_000247695.1. The sequence goes on from NW_004624805.1 coordinate 1,348,683, forward strand.
CAGGCCCACCAGCTAATGTTAGTGCACACATTATTTTCTGCACACCAATTTTTAACTTCGTTCTCTCCCTTTTCTCCCTTCCCCCTAATAAAACTGATTCTCTTATGAGGCTTTGTAGAAAGGCAAGATGTTTTAGTACCCCATCCCTGCCTTTTATTACAGGAGTGTGGAAATGAAGGAATCATACTCAGGGGTAAAACCGGGAGAGTGTTTATCTGAGAGCTGTTACTCACCAGAAAAGAGTTTAAATCTAGAAAGGAGGGCACTGAGCCGGGGAGGGGTGCTCAGTGGTGCAGCACCAGCGGAGTTTAACCCCGGCACCACCGAGAAAAGAAAAGCAAACAGACGTGCTCATGTGCTAATGAAACGAACGCACGGGTCCAAAGCAAAAGGAGAAACAGAGTTAAGAGAGGGCGCAGAGAAACACACATCTTCAAGTGCCCTTTGGAGTTTCATTTCCTCAGTCACAGGGACCATCCTTGAATCACCAGCACCACAGGTGCTTCCAACACTGCCCCGTTTTTTATTTCAAGTATATTACTTCATTTAATCCTCGCAACAACCTAATGAGGTAGGTGTCACCTTTCCTTTACAGATAAACAAATCAGAGAGGTTACTTAATTTGGCCCGAGGTCAGCAGGCAGTGCTGACACCAGGTTTGAGCGAGCTGAGGCATGCGGGAGGGACTTCAAGACAGGACGGCGAGCGAGCAGGTTCTGCGGCACGGCTTTCCTGGTGATGGGAAGTTGGACTTGAAGGGATAATAAACAAGTGCACGGACACAGTTCGCCTCAGCAGTGGCCAGGATCTTTCAGGGCTGCTGCCAGGTGGCACCCAGGTTAAACTGCCCCTTCTCCCTCCCAGCAGCCGTGCTATGGCTACGCCTTCTTTGTCACTGTCTCCCTAGGCAGCTTGGAATCTCACCCACTAATACAAACTGCGGTGAATTAGGGTGCAGATGTCCTTCTGAAACAGGGCCAAAAATAATCAACAACCAGAGGGCTCTGGTGAATGACGAAGAGCTGTAACAGGTTTAACCGAGTGTCTTTCCCTGGGTTAAATTCTGCACGTGGCCAGGGCTCTTGTAGAAGATCTTGGAAAAAGCAAAAGTGACCGCCTCCGTTCATTCTCCTCCAAAATCTTAGCTGTGGATATCAAGTTGCTCAGATGTGTTTCCTTACGGCCCTTAAAATCCTAACCTAAATTTGGGACATGTCCAAAGAAAACGCCTGGGTTTTTACAAGTTGCCCACAGAACTAGCCATTTCTCCAAGGTTGATACAAAATTGAACTTTTTTGCTTCAACTCGCAGAAACTCGCTGGTTCGCCAAGTTTCAGAGCTAAGAGAAGACTGGGAATGTCTTGGGAGTGCTGGTGGGGGCCTGCAGCGCCCTGGCTCAGCTCCGTCAGCCTAGAATGCTTTTGGATGTGTGCTCTTCCCTGAAGTTGCTGCGACCTGCCAAGTAGGACGCTCCCGGGAGCAGGCCTCCCTCCCAGGGCCGGGATGTGTGTGGTTGCCGTCTGGTCCCATGCCAGCTGCGTCCCCAGACACAGGGGCACAGAGAGGCCTTGATTTAGGAGGCTTCTGCTCTCCTTGAGGGAAAGTCTCTGCAGATTCCGGGGCCTGTGGAGAGGAGGGCCAGAGGGAGCGCAGTTGTTTTGACTGCATTTTTCCTGGCCCGATTAAATCTCAGTGGCACTGGAGCTTCCTGTTACTGAGAGAACACAGCGCTGTGCTTGGGGCTGCAGCAGGGCAAAGGCGGGGCACAGCTGGCATGGCTGCGGGGCTGCGGGGCTCGGGGCAGGAGGACGCACCATGCAGCTGGGACCGCGCCGGCAGGGCGCTGAGGACCTGCAGCGGGGCGGCCTGCGGGCGCTGCAGCTGATGCTGGAAGCGTGCTGCGGGTCCCGGATGCTCTACCAGGTGGGCCTGACGCTCCGGACTTTTCCTTGCAGAGACTGGCGGTGGGAAGGGCCGTGTAAGTGGTGTCATGTGCTCCCGGAGCCAGGCCACACTGATGCACATCCTCCCAAGGAGCCAGGGGCTTGGGAGCTTGAGCTGCCCGGGATCGGAAGGAGGCCGGGGTGTCACATGGCAGAGGTGAGGCGGCTGAGACTCAGAGAGGGCAGTGAGTGTTCCAAGTCCCCGGTGAGTACGTGGCAGAGCCTGAGGCTGAAACTACAGAATTCCCGGCCGCAGTGATGAAGGTCGTTCTTCCCCTCTTGAGTTTCCCTGGCAAGAGACGATGCTTTGTCGGTGTGTGTGAGTGGTCAGTGTGTCGTCAGCTGTGGGGTGACAAGTGTCGGGCGGTGGGGGGCAGGAGCATAAGCAACAAGGCCAGCCTCGCCCTCACTGCCTGTTTGGTGACTTGCGCAGGGCCCGGGATCAGGCCCCACAGAAGCTCTGTGCAGTCTAAGGAAATGGGAGAGCAGCATTTCTGGCTGCTCTGTTTGTCTGCTCGGTGCAGGGCTGGGGTTCGAACCTGTCCCGGGGCAGCACTGTGACAGTGCATTGCGACCTGGTTTGTCTCATCAGCTCAAGCCCAGCCATTCGGCTTCTGTCCTTGTTTGCTTGGAAGCATGCAGCGCAGTTGGCCTCTGTGTTTGGGGCACAAAGTGGCCGTGTGTGATTCCCTAGGGGACTGTACGTCTAAATGACTAGGACCGTGTGGGCTCCCAGCCCCACCTGGAGCAGGGTCTAGACTTTCGCTGAAGGGAAGTCCCCGAAGCCACACCCAAGGGCCCTGCTGCCTATGTAGCCTGGTGGGGCCCTGGGACCCTGACCCTCTTCTTCATCAGGGGACAAGGTTTCTAGAGATGAGATTTTCCAGAAGTCTTGTGCTTGACGGGCGGGTACCTGTAGCTGTACTCTAAATAGCAACTGTGTCTCTAGGGATGATATATAAATCTTCCCAGTTGACAGCCACATGGAAATTTTACATAGTATTTCCAGTGACAAGCTGTGAATCTGAAAGAATTCTAGAAAAGAAGAAAATCTCTGCCGGGAGATTCAAGCAGCAACAGGGTTGGTTGGTGTGTCCATCTGAAGCTTTCCTGAAACCTTGGCTTAGAGCCCCATGTGCCCCGTGTGGAGTTTGGGGTGATTACGTGGCCGTCTTTCGGTGCAGTTGTGCTCCCAGTGATTTGAGGGCTCCCACTTTCACTTTACCTCCTTGTTCGTTTTCTGTCAGTCTCATCAATTTGCAAAGTAAGCGGCAAACCATGGCCCAGAGTGGCCGGCTTCCTCTGGACTTCATTACACCTGGAGGTGCCGCCCAGTAGCGTGAACAGCCTGGCCTTGGCCATGAGGGGGACTCTTGGGCCAAGCACTCCTGGTACTTGACCTTGGTCAGTCTCCAGCCACGCCGGCTGGGTGGCCCAAGGGGTCAAATAGAAACCCTCATGGCTCTGATGGCTGCCAGGAAGTATTCCCACAGGTGGCCAGAAGGCAGCAGCCAGAACAGCCAAGGTGGCAGGTCTATGCTAGTGAGCCAAGTCGGGAGGCCGGGTTATCAGCAGGTCCAAGAGCAGGCGGCAGGGGGTGAGCTGAATGTGTTCATGACCACTTACCGAGTCCCGGCAGCTCCTACCTTCTCCCTGCCCTGGAGGTTTGCTGGTCATCGAGGCTGTTTAGAAAGGACACTTACAATAATCTTCACTTGCTCATAACGCCAAGGGGAAGGGGCAAGAAAAATAATGTGTCCAGCTGTGGTGCAAGCTTATAATCCCAGCACTCTAGGAGGCTGAAGCAGGAGGATCTCAAATTCAAGCTCAGCCTGGGAAACGTAGTGACTCAGAAAGACTGCATCTCCAAATGTAGCAAAGAAATAAATAAATAACTCAGTGCTGGGGAATACACCTCAGGGCGAAGGCCCAGGTTCAGTCCCCAGCACCACAAAAACAAACAACCCACAAATAGTTGCATTTCAACAAACTGAGGCTTTGACAGAAGTGCTGAGAATAACGAACTCAGCTCAAGGAAAACTGTCCAAAAAGAATTTAACTCTCTCCGGGCTTTTGCTTTTAGTTACAGAAAGGGGATGATGGCCTCCCAGCCGGGGGCATAATGCAAGTGTGTTAAAACACTGAAGAGTGCACTAGTACAGCATGGTGCTGTGGGGAACCCTGCATTCTTACTGCTAGCAGCTTGAATGTGTGTTTTCACTAGGGACACTGTGACGCACGGCCACGTCTATGTTTCGTTCTGGCACATTCCGTGGTTCAGGCTCTCCACTGGCTAAAGTGAAGGCTTCGGTCTCCAGGCAGTTTCCCATTCACCCTGAGAGCTATGCACACTGCCCAGACCTGACTCCCGAGCCGTCTAACTGCCCCTGGCCTGGTCGCTGGGGTGCTGACCGCTCTCTGGGGTGCACAGGAGCATGCAGCGAGGAGCCTTCCTGCACTGGGGGAGCGGGAGAAGCTTCAAGCCCAGACCTGCGGCGGCAGAACAGGGAGCCAGCAGGCGGGCACTTTTAATGCACCTGGTTTGATAGGTCGCACTGTATGAAGTACTGAATTATCCATCCAACTATCACACCAAGCCCCATAAATAGGTATAATTAAAATCATAATTAATAAAAATAAACACACACATATGACGGCATGAGCTCCCGCCTTCAGTTTCGCGAGGGAGAACGTCGGGCGATCTACATTGAAAATGTGGCTCAGATATCCGCAGGGATCACTGACTGAGATCTCTGATTAACAGTGTTTGACTCTCGACTTTCTGACTTCACAGTAGTTCAGAAGCGACACATACTCGCTTTGAACATTGGATTCTGATCCGTGCTGGACTAGCACTAGCACTACGTATCACTTTTCTCTCCTAAAGGGGGGGGCGGCAGCACACCCAGCCCCCAGCAGCGGAAACCACTAATGCTCAGCACTGCGCGAGCGGAGCTGGCCTGGGGGCAGGTGCTGCCAGCGCCTTTGCAGCTGGTGATGGAACGTGGCCCGCTCAGCCACGGAGCATCCGTAGCGGACAGGGCCTTACAGGGCACCTAGAAAGGCGGGTCATGAACAGTGACTGGCAGGAGCCCGTGAGGCGCTGACAGTTGAGAAGGACGTCTTTCAGAGTCACAGCCTGTTACTGCTGTGCAGATTCTAGGGTTACGGTGGGATCTGGGAAGACTTCCGAAGTCGTTTCTCTTGGGTGTCACCTGTTGTGGAACAGCCCGCCGCTTAGTTAGAATAGAGGGGGGTGCCCTCGAGACGCAGGAATGGGGGAGGATCCAGCGGTGCTGTTCCCCGAGGAGGAAGAAGTCACGTGGTGCTTTACAGTTCTGGCGCTGGGTCTCCTCCACTCTGGTGGGAAATAGCGCCCACCTTCCGTGCGGGGCTACGACCCTTAAGCTCTACGTGCAGTTCCACCAGTGTGATGATTGGAAGATTTCCCCACATGCTGGATTCCGGCTCGTGGTCTTTCTAAGCTTACCTCTCTTCTGCTCACCACAAGGCTGCATGCCCGGCACTGTGAGATGCGACCCCCTCACAGTAAGATGGCTCGCCACACAGGGGACGGGACGAGCCAGGTGAGGCTCCCAGGACTGGCCTGTCCCTGTCCCCGCCAAACGTGTCCCCACTCGACTTCCCAGAATGCCACGGACGTTCCACTGCCCTCATCAAGAGGCCACATAGCACCAAGGGGAGTCACAGTGGAAAGGGAAACTAGTCCTATCTGATGACCGTGGAAATATCTCACTTTTGCAGAAATGACCACATGAACACATGGCTAGGAACCACCCAGAGACTTGAAAGAGACACCATGACATGAGGATCCCTGGAGTTTAAGCTCCTGACGAAGCTACTCCTGGGCCCCCTACCACGAGCCTGGCCCCACCTTACTCCTCGCTGTGCAGTTCAAACTGTAAGAAAAAATAAATACGTAGGATGAATGATCTGAATTATTGACCCGCCATAAATTGCTTCTGGCCTCAAAGACGTGGAACACATGTATATGTACGGCATATGTAAGTCTGTTTTAGATTATTTTTAAGTTGGATGCCGTTCCCTTTTTTTAAAGTTCTTTTTGGAAGTTTTTTCTCCATTTATGGAAACTGGCCCCCTCATAAGAGCTGTAAACTTTGTTTCTGTTTTATTTCCCAGTGCCTGCTGACAAGGCCCCCAAGAGGCAGCAGGCCAGGGGTTCTCCCCTCTGCCTGGTTTCAGGACACAGGCCCCCTTGGGGACCACGGGCACACGCTCTTCTTCTGAGCTGCGGGGTTTTATCCTCACTCTGGCTCATCCCGCACGCGGCTGCTACAAGGACCAGTGGCCATGGGACCACCGCAGCGTTGGGAATTTGGAGAGCCCACCGCTACCTTAACCACACAGCAGTCTTCCCCAGCGCGCTAACACGGCCCCGTGCAGACCTCAGAGCCAGGCCTGCCACCGAGGACCGATGGACACATTTCCCACCAATAAGCAAGGTCTCACCAGCCGGGTCGGTTTGGAGTCCCAGAGCCATCTGCGTGTTTACTTCTGAGCAGAAGTTTGCTTCTGAGACTGAGAGGGTCTCGAAGTCTCAGGTGGTTGGCAAATACAACCTTGCAGACCCTCCGCAGGAGTGGTTAGGGTGATGGCGCCATCTCTCTAGGATGAGACGGGGGTCTCTGGCCTCACCCGCCTCTTCTGGAAGAGCTGGTACAACTGATCTGGTCCAGTACAGGAGGTCACGATTGAAGCCAACGTTTCCACGTGTGGAGAGCTGGCCTTTGATTCTCAATTTGCTATTTCTGCTGCTCCCTTTCATCATTCCGTCACAGCAATGTATGTTTTCAAAAGGCAGGGTCCTCTGTATTATTTAATGCCTACATGTGGCTTGGACCTTGCCTGTTCTCGGGTGATCTGTAAGGAGAAACAGCAAGTTTATTAGATTTCTTTGGCAAGTCTGCACATTTTTAATATTTTCAGCCACCTTTTAAGGCTCTTGGTGCCTATTGTAAAGGACAGCCTGTTTGCATTTGCGCCAGTGCGTTTGAATTTCATGCATCCTATCTTTCGCAACAGTATCTTCTTAGGTTGACACAGAGTCACGATATTGCAGAAAGCAAATCTTTCGTTCTTGGGTTTTCAAATTGTTCCTCCTTGATGTGGGAAGGAAACAATGTAATAGTTTTTACTTCTTACTTTTACATACAATATTTTTGAACCTGACTAGGGAATGTTTTCATCCTCCTTCAAAGGGATTTTCTTTGGCACCGAGCTTGCCTGTCTGAAATCAGCCTGGCCCGCCCCTCCCCAGTTAGATAATCTATTCCCAAAGCAGCTTTGGCTTGCCATCAACACCTGGCTCCCTGGGCATCGGGAAGGTGTCTGAAGGTCTAGGGCGGCGGCTCACTGCTGTGATGCTCTGCTCAGAAAAGGGGTGGCCATGTTTCGTGTGGATGGGATCTCTGCGTGGGGCTGAGGCCACTGCTCTGCTGTGGCCTTGGAAATGATTTGACCGACTAGGGATGTGGTGCCCTCAAAATGTCCTGCTCACGGATCTTTTCAAAACCCACCGTTTCAGAGACAGGGCTCACCCATGCCAGAAACCGGCTATGCACATTTTTGAAGAATTTATAGAATCTTCTCAAATGTGTTCTATTTTTTGATTCTCAATACTTCAGGAGGCGAGCACTGCAGTCTTCATTGGTAAATAAGGATTTCATGCAGTGGCTCAGGGAGCTGGCAGCCCTGTCCTCTGGGGATCCCAGCAGCTGCCCTGGAGATGTGTCAGCTATGGAAGCGACCATTTGTTCAGAACAGTCATTTCAGTGACTCACTTGGAAGGAAAGGGCCAGCAGCATGCAAAGTGAAGCATCCTAAGTTCTATTTCCAACTTTCACATTTAACCCAGGTATGGCATTTTCGGCTTTCTCTGCCCCAGCTTTCCCATTAATTAAATGCACCTTCATTCATTCATCTGATACATAATCAATGGATACTTCTGTGTGCCAGGCAGCGTACTTGGTTCTAGAGATAGGATGGTGAACAAAAACAAGTACAACAGGGCCGGGGATTTAGCTCAGTGGTTTCGCCACCTGCTGCACAAGCGCAAGGACCCGAGTTCGATCCCCAGTACCAAAAAAGAAACAAGTACAATTGCATTTTCTCAGGGAGGCTTCATTCAGTGGAGATTTGATCATCACTAGTCACTCGACATTGTAAATATCATAATTGTGCAAACTGAAGGTGAAACTACAGGTCGATACTTTAAAGATAAGGAGACTCCTGGCCTAAGAGGCAACACAGGGGTGTTACTTTTTCTGAGAGGCCAAGGAAGGCTTCCTGAGGAAGCAGCACTGAGCAGGGAGCTTGGCAGAGGAGATAGGAGGCGAGAGGTCAGGGATAACATTATGGATCCACCCAGAGCTGTGCAGCAGATGGCAAAAGGCGCTGAGCTTGTTAGGCCCTAACATCATGTGTCCTCACTCAATAAGTGTCAGACGTTTAAATCGCTCACCAGGATGTGGACCTGCTACCTGACCACTGGACCTGGGAAAGCCAGTGGCCTATTTTGGCAGACACCCCACCCAGCCTCCCAGGGAAATTTCCTTTCTCCGGGGGATGAGCTCATCGCCATGCCAGATGGGTTTCCAGTGACTGATTATTGTGCAATCTGATTATTTTCATGTCATGCTAATTCCCTCTGAAAGATGGACACAGGATATAGGATCTATCTCCTTATCATCTCTAAAAGCTAGGGGACCGTCCCCAGTTAGGCCACGTACCCTGCAGACTGAGAGAACGCACACCACTTAAAACCGTGGCAATTCTGGCACCATGGTCCACTAATAGTAGCCTATTATTGTGCACATTAATCAGTTGTATCATAGGGTACATCAACTAAAGTGACTTCAGACTCTATAACAGACTTGGAACTCAGCGACTTAACACAATGGACATTTTGTACTGATTCGAAGTTGAACACGCTCTGGTTGGCAGACAGCTTATGGTGGCACTCAGTGCCGTGCTGTGACTCCTGCAGATGCCCATGTCCTCTTCACTCAGCTCCAAAGGAGGACAGAGAACACAGGAGCCTCAGTGAAAGACTCTTACGGGTCAGGCCTCGAAGGCTTCATCCCTCCTATGCCCATCTCATAGGCCAGAACTCTGACTCAGGGCTGCACCTGACTGCCAAGTCCAGATGGGTAAGCGGCCATCCACTTACCCAGAGCCATGTACCTGGGCCAAGGCAGTGTCCTACAGAGGCAGTGAAGTAGTCAGAGTGACCCCCTTTTCTCTGCAGGGGAGACAGCCCAGGATACCCAGGGACATCTGAAACCTCAGAGAATACTGAACCCTATATATGCTAGGGTTTTTCTTATCCATGCAAACCTATGATAAATTTTAATTTGTAAATTAGACACAGCAAGAGATTAACAAGTAACAATAAAATACAACAATCCTAATAAATGTTATGTGAATGTAGTCTCTCTCTCAACAGATAGTACGTGAGACCTCTTCTCTGGCGTATCTAAATTGCCAGCATCTCCCTTGCACTTCAGGACATTATTAAGGAAGCTAGGGCTGCTTGAACACAAGTACAGGCACACACCAACAGTGACTTGTGGGCAGGCAGGGTGTGCAGCATGGACACGCTGGGCAGAAAGATTGTTCATATGGAATGGTGGGAGGTTTTGTCATGCTGCCTAGAACAGCGTACAACTTAAAACTGATTAATTGCTTATTTCCAGTATCTTCCATTTAATATTTTTGGACCATGGTTGACTGCAGGTAACTTAAACCCAAGAGAAGCAAAACTACAAATAAAGGTAGCCTAATGTAAGTCCCAACTCCTAGGTGATAATTCGAAGACAGATTACCTGTGGAGTCCAAATCTTCTCATCTGTAAAATGGAAATGCTAACACCGCTGATTGTGTTATCCTTAGGACTGAATGAGGTGTTTACATAAAGTACTTAGACCAAGACTGATAAATGATATGTGCTTATCCATGGTAAGCCATTATTATCAATTTATTCATTTGCTACAAAGCAAAAGCAAATTAGGGCCGGGGATGTAGCTCAGTGGCTCCGCGCCTGCCTGGCAAGTGCAAGGTCCTGAGTTTGATCCCAGTACGGAAAAAAAAGTAAAAGCAAATTGAAAGATGGTTCCTTCACATTATCTCATCTAAGAAGTAAGCGAGGATATAAAACAACATTCTTTAATTCCAAAACCAAACAAACCTCAGTCCCCAAAATCAGTACGGATTATCATCGTAGCTATGGTGATCTGCCTTTAACTTTCCAGAGGAAATTTAGGGGAGATTTTGATCAACAATTACACCAGGAAATAGGCCCAGCCAAAGCTTCTAGCAGGGATTTCGTCGTCTCGGGAGCAGGTCATTCCCCAGAGGATGACGGTCACAAGTTGACCGTTCCTAGAAGCCCAGAGCGCTCTGCACTCTGCCCCCCCCCCCCCGGACTGGGCCAAACCTTCTGTGCTTCCTCCTCCTCCTTGGCACAGACGGGAGCGCAGGCCAGCCGGGCACGTCCCAGGCAGGGAGCGCTTGCTAACACTCAGCCCTGGGGCACACTGTGGCGACACCGTGTCCAGAGCGCTGCTCCAGGAGCAGCGTGGAGGTGCCAGCGCTCGCTGTGTGCCGGGCAGGAATCGAGGGCGTGTGGAAGTCAGCATGGCCCTCCTTCCAGCTTCTTCGTTGTGTTTAGTTCACCCGCCATGCTCACAAAGGCTGGGATAAGCCCTTGAATAGTTAGCTCAGCTGTTGTGACATAACCTGGTCATTGCCTGAAATGAACTTCTTGAAGTTCTCAGGGATATTCAGCCTCTCAAGCAGTGATTTCAAATCTTCAAAAATAAAATGAAACACAGCTGTTGAACACGGATCGGCACTGTCTGATTCCCGCTGATGGGGAGGAGACTTTGACTGGGAAGGGGCTTCCACATCCGGAAGTGCGCACTGCTCAGAGCCCCACCAGTGCTGTCCAACAAAACATGCGCACTCAAGCCACTTCTGAGAATGAGCTGCCTAGAGTGCTGGGTGCTGTGTGATCTCAGACCAGTGTAATCGCTCCCTTCCATCAAGGCTGCTGGTACAGACCAACGGTGTGTAGTTCTGACCACGCATTTTACCTGCATGCGAATTCTCCCAGTGATCCAGTGCCCACGCTACTCTGATTGAGGACTCCATTTCCCCGGGAAGGAAGCAGAGGTTGGTCACATGGCCAAGGGCGTCCAGCATACTGGAGCCTGGTCTTGCTGGCTGGCTCTGGTCACTGTAGCCAGCACAGGCCATGCTGATCATCTGTCATCGGGAGGGCTTCCTTTCTCCCACAGCCACTGGAGGAAAGACTGCCTCAGTCCTGGGAGCGTCTGGCTCCTGCACTGGTGTGCTGAGGAGTCCTTAAGGGTGGATGGACACTGGGTTTTGCCCTCTGCCTTTGTCTACCGCTGCAGGTTCTTCCTGCAGTGTGGTCTGAAGGAAGGAAACAGAGCTTTTCCAGCCGTCAGTCCGTGAGTCTCGCAGGCGCCGCTTTGGCCAAGGTTAGAGATTCTTGGTATCAGAAGGTGACACTCACTGTGTACTTGATACACGTGGCCTGCACGCGTCCATGCAATCCTCAAGGGCATGGAGGGGGGAGAGACCTTACCGTCCAGTTTTGTACTCGAGGAGACGGAGCCCCTGAGAACTTTGAATCACAGGGCCTGGACCACACAGCGAAGCAGCAAAACAGGATTGAAAGCCAGTCCATTTGACTCCCGAGGTCACGTCCGAGGCCTGAGGTCATTTGGAAGGGTGGGTGTGAGAAATCGCCCTTCCATGGGCCCTCACGCCATCTCCTCCAGCCTCCAACTCTCCTGGCTGACCTGTATTTCCACGGCCACACTCATTATAGCTTCAAGCATCCCCGCCTTGCTGCTTTCTTGTTTCAGTCAACCACAGGAGTTTCTTGATTGGGCCAGCGGTGGTGTGCTGGCTGCGGATAGGATACCAGAGCTCTGTGGCTGAATCTGTGTTAGCTATGTGGGTGCTGTCTGTTCACTTTGCTTCGGTTCCCTCCGCTGCAAAACAAGGATAATAACTTCGAATTTTTATAGTAATGAGTGAGACATTGTGCACACTGCTCTTCGCACTGTGCTGATAGACAATACAGTCCATAAGAGGCAGCGCGGCTGTGACTAACATTGTCAATTTGTACTCAGTCCACCAATGTTGATTGAATTACAGCCCAGCCTGTGTCCTAATCCTGAGAGAGCAATGCAAAAGATCGCTAGGTTGTTTGCTACAGCTTTCAATATAGCTGGGTAAATTAATCAGCTAAGTAGGAAAAAATAACTTGTAACACATAGCAGTAGCTCACAGGCCAAGGGAAAAGTGTGGACAGTAAGGACGGGTGGGTTTCAGAGGAAGAAGCAGCCAGCACTGAGAGCGAGTTTCCGAGAGGAAGTTGGAGAATAGACAAGATGGAGGGCAGGGTGGGTTTCCGAACAGCAAAACGGTGCAGGCCAAGGGAAAGTGTGGAAAACCGGGGCTGTGTTCCCAGTCACAGTACAGCATCAGCTTCTGAGGCAGACTGGGGAAGAGCAGGAGTAGGAGAAGTGGTGGGGAGCCGAAAGCACAGGGGCACCCAAAGGAAGGGATGGCCGCGGCTCGAAGGTGCTGGGGCGCAGTGTGCCCGGCCGAGAATGAACACTGCAGGCCAGAAAGGAGGCTGAGACTCCCGAAGGGGTGTGTCTGAGCGTTGAACCATCAGTTTTGAGACAGGCGTCACACTACCTTCCCGCGCCCCTCTGTGGGGAAGAGGCCTGGCCCTGGCTCACTCTCACCGTGGTGGCCCTGTGGTCAGCGTCCTACCTCCTTTCAGGACTTCCTGAGCTGGTGACAGGACCAGAAGGTCCAGAGGTACCAGGTGGGGGTGTCGGGCTGGCAGGAGAGTCAGACCTGAATGGGGAGCTCACCGTGAATCTCGGTTTTTGGAAATCGCTTGTGCTTTCTGCCCCTCCCGGGCCTTTGTGAAGGGCCAACAGTTGAGAGTTGCTAGCGTGTCTTACTTACTTTTCTGTCATTGAGACAAAATATCCAGCACCCAAAGTTAAAGGGGAAGGTTTACTTGGCTCACAGTTCGTAGAGGTTCAGTCCATAATCAGCTGGCTCCAAGGCGGGGTGGCAGAGCAGGCATCGCAGAGGAGAGCAGTTCATGGGGCACAGGGGGTAGCAAGGCAACAAGGGATCTTACGAGTGTGCTCTTGTTTCCCTACCTGACCTCCCACCATTCCACAAAATCCTAACTCTGCTGGAAAACTCAATTCCTTTGCATCTTAAAATTCACTGCTAATCTTCTAGTTAGTAGACACGTGACCCAGGAAATGCACTCCAGACAGGCACCGTTGTTCTCTGTCATGGCACGCTGGAGATGAGCTTCGGTGACGCTGCTGTCAGACTGGTACAGGCCTAATGCCAGCTCCTCCACCTGTCCCTGCCACTACTTAGCTGTCTTTAGCTTCAGTTGTGTCTTCTGTAAAATGGGTCAACATCGATCTCATAGAGGCTGGTTTGGAGGAGGAGCAAGCCCACATACAGGGCTCAGCACTTTGTATCGCACACCAAGGTGCCTAGTAAATGGCACTTGTCCCTTTTCTTTTTTTGGTGCCAGGGATCGAACACAGGACCCTCCGCTAGCTCGGCCGGCTGTGGCACCACTGAGCTAAATCCCCGGCCCCACTTGTTTCATTATTCATCCTTGATTCGTCACTGAAACGGGAGGGAATTTAGCGCCCCTAGGAAGGGCCTTCACTGCAGCTTTAGGGATGAATTTGAAAAGCTTAAAATAAAAACCCGTGGATATTTTTCACATGCATTACAAATTTCAAATCAAGAATGGGAGACCAGAGAACTGTTCTTTGTGCACACTGCTTCATGCATAACACTGATGCCCTCCCTGCCAGGGGTGCCTGTGCCCAGCTCCACCCCTCCCGCTGTGTGGGAAGGCTGGTGTCGCCGCATGTGGGACAGTTTCTCTGCATGGCCTGTGACGCGCTAGAAATTCCAGAACAAAGTAGACCCCGTGGGGCACTGGCTCCATGTTGGCAAATACACCTTCCATCAGGCACCACCTCTGCTATTGCAATGTGCTTTTGATTACAGGGGGAGCTGCAGGCCCAGAGTTGAGTTAGCCCCTAGGCCTGTGCAGAAGGCCTACGGGTCAATATCGCAGCTCATGCAGAGTGGAGCTGGCCTGGACCAGCGGGAACCTCATGTACCCACTGTGCGGTCGGCCTCTGCGGCCCCCAGTCCCACCTGCATTCCTACTTCAGTAACTTGGGCTGGGAGAAGGACGGATCACCCATCAAAGGGCACTTACGAGAAGAATTATTAAAATCGGGGTGGAGGACTACCTCAATATGATGTATGCTTTGCAAAGATCTTGTGACATTTGAAAAATGAGGCCTGTCTGAAGAAAGAAAATTGTGTCCATGGCTAAAAAAACTGGAGCCAATGTCCTTTAGTAGAGGAAGATTCAAACTGCTTTTGAAGACAATGTGCTCATGATTTCCAGCCAACCTGCACTCCAGTGCATCACCGATTAAAGCGTAACAAGAGCCAGGTTGGTGCAAAGACCCAGACCCGAGCTCGAGCACAGCACTCCGAGAGGTGAGCTGCAGGGCTTCGGACTCAGCCTGTGGGTCTTCGATGGATTCTGGGTGCTGCCTTGGTGGAGCTCTGCGGGGACCCAAGTCCCAAAGCCCGGCAGCCAGCAGCAGGGAGCGGGGAGCCCACAGCGGGCTGGGAAGGCAGAGTGGGGCTGCTGGTGCTGGGCCAGTGCAGGCAGGGCTGCTGAGCACGGCAGGAAATGCTGGTCAGGAAGCGGGGGAAGCAGCACTCGCTGAGTGGAGAGCTGAAAACTGCTCATTGGGGTGGCTTCTGCCCTGCCGCCCTGCACGGGCCGCATCCCTCCCTCACACACATCCAGTTTCTCAAGGGCGCGTGTGCCTGTGCGGAGGAGCCCGGGAGACACAGGCCCCGCGGGCTGTAGACCACCACAGTCTGCTGGACCCTCTCAGCCCAGCCAGACATGGATTGGCACCTCCCTCCCTGTCTGCCCCCCGAGCTGGACACCAACCCTCCAAGCTTCCACGTCCTGGCTAGGGCGACATCAGTGGCCACCACTCCTTAAACTCTTTCGAACTCCCCCCCTGCCCTGCCACCTCTGTGTCCTCAGAGAGCCACGTGAGCTGTCAGCTGTCGCACCAGCAGCCTGTCCACTCTGCTCCAGTGTTTCTGCAACTGCTCACCTGTCGACGTCCCGGTGCTCAGCGCCTTGACCCTGCGCTCCACTGCTCCCTGCGTCTCCTCCTCTGCGCCTTCTCACTTCCCTTGCAGTCTCCTTGGCTCCTTGTAGCGCCAGAATGGCTAAGCCCAAAGCTAGTTTTCACTCTTAATCTCCTCTCTGGGCGTACTCCCTTTGAATCGAAGAATTTTTTGAGTACCATGATGTTCTTGTCCGTGACTCCCAAATATAAGGGAAGCTTATGTTCTGTTGGGCAAGAGAGACGATTAGTAAAGAAATAAGATATGGAAAAGGACTTCCTGACATGAGCATGTCTGAGCTGAAACCCAAATGGTGGAAGAGAACAAGCCAAGCAAACGTCTGGGGAAAAAAAGAAAAAGCTAGAAGGCAGCAGGAAGGCCAAGTGCAAAGGTCCCCAGGCAGAAACAAGTGTGGCCTGCTACAGGAAGAGGGGAGACTCGTGGCTGGGGAGGACAGAGCAGCAGGAGTGAGGTCAGCAGGGCAGGTCCTCCACACAGTGTTGCACGCTGCTCAGCCTGGCGAGGGCATTATCTAAGCTGCTGCAGACTCCTTGAATGAAAAGATCAGGCCCGCCTTGCTTTTCTATCTCCGAAAGCACAACACTGTTCCATTTCAGTGAAGGGAACAACGGAAGGCAGAAATGAAATCTGTGAGGATTCAGACCTTCTCAAATTAAAACCAATCTTTGAGTCATTGATCAAATGATGCCAAAAATAGCATCACTGGAAACATCAGTAAATGCTGCTCGAAACAGCTAAGGCCAGTGTCCCCTCCCTGTAAGCCTCCACCTGAGGGAGTTCAGCATCCCCTACAGCCGCTCATCTGGCTCAGGACTTCCGGGTGTGCACGTCTCTGGTCTCCTCGGCCAGCTGTGGGTGGAGGAGGATTCCTGACCCAGACTAAGGCCAGATCCAGTGGACCAGAGGACTTTCCAGGGAAAGAGCCCGGGCGGTGCGAACTCAGGGATGCTGCTAATTAAAGAAACACTGCTGACTCCTGATGACATGGAAAATGACTAGCATCTTATTTCATGTATTCCAAACAGGAAAATACACAGATGTGAAATCTCATGCCCACTGCTTCTGAAAAAGATGCTGAGAAATCTCAGCAGTTTAGGGAGCAGCTTGGAGTCAGAAAGCTCAGGATCATGTATCAGCTTGGGTGCGTTGACTGTGTGACACAATGTCACTCAGCCACTCTGGGCCTTGGGGTCTGTTAATCAGCCACGCATTGCCATAGCAAATACCTGAGATGGTCGGTTTGAAAGAGCAGAGGTTTACTTTGGCTCACAGGCTGGCCTTGGCTTTGGGCCTGTGACAAGGCAGCCCACTGTGGCAGGCGGGGGTGGTGGAGCAGCTTCAGTCATGTCATGGCCCAGGAGCAAAAGAGAGAGAGGAAGGGGCTGGACTCCCACAGTCCCCTTCCAGAGCTGCCCCCAGTGACCTCAAGCCTCCCACTAGGCTCCGCCTCTTAAAGGTTCTACCACCTTCCAGCGGTACCCAGCTGTGGAGGAGGCCTTTAGCACGAGCCTTTCAGGAACGCTGCAGATCACCCTATAGCAGGCTCATCATCAGTAACAGGAATGCATAACTACTGTCTACTAGGGTAGACGTGAAATTGCTTGTAAGTCATAAAGGATGTGGCAAAACAAGTTTGAAGCTTTTGAAAAATCTCGGCAGTGGTCTTATTTTAATTACAAAGGGTCCAGGGTTCCTTTTGATTCAGGCTGGCTAGACAGGCGCTCCTAGGACCCGCACTGTTTTCCCCACTGAGGTGGGGCAGGTACGCATTGGAGGCTCACCCTGGAGGCACGTCCTCATGACAGTGTGAACTAAGTGGCTAAGGGAGTAAGGGAAGCAGTGCTTCGAAAGTTAAGTTTTAGAAAGCAGGCAGGAAAATCCCAGCGACCCTGTCATGTGTACCACCACAGCGTGGCAGGGGCTCCTCTCACAGATTCCGCCACGCCAGGGATCTACAAGTCCTTTCTTGGGCACCAACAACAGATCTGGCTCTACTGAGTACATGGCTTTTTGAAAGCAGAGGTCTTTAAAAGTTGCCGCACAGTAATCAAAGACCACTTGATGGTATGTTTTGAATTAGTACTAAAAATGAGCACATCAGTTTCTGAGCTCTACCAAAGAGCCACACTTGGAGGAAGTTTGACATCGACCGCAAATGGTGAAATGACATTTCAATAATCAAGAAAATCATTCCCATTCCCACTTTAAAAATCCTTTTATTCAACCGGCCGTGCTGAATGCTTCTAACCCCAGGACTCTGGGAGGCTAAGGCAGGGGGATGACCAGTTCAATCAAGCCCAGCCTGGGCAACTTAGTGACTTAATGAGACCCTGGCTGAAAAACAAACAATAAAAGGCGGGGACACATATAGCCCGGTGCGAAAGGCCTGGCTTCGGTGCCTGTACTGAAAAGGAAATCCTCTCATTCAGTGTTTGTCCATGTGGTTGGTACCTTTGCTTCCTCTGCTGCCTTCTTCTCCCGCTCGGAAATTCCCTTTTAACTGCTCCGTCCTCTCCCCAGTTTCATCCTCAGTCTTCATCTTCAATCCTTTTTACTCCATTGAATAAGTCATCTGCCTGCCAAAATATAGACACCTGTAGTGGCTTCTGGTTGCTTATTTCAGGACCAAATGTTTTATCATCAAAATCCTTTTTATGTGGAATCATATACCAGACTCCCAAAATATAAAAGAGATTTGAAAATGATATTTTAACAGCATCAATGTACAACATGTGTTTATTAAAGGCCATTCAATGGAAACCATATTTGGTTGCACAATCACGAGAAAATTCTGGCCTGTTCTCATCCATTATTGCCTTATGTGAGTGGATGTACTAAGGCTAGTACAGTATTTCCCCTGACCACTGATGACACAGAGAATAATTAACCAAAAAGGAACTTGTGCAAATTCAAATGGATCCCAGTGATAGAAGAAAAGGACTTCGGATCAAGTTCAGCATCAAGACAGGTAGACCCGCTGCACAGGTCAAACACTGGTAGCCTCCACTGTGATATGGCGATAGTTAGCTTACCACCACTGCAACCAAATACCTGGGAAAAAGGAGGAAAGGTTTGGATTCATGGTTCCAGAGGTTCAGTCCATGGTGAGCTAGTTCCATGGCCTTAGGCCTGTGGCCAGGCGGAAGCATCATGGCAGAAGGGCATGGTAGAGAAAATGCGCTTACCTCATGGTGGCCAGGGAGCAGAGAAAGAGGAAAAGAGCCAGAAAGGAGGGGCCTCTCCAAGACCGTGTCCCCATGACCACGCCTGCCAAGTTTGCTTCATCTCCCAGTGATGCCACAAGCTACGATCCCTTCAGTGGACTAGCCTTCTGCAAGCTTCGGCAGCCTTTGGGAGATATTTTAGACCTAAACCCTAACATATAGGCCTTAACCATAACATATGGAGTGAAAATAGTAAACATGATATCTGCTATAATTTAAAAATACTGTGTGTGTTTCCTTAACGAGAACTGAAACCAGTCTTTCCAGAACCCCAGGCACCCCACGTAACCACAGTATTAGTGGTCTGATCATTCAAGGCCTTCCCAACTCCACCTTACCAAGAGGGAGGTAACATTAGACCTCAGGCCTCTGGGAGGACTCTGCCTCAGTTCCCTCTTCTGTTTAATTGGAGCCATGGACAGTTCACTGAAGATTAAGTGCTCAGGGCAATGCACACAGCTGCCTTTCTACTAACACACAATTAGTCTCCACTTGCATCAAATCCTCTCTTCATCGTTCCCTGAACCCCTGGCACTCTCTGGTCTCCGCTTTTCTTCCTCAAGTTTCCATACTAGGGCAAAAGCAACCCCTCCTTCCCACCTAGGCTTTAAGACACACTTTCTTTCCTTTCCTTTTCTTTTTGGTACCCGGGATCGAACTCAGGACCTTTCGCTTGCAAGGCAGGCGCGGAACCACTGAGCTGAATCCCTGGCCCCAAGACACACTTTGACTGAAGGCTTCAGTGGTGCCCTCCCACAGCCCACTTGTCTGTTCTCCTCTGAGGTCCGTGTGCATTCCTGGAGACTTTTATGCTTCCCCGCATCAGTTCTCCTCGTGTTTGTAGTTGTTTGTCTGGCTTCCTCCTCTCTGTGCCTCGGTTTCCACAAGGCAGGTCAGAGCTGCTGCTGTTGACTGCTACACCTTCAGGATAGAGCCAGGCAGAGGACAGACAGCCATAGACAGGTGGACGGATGGATGGACAGGTACGTAGGTAGACAGACAGACAGACGGATAGATGCTGACTGCCTGGACTTCTCACTCACTGGACACATACCCTACTTTGTCAGGTTTTTTTATATGGCCATTTTAAGTGCTCCATTCTGATGTTTAACTGATCAATCACTCCATTGATTAATAAGGAGAAGGCCAGGAAAAGAATAGAATTCAGAACAAGGTACAGTGGCACACATTTGAAATTCCAGCTACTTGGGAAGCTGAAACAGGAAGATCACAAGCCAACTTGAACAATTTAGCAAGATTCTGTCTCAAAAAAATTTTTTTTAATTTTTTTAAAGGCTAGGGATGTAGCTCAGCGATAGAGCACTTGCCTAGCATGCATGAGGCCCTAGGTTCAATCCCTAGTACTACCAAAAAGAAGAAGAAAAAAGAAGTTGGAGGGTGTGAAAGACTGGAATATATTCCCATGGTAAAATATCACTAAAATGTTAGTCAAGTACCACCAGAGCTTTCAGATTGACCTAAGGGAAGTGAAATATATTCAGGGAATAAATGACACTATGTAACTTGGGGAAAGTGAACCAGATGAATTCTGTAAACATGTGACAGCTACACAGGAACACTTACAGTCTTTTTTAGGGTAAGAAAAGACTCTCTGGTCCTCCCAGGGCCTCCGACATTCACTGACCTGCCGACAAGATGGCACCAGTGGCCATGGGATTCTGGGTAAGCACCACATCCAATTTCCTGGTTCTTGCTCAGGCTTCGCCCATCAGAAAGTCTCGTGTTCAGGCGAGGCCTGCCTACAGAAGCCCGGCTGAGCTCCTTCTTCTTGCTCCTGGGTTTCAGGTTTGTCACTGGCCTTCCAGGAATGCTGGGTCAGGGCACGGTTATAGCAAACAGGGCCCCTTTCTTTCTCCCGTGTGAACCTGACTGTTAGTTTTAGGGCCCACAGTTGCCCCATGCCAGGGCAATCCTCTTTCCTACCTCCTGAAGCACCTGATGGTGCCTCAGTTGCTCAGAGAGAGGAAAAGGCGAGTTCTTGGGGAGGTGTAGGTAATGCATGGACTCCGATTAGGGCCTTGTTTTCGGCCAGATGAGGGTAAGGCCAGGGCCTCTGACCCTGGCCTGGTCTGGCTTCCTCCTGGAAGTCTGCAGTAATGAGCAAGGAAGTGCTGGACCCCTTGCTGGGTTAGGTGGGCAAGGAGACGGCCTCTGCAGCCAGCCTCACAGTCCCTATGTGCTGGAAAGGGGAGGTGGCGATATTTCCAGGGGTGGCCCTGGCAGTAAGTGTACTCATGTGGGCTTCATTAAATGATGTGTCCTGCAGAATGTGGAAAGTCTCCCAGCCACGTACAGCACACACGGCTCACCAGGCAGAAGCTGGTTTGAATGTGAACCTGTACAGAGCCCAGCCTGCTGACAAGCAGACGGTGGTGCCCAGGGACACCTCAAGCTTTACGACTACATATTTAAACATTTATGAGACTTGAACTGTGTTCTATTAAAATGGTTTTTAAAAAAGGCAAGGAAAAAAATCAAAATCCCGGGCCTTCTAGTAAGGGTAATTAGCCCCAAATGTTTCATAAAGCGTCTGATAGCATTCTGGTTTTAAGCTCCTTTCCCAGGCCTGTTAGAGATAAAGAGAAGAAAGGAGTCTATTAAAAATTCATTATTAAAAAATCACATAGCCAAACAAGCATCTGGACCAGTGTTTAGGGGGAGGGTAACTGAGGCCTCATCCAAGGTGAGAGACTAAAGTGTTCTGCAGAGAAAATGCCTGCCATGTGGGCTTGGCTGCTTTCTTCACACCTGTGGAAGAAATTCCCCTTTTCCTCCATCCCCACTGGCCCTAGGCCTGGATCCGCCTGCGTGGCGTGGGCCATCCTGCTGCCTGGCCTGGGTCTGCCCTGTCCATCGTTCCCTCTGCTGGGGAGAGCCAGGAGAGTGGCCGAGCAGTAGCAGCAACGCCACATCCAGCCAGGGCAGCCCCTGCCGGGTCCTACGCATAGCTAAGGCTCAGCTGACTGCCCCCTCCCCACCGTGAGGCCACACATCTGGGCTCCCTGGCCCGGTCTTGTGTGCCGCTGCGTGCTCCAGCACACCCATCTTCCTCAGAAAGCATCTCCTGAGCTTCCTCACTCTACAGGAGGGGCGGCCCGAGCAACCAGTCAGCAACTGAGGCCGCAGGCGTCTGCAGAAACAGCTAGGACTGAAGGAGCAGAGGAGGCGTGGCTGTTGGGGCACTGAGTGAACCTCGACCTTTGGCCTGAGCTAATCTCCAATCTATCTATCATCTATTTATCAAGACAGAGTCTCTAAATGACCAAGCTTCCAAGGCTGGACTTGACCTTGCAATCCTCCTGTCTCAGCCCCCAGAGTGCTGGAATCACGAGTGAACACCACCCCAGCTCAGAGCACATTTCCATCTAATCCCAGGGAAACACCTGAGCCTATTTTTCCATTTTAGTTTGTTTAGTTTATTAACACATGTGCACAGTACACAATGTTCACAATCCCTGGGAGGACTTGGTAATGTGCACACCATCATCATTCCTTCCCCCATCCCATTTCCCTCCCTCCCTCCCTGCCTCCCCTCCCGCCATGCCTTGATCCCCTTCCTTTTCTTGGTGTGTGTTTATGGTGCATCACGGTCGCACTCCTTGTGTGGAGATGGCACACGATCTTAGCACATCCCAAGTCCTTTGCTCCTTCCTTAGCCCTTCAGCCCTTTCCCACCCTCCATCTCTGGACCTCCTTCCCCTTTGAGATGGATCTATCTTTCCACTTCTACTGTCTTTTATTTTGCTCTTTATTTTTACTGTGGGATTCTCATATGAGAGAAAATATGTGATGTTTAATCTTGTGTGTCTGGTTTATTTCACTTACCATTATGGTCTCAAGGGGCATCCATTTTCCTACAAATGGCTCAAGTTTATCTCTCTTTATGGCAGAGTAGTGCTCCATTGTGTGTAAATAGCACATTTTATCCATTCATCAGTTGATGGACATAGAGGACTGCTCCCAAGATTCAGCTATTGTAAATGGTGCTGCTATAAATATGAGCATGCATAGATCGCTGTAATACGATGTCTTTAACTCTTTGGGGAAGATACCTAGAAGGGTAATAGCAAGGTCATGTGGAATTTCTAGTTTTCGTTTTCTGAGGAATCTGCACACTGATTTCCATAGTTCCAGGTTTGTACTAGTTTAATTCCCACCAGTAATGGAGAAGGGTTCCCTTTTCCCACAACCTCACAAGCACTTGTTATTGTTGGATTTTGGGATGGTGGCCGTTCTTTCTGGTCTGAGATGGAATCTCAGTGTTGTTTTAATTGGCATTTCTCTAATGGCCAGTTGTGTTGGGCATCTCTTCGTGTATTCATTGGCCGTCTTCACTTCTCTCTGACTCTGTGGTGAAGGGCGTGGCCTCTGTCTCATAAACACAGGCAGACAGCTGTGTTGGTTCTGATGTCACCTGCCTGGTGGGGTCCTGGTGGATGGTCTCACCCTGTCCAGCTGTTGGCTCTCTTTTCTGGAGGGGAAAGGATGCTTGAGCGCTCTTACTGGTGAGCCCATGACCCAAGGCTTTTCCTTCACACTGTGCCCTCTCCCTGGAGCAGGGCCACTCTGTCCCAGGCCTCCCTGAGCGGGACTTTAGCAGCTCTTAATCCCAGCGGTCCAGCCTGCATGCCCACCACAGCCATGTGTGTTTGCAGTACTAGGGTTTGAACCTGGAGCCTTCACACCAAGCTACATCCCAGTCATTTTTTAAATTTTGAGACAGGGTCTCCCCAAGTCACTCAGTTCCCCTGTCTGGGCTCCAACTTGCAGTCCTCCTGTTTCAGCCTACCAGAGTGCCAGAGTTACAGGCATGCACTGTCCCCAACTCCATAGCAGGTGTTTTTAAAGGCAACATTGATATTTGGCTCCTGTATTATCTAAAAAGAATGAAAATCACTCACCTTATACACACTCGAGAACACCTCTGATTTGGGTTTTTCATCGAATCAACTGTTTTGATGAGAAGTTTCCTCTGGAGTTGGTGCCCTTCCTGGACGCTTTGCCATGCTGAGGAATCACAACACATGGAAGTATGCAGTGTGAAAATTCACCCTGCAGCTCCCAGCAACTTCATACAGTTTATAATGAGCGAAATTCCCGGCCTGCATGTGAGTGGAGATGTGACACTGCCGCTGCCCACCTTGGGTTTTCCACATTTTGTTTCTTCCAAGGAAGACAAAAACAGAAGCTATTTCTTTTTAAACCTTTTCTTTACCATCTGGAAGAAGTCTTTCTGGCTGGGCACAGAATTCAGGCTCTGTCTTGATGGGTATAAAATCTGCCCTTTCTGGGCATCCTGGGCACGAGTGCCAAGGCTCGAGTCTGCTTAGTCTGGGAAACTGTCAGCCTTGGCCTCCCCCTGCAGGGCCAAGGGGGGCCCGCAGTCTCGGGTGTCTGGGGAGGTTGCTCAGGCGGCTCCTTGCTCCCCGCGGGGTGCCCTGCCTGTGTGGAGATGGCCATAGCAGAGGGGCTGTCAGCGCCTCAGGGAGCCTTGGCGCTTTCATTTGCAGGGAGTCAGAACCTTTCTGGGCCATTTACCGCAGTGCTGAGCGGTCCTCAGGGTGAGGAACCAGGAAGGACAGGGCTCCTTCCTCACAGGCTGTCCTGAGGCCCGGGTACCACCCGGAGCACGGTCTCGAGCTCGCCTGGTGCCTGCCGGCTGCGCCCCAAGGGAGAGAGCAGGACTCGTCATCGCGGGAGACCCCAGGGGCTCCTGCCACGGTCCTTGGGCCATCGAGTTGGTACCTGACGAGACGGGGGTTCCGGGCCAGGAAACGTTGAGCCTGCTGTGCAGGACAGAGCCTCACCCCAGCCCGGGCACTTCCTGCTAAGCAGCTGCCAGACCCCACTGCAGCTCTGCCAGCAGCACCTCCAGGCGCCCATGAGCCTGTGCGGCATTCCCGCTTCTGCTCTCCTCCTGCCTGTTTCGTTTGGCGCGGCTGCTCTCTGTCCTTAGCATGCTGTCTTTACTTATCCTTCATTGGCTACACTTACTTTGTGTGGTACTAAGTCAGACTGGCGGTCAGGTCCTCGTGAGCCCGTAGGCTCCTCCCACCCAGAGTCCTGACTCGGGCTGCAGCGGCACCGCGGAGCTGAGAGCCAGCGCCGCCGGGTTGCGCACCAGCCGTGTCACCGCTGGCATGCGGAAGCTGTCTGGCCACACTGGTGCAGGTGGGCACGGAGACACGACACGCGTTCCGAGCTGGGCCTGTGGACAAGGCCCAGAGTCAGGGTGCTTGAAGGGCCAGGTCGATGCGCCCCACTGTGACCCTGCTGTCCCCCAAGGTAGCATTCTGCACCTCCCTGTCTCAGCCTCCCGTCCTGGTCAAGGCTGAGTTGCCCTCCATTCCGCAGTGCTCTCAGGACCCCAGGCAGGAGAGTCAGCGGGTGTGAAGGGCGGGATGGAGTCGCTCGGCTCCAGAGTTTCAGCTCACAGGCTGAGAGAGAAGCATCTCAGGGGAGATTCCAGGTTCAGCACACGGGTGTGCGTTTCCCGAGGGCAACTGTGCAGTGGAGCCCCTCAGGGAGGGGAGGGAGACCCCAGCGGCTTGCAGCCCCCACAGCACTTGGCGTGATCTGAGGGGCCAGCGAGGGGAGCCCAGCAGACGCTGGATGGTGGCCATGGCCTTAGCTTCAGCGGACGCTGACCCCCAGGAAGCAGGAGCAGGCCGCAGACTTGGATCCACCGCGCACACGGGCTGTTGTGATGTCCCTGCCGCACCCGGGGCCAGCCGCTCTCGGTGGGCACGAGTGGACAAGCGTTGAGTTATTTGCTCATGTTTATTTAAAAGAGCTGTCCTAGGGCCAGGGATTTTTTATTTTGAGACAAAGCCTCACCAAGTCGCCCAGGCAAGACTTGAACTTGCTGTCCTCCTGCCTCAGCCTCCCTCAGAGCTGGGATTCCAGGCATGCACCCCCATGCGCAGCTGGAAAATAATGCCTTACTGAGCCTTATCGGTGTAGATCCTGTGTGACTTACAAAATATTTCACTGATCAGGATATGGAGCTTCATTTTCCAAGTAAGGTGCTGAGATGAGAAAGACTTCTCACTGCCAGAGGGGAGTCAACCCGGGCTGTGCGCCGACTTCCCTTGCCATGGTGACACTAGGGAGCGACGCAGGTAGAAACTGCCAGGAAGGACGCGCCTCTGTGCAGCAGCACTGGCTGTGTTAGCTCTGTGGGCTAATTCCAGAGTTCTATCCCTCTCTCTTAGTCAGGCCTGTTGCTAAATTGGGAATATTTCCATATCATTGGCCTTTGACATAGGGACATTTTTCTGGAGAAGAAAAAATATTCAAACTTTCACGTTAATGCTGGGAAAGTACAACCCTCAAAAATGTGGCCGTTTCTAAAGTCAGAGCCAGTCTGAAGTTTATATTACACATAAATCCCGCTTGTCATGCCAGGGAGACAAGTCAAGGGTTGACAGTTAAGCTGGCCAAGCTGAAATGTTTCCTGAAGAAATTAGAATTCCCAAATAATGTATTACAGCTGCTACTTTATGAAAAATAGAGGCAAGTTTGGTTTGGTAATCTCATGATAAAATAAGAAGTAAATCCAAAATATAACTAAAATCATGTGGTTAACAATTTTCAAAACCTCAAATGATCTCCAGGTTGGTTTCTCTCCTTAATCTCATCCTATCCTGATTAATCCCAGGATGCTCCCAACAATGTGAAGCACAGGATTGGTACCGGAATTGAATCCCTACAACTATTTCATTGGTGGTGCTTCCCACGCCCGGCCACTTCCTCCTAACCAGGGTTTCTCAGCCTCACTTTCATGACTTGGGGCAGATACTCCCTCATCCGGGGAGGGATGGGGCCTGTGTTTAGCCTTTAGCAGTGTCCCTGGCTTCCACCCATCAGATGCCAGCAATACCCCCCGCCTGTGGCAACTGAACACATCTCCACACGTTGCCAGCTATGCCCCTGGGCTTGGGGAGAGGCAGAATCTCCCCAGCTGAGAACCTCTGTTAGCCCCTTCATGCCCACTTCACAGCTTTGGCAAAGTTTAACCTAAAATTTGTGCTGGATGCATATACGATATTATAATACATTGAGACTCAGAACAGAGCAAAAAGTAGTGAATTTAAGGCATAACAAGCAAGACCTATGAACATAAGAAAAGCTTTTCAAGTATTGAGGATGGTTAATTATGAACTATATCCTGTGCCATTCTTCAAAGTTCTTTTAAAATTATATTATCTATAGTGGGTGGCTTATAGTGGCTAGTAGATAGAAAAGAATTCTCTTAGTCCTTTTTCAGACTAGGTGCTTGATTTCTTTCAAAGTAAACAAAAAGGATAAATAGAAAGGCATGTGGATGTGCGAGAATACAAAGGAAACCTAAATTAATTCATTATTTTACAGGCAGTTTCCCCCTTCCTTAAATGAAGAATTAGGCACAGGAGGATAGAAGAATGTGCTTAAACGAGAAACAGCACAGAATGAAATTGAGAGGTTAGTGGGTCATTCATAATGTGATATGATCGAGTACAATTAAGAGATTTGCCGACTGATAAATGTTTCCGAATACACGTGGCTCTAACTGCTCTTCCATCCCTTTCACTGGGAATGGATTTACGGATTGAAGAGCTGTTTAATTTTTAATTTTAAGTCCTTTTATAAATTCCGGTTTTATTAATCTTCATCATAAATTATAATTTATGAGCACAGATGCCTAACAGGGCCTCAGGGTTCTGGCTCACAAAGGAAAATGAGTATCACTCTGCAGAAAGGCAGGAGGCAGCCGCCTGTGCAGAGCCTGGGGGTGTGCCTTCGGCTGGGGTGACCCTAACCCCAGCAGACACCCCTCCACAGGTGAGGAACAGCACCCTAGTGTAAGCAGCCTGTCCAAGGCACTCTGACATCCCAGGCGCTGAGGAGTCTTAGCTGTCTGCTCTCGAACCTGAAGTCCTTTTCTCTCGTCTCTTCCTGCCCCGCTGGACAAAGGCTTCCTCAGCGATCCTTCCAGATCATTCCAGATCCCCGGAAGTGCCACTGCGATCAGAGCCTGAGCACCTGGACCCCACCAGGGCTCACTCTTGGTGGGGTTCTGTCCTCTCTCCCAGGACCGTTGCCCCCAGTGGCCCTGTGTTTAGTATCTGAGGACCCTCGGCACTGATTTCCACAGAGGCCACACAAATGTGCACAGCAAGGTAGAAGGGTTTCTTTCCCCATACTGTCGCCAGCGGTTATTGTTTTCTTGTGTTCTTCATGGTAGGTTTTCTGACTCGGTGAGGTAGACTCTCAAGACAGTTCGGCTTGCCTTTCCCTGGTGGCCAGAGATAGAAACAGAAGTCTGTTGCTCACAGTTCTGGGGCTGGGAAGGCCAGGCCACACACTCAGGACCTGCCCGGCGGCCCACGCGTGGATGGCCATCCTCTCACTGTGTCCTCATGTTGCTCTCTGTGGTCTCTATGGTGACACTAATTCTATTCACAAAGGCTCCCCTTGTGAGCCAGTACCTCCAAGGCCCCGCCTCCTAATATCATCACCGTGGGAGTTAGGACTCCAACATGTGCGCTTGGGGGATTGGATGCTCAGTCTAGCTGAAGAGCTTTCTCTCAGTGTGCCCCAGGTGAGTACGGGGCGGACCAAGGGCCCCAGTCCGGGGCAGCAGCGCACTCTCCGACAGTTGCTCTGGGCCGATTCCCGCTCCTCCGCCCTCAGTGACCTCAAAGGACAGCTGCTGTCTGCACCAACAAGGTGCCCAGAGAAGCTCCCTCCTCCTCCCATGCTCATCGCCCACCCACTCCCGGAGCTTTCCTGAACTACACACATCTGTCCTACACTTACTCGCTTGCCAGCACCTCCTGGGCAGGATTATATCCACTTTCCTATGCCTCCTTCCCCGCAAGATCTTATATGTTGTTCGATATAGTGAGTCAGTGTTTGGCCAGCAGAGAAGCTGAATACATTCCCCTGGGGTAGCAGACTTTCCAGGGTAGCTACAAGGCAGCAGAGGAGGAAGGAGACCCCGCTCCAGGGTGCCCTGGGCAGCAAAAAACACAAGGCCCAAGGGCCGGGCAGACCTGAGTCACCGGCCTCCCACCCACAGGTGTGTGCCTGCCAGGAATCTCGGAATGTCCTGAGCCTCAGTTCTCGGTCGGTGGAAGGAGCCAGCAGCACCTCAGCTTCCAGGGCTGCTCTGGGAGAATGTGTGATTGACAGGAGCAGGGCACAGGTGGGACTGCAGAGGGCTCAGCAGAGGGCCCCCAGGGCTCCCCTGCTCAAAGGGCCTTGCTTTGCTTCACCCCCGCAAATAAGTATCAGAGATGACAAAGCCTTCTCTAGCTTCTTCTCTGGAGAATTTGTGAGCCTAATGCAACGCTGTTCTTCTCTAAAACTGTCCACGCACAGTGTTGGGGTTTTCTGGAGGACCATGTGCTATGGCTTCTAAGACGAGAGCTACTGCTCCAGTGCCGCCGTGTGAATGTTTGTGTCCCCCACCTCCCTGGAGCCCAGTCAGCAAAGTGGGGGCATCAGAAAGTGGGGACGTTTGATGCAGGCCAGGAGGCCATGGTGCTCGCACAAAAGAGGCTCGGGGCGGGGGTGGGGCCGGGGATTTAGCTCAGTGGTTTTGCTGCCTGCTGCACAAGCGCAAGGACCCGAGTTTGATCCCCAGTACCAAAAAAAGAAAGAGGCTCAGGAAAGCTGCCTGGCCTCTCCTGTGAGGACACAGTGAGAGGGCCACCGGAGCCCTCACCAGACTGAAGCTGCCAGCATCTTGGTCTTGGGCTTCCGACATCTGGAACTGTAAGCAGAAAATTCCTGTTGTTTTTAACCCACCCCACCTAAGGTGTTCTGTTATAGCAGCCTAAGAGGACTAAGCCACCAAATTGTTCTCTTCATAACCAGTATCAAATTATTGTGTGTTCTGTTTCTAGTTTATCTGGAACAAAATGAGATGGACCATTTTATTGCAGCAAGTGAGAGGCAGAAGTGTTTCTATCTTAGGAGACTTCCACCTTTGTCCCAGCAATTTCAGTGGGGTTTACCGGCAGTGTTTGCTTCCCTCTATCCTTTGGTCAATCAGTGTGAAAGGACAGCCAACATTTCAAATATTTTTAAATTAAAAATAGATTACAAAAACACTTTCGGACTCTTTTTCCAGCTGTAAAATTAAGCTCATCTACCTAGAAACTCAGTAAATGAAGTGCATCCCTACATATTTGCTGAGGGAAAGAGTTCAACAGTCTTTCTTTCTGAGGGAAAGAGAATTTTTTTCCAAATTCTGGTCTCTATGTGCTGAAAAGAACATGTTCCGTGTTCTGCTGGCTAGCACAATTAGAAGCTGGACCACCTACAGCTTCTAGAACTTGCTCCTTGTCCTAGCTGTCATGAGACTTATATGATAAGAAAGAAGATGAATGTGTCTCTAAACCAAGTCGTTTCTAGTCCTTGACGACACCTTCTTCCACATTTCTCACCATGAATACTGTCCTGGTCAATGTTTGCTTGGCAGAGAACTCCTTTGTTTTCCAAAGTGTAAAATTTTAGTTAACTCAGTTAGAGATGCCTGCCAAATCCTGTAGCACTATTTCTTTCATGTCTTTGGTCTTCATTCATAGTAGTTTTAATGTTTCTTTGTACCTCTTGGTTGATTCTGGCTGTTGCTACATTTTCCATAATAATGATAGAGCTGTCGAGGGTGCTGTACATCCTCACAGTTATCCCTGTCCTGTTTCCAGACTTTGTCCTGGATGCAGCCTCCCTGAGAGTCCGCAGAGACAGGCTGTGCCCGCTCTGTCCTCCCACCCCTTCCCCTTCTCTGGCGGCTCGTGAGTCCTTGGGAGGCGGGGTCTTTCCATCTGTACCTTGAGGAAGAGCTATCAGAGGGAGGGAACCTACAATGGGCACGATTAACCAGGGCAGCCACAGAACACCACAACTTCCTACACGGAAAACACGAAAGAGAAATTTTTAAATGCAGACTATCTGACTTTTAAAATATGCTTTAAATAATGGCGGGCCAGTGACACAGGGTGACTCCTGTCATGTGCCTCACTTTGAAACCTTTCCCTTCTAAATATAGTCAGAAATATTTTTCAGTTACAATGAAAAAGTCAATTACCTTTTCAAGGACTCACACACCTGTATATTGCAATTCATTGTCTGCCATTATTTTATGCATGCCGGTCTTAATAATCGAGACTTCAGTTCTTGAAAACAGTCTTCTAAAAACATGTGGTAGAGAGCTTGCTATGCCCATGCATGCAAGAGGCCCTGGGTTCCATCCTCCATACCACAAAAATACGTAAATAAAATAGAAAAATACGTAAATAAATAGACCTTGGATGAGGACAAGTTCCAGGGAGCTGCCCGGTGGCGGAAGAAGGCGACTCGATCTTGGCAGGCTGCAGAAACCTGGACCCAGCCCTGGAAGGCTGAGTCCAGCGGCCCAGCCTCGCTGTTCGACCCCAGTGCTGCAAATGCTCCGGCCTGGAGCTTCCCCAGGAGCGTCCGAAGGCTGTGGAGCTCTGGGAAGTGCGGCTTATGAGAAACAGAGGCCACCCTCAATTCCCAGTTGAAATTAAAGCCCTTGTGAAGCAGTGGACACTTGCGGTGCTAGGTGCCAGGGAAACTGAGGCACAGGAGTAGACCAGGCCGCCCCCCGCCCACCACTAGAGCTGGTGGTGCATGTGGACAGAGGTTTTCCTGTGGTGCAGTGTAGCTTGGGCTGGGGGCTGAATTGTCTCTAATGTCATCTCTGCATCCCCACTTTTACATGGCCCTCACCTGGGGTCTAAAGTTGAAGTTTTAGAAAGTTTTCCAGGGAAAGGTATAATTTAGGCTTTGGGATTCTGTCAGTGAAAGGCCCCTTTACCTCCTTTTAATTCCCCACTGTCGTGTTTCCATTTAAGGCTACTTTTCCTCCAACAGCGTCGCCCCTAAAGCTGGAGTCCTTTTATAGCCTCTTTCCTGGTCCCTTCGGAAATGCCCGGCGGGGTGGGTCTGCAGCAGATTAGAGAGAATCACCCCCACACAGCAGAGACACCAGAGGGCGCCGCTGGGCCGGCAGGGCAACAGCCCCGTCCTGGAGGCCCCCTCCTGCGAGGTCCTCGACCTGGAGCCCACCACGCTGTCGTCACCTCCCTCCCCAAACTGCCCAGCTTCCGGCTGTGTCCGGCAGAGCTGAAGCGAAGCTCAGCCCCGCCACCTGGAACCGGAAGCTGACGGTTACAGCCGCCTTCCCGCTAAATCTGACGCGCTGGGCCGTCCTGAGTCACTCGTCGTTCCAGAAATCCAAAGTATTTAGTTGGAGAAGAGGATTGATTCTCACCATGTGTGCCGCACTGGATAGCAGTGAGTGTAATCATCACAGCCAGCACTTGTTGCAGGTTATCGCGTCTCTGTTCCTGTGATTTTCATAGAATATCGAGTTGAATCGTCACAGAACTCATCATGCCCATTTCATAGATGCTCAAACTGACACAGGGAACATTGAACTTAATTCCCCTGTGATTAGCCCAGGAAGGTGATAGCTGCTCGCAGACCAAGGCAGGAGGACTGCAAGTGAGAGGCCAGGCTGGACAACTTAGTGAGACCTTGTCTCAGAACTTAAAATTTAAAAATGAGAAGGACTGGGGAAGTGGCTCAGCGATAAAGCACTTGCTTGCCCCGCAAGGCCCTGGGTTCCATCCCCAGCAACATACTCACGAGTGAACGTGTGCACACACACACACACACACACGCACAGACACATGCGCACACTCCTCCCCTTGTGAGGTAGTCAGCAGCATGGCCGAGTTCCAGGCCTATAGGGTTGGACCCTCACTGCCATCGGCCTGCTGAGAACCAAGTTCTGAAAATGATGGCAGACCTAGGCCGGCATCAGGACCCGGGATCCGCTCGCCTTCCTTCTCAGGTGGTACAATCAGGTCGCACCCCAAGGGCAGCACTGTGTGTTCTGGCTGCTCTTTACAGTGATGTCAGTTCTGATCCTCTCGAATTGGGGCTTACTCTGGAAGTGACACCAGTGCTCCCCACACCCAGATTTCCCCACTGAAAACCTAGAAGGCAGTCTGGGAGGCTCAGGCAGGAGGGTTACGAGGGCAAGCCCAGTTTGGGCAACTTAGTGACCCTAGTGAAACCCTGTCTCAAACTTTAAAACAAATGTAAAAGGGAGCTGGGAATGTAGCTCAGTACCAAGGCCTGGGTTCCATCCCCAGTACCACACACACACACACACACACACACACACACACACACACAGAATAATAATAAAAACAAAAGAAAAGGAAGGAAGGAAGAAAAAGAAAGAGAAAGAGAGAGAGAGGGCCTAAAAGGGGCATCACTCTGGACAGGTGACCCAGACTACTGCCCCTGCTGCCCCTCTGTGCAGTGCCCCTGCAGGAAGGGCCTCCAGGGCCCGTGGTACCCGCTTCCAGCTGTGGGCCACCAAGCACTGAGCCCGGCAGTCACAGCAGTTGCTTCCCAGACTGTGCCCATTTTTCCATAAGGACAGAGAGCAAACTGGGCAAATGATCAAACATGGGGCTGTCACTCTGACTATGTGATTATGGCAAATTTACATCTTGTATGTCAAGTGGTAACTTAATTCAAAAATAAAAAATCGCTGCAGACTGCCATCCCACAAATAATTTGTAACCTGCTGTGCAGCCAAACACCGCTACACATAATACGAAATAAAGTGTGAGCTTAACAGGATAGCTTGGCACGGGAAGAAAGGCCTCGAGCACGTCTCGGCTTTTCCGGACCCGTTTCTGATGTGCCCAGTGGCTCAGTCATGTCTGGTGCACATACGGCCTGGTGCCCTCCTTCATCACCAGTGCCCTGTGCAGTCTTCCACCCAGGCCGCTGCTTCTCAGGCTAGGCCGTCCATCTCCGGGCAGGCCAAAGGAGTTTCCTTCTGGTGGCAAAAGTCCCTGTTTCCTGTCGCCACAGCTCTGGAGCTGACTCCCAGCCATGCCGTCTGCTGCCCATGTGGCTCCAGAGCCATCCCTGTCCTCCTCAGCTCGGAGTGGGGTCACAGAAAGGGCCATTAGGGAATCAAAGACATGACATGGGGCCACCAAGGAAAACCCAGCCGCTCATCTCCTGGAAAGGGCTTTCTTTCCTAATCCCAAGGGTTTAGAAAAAGTGCAAGTTTAGATAATTTTCCAGGATATAAACGACACTCCAAATACTTGTGCAAATAATTGCATTTTAATTGACTAGAATTCAGTTTGAGGGGGTTTTTTCCCCAGTACTGGGGACGGAACCCAAGGCCTTTTTGCCCAGAGCCGCATCCCTGGTCCCTTTTAAAATTTTGACACAGGGTCTCACTAAGTCACTAAGCTGCCCAGGCTGGGCTCAAACTTATGATCCTCCTCCCTCGGCCTCCTGAGCATCTGGAATTTCAGGTGTGCACCACCACACCTGACTGGGATTATTTTTAAAGAAAAAAACAAACTCAGATGTGAAATCAGATAAAGCTATGTTAAGTATAACCCTTATTCTTCTGGCTGAACTTTTATTTTTTAAAATGTATCACTGAGCTATAATTTTAAATCTTGCATAAAATTCAGTAGCATTCTAGAAATGAACCCTAAAAATGACACTAGGAAAATCCCAGCTACGTTTCTTCATATCTTAATTTTCATGTTCCCAGAGAATTTAAATCTCTTGAACTTTCACCATTGCCAACTACTGTAGAACCTAAAGATCACGCTGTGATGGCTTTGGCACGCTGCTGCATCCTCCTCCTCCACATGAACAGCCTCTGCCCCGTGACTGGATTCATGGGGCTCGGCGTTCATCATCCTGGTAGTGTCACTTCCGGAAGCGGACAGCCCGACGGAAGTAACCAGATCCTCCACCCAATCCTTGCTCCTGGGCGGAGCAGATTTCTTGATTATTTTAAAATTAACTCCCTGCTCAGGAAGAAACCGCCTGAACTCAGTTGAAATTCCACATTCTTATTTCGTGTTATGAGAAAGATCAGACACCAATATATGATTTAGTGCTCTTTAAAAATCAGTCTCTGTGCAGAAATCCCCAGGCAGACATGAATTTAGGTCAGCCTAGGTTCTAGAAAGTGTCCTATCTCAGCAGTCGGACTTTCTGATGAAGGTTTTGTAGGTCGGAGGAGAAGGCAATAGCACCAGCTTCGTTCCCACCAGAAACCTTCAAAGGAGTCGGTGGAAGAGCTTGGCCGTGCCACTCCCTGGAGGAAGCTAGGGATGCTGTGCAGGAATAAAGGTGGGCACTCCAGAAGTGACCCTGCCGCGGGTCTTCACCCTTCATCGTGTGTTTGTTTTCCTTATTAGCCACGTAAGGAAAGTGTTGGTGCGGAGGGGACACCGGAAGAGCGAGACAGGCCTCGACCTTGACAGCGGTGGGTGGGCGCAAGGGAAACGCTGGGGTTTGGGGGAGACGCCCTTGGAGAGCCTGCAGACAGACATGCAGGCGTCAGGGCTGCGCCTTTGCCTTCTACGTTGCTGGCTGATTGCTGGCCCTGCCGTTGTGTCGCTTTGTACTAAGAAGTGGAATTGCTGTGGGGCTTGCCTTGGCGACGATCAACACCCAAGACAAGACGAATGGCCTGTGAGATCATCCCGCCTCCTTCCTTGTCCATGCCTTCGGGGTCCAGGCGGGAAAATCTCAGTCCTCTGCTTCTGCATTGCAGATTGAACCAACGGTGGACAGAGAGTATTTTCTAATTGCATCTGTGGCCTGTCTCGTGTCTCATTCCCTAAGCAACACAGTGTGACAATGACTTACACGGCAGTTACACTGTATTAGATATTATTATTATCAGTAGGCCAGAGATGATTTGAAACTATACGGGAGGGTGCATGTGGGCTTTTGGAAATATTATGCCATTTAGTTTAAGGGACTTGAGCAGCTGTTGATTCTGGGCCTGGAACCAGTCTCCTGGGGTGCGGCTGCAGGTGCCCGATGGTAGCCTTTGCACTGCCTTCCTGGGGTTCCCCATGCACAGCCTCATGCCTGCTCTGCTCTGTTCTGAGCATTGCTTCATGCTAGTGCTCAATGCACAGAAACAGAACCCGGTCCACACTGGGTTGAATATATATTCCTTTTCACTGTGGTTTTCAAATCTCTGTAGCCAAGAATTTCTTCTTGGAACCACACAGTACAGACACCCAAAAGGAAAAATAAAAAGTTGATTTCCTGGAGCAGCTCATTTTCACCACATTATCATATTCAGTCAGCCAAAGCAATGGACTGATCGATAGCAGGAA
Source organism: Heterocephalus glaber (assembly GCF_000247695.1). Next base: position 1,384,416 of record NW_004624805.1, read on the forward strand.
ATTGCATGAGGTCGTGGGAAGCTTTGTACTAAGACAAAAGATAACTTTCATTACAGTGGAATGTTTCCTTGGGCCCTGTAGTGTTGCACTGATGGAACACGGATGTGAGGAAGGGGAGCAGCAGAGGCTGGGGCACCAGCAGCCCACTACTGTACGGATTAGCTGCTCAGGGAGAAGGTCCTAGGCAGTCCAAGGCCAGAGAGTGGGAAGTGATCAGATTAGTGAGGTGGAATTTTTGTACACAAAAAATAAAGGTACAGCGCTTTTGGTTGTCAGTAAAAGTCATGATTAGAAGGGATTCTTCAAAAGATGCTTTTCGGGTCAGTGGCTGAGCTCAAGTCCCACCGCTGGGGCAGCCACGGAAGCCACGTTGTCCTGGCCAGGAGGGCTCAGCCCTGCCCACCTCACTGTCTCCTGCTGGAAGGGGCAGCTGCTCAGCATCACAGCTGTGGCGAGGCGGCTCGCATGTGCACTGAGGAGAAGGTGGTCTACTCTGCTAAGGTGTTCTTTCTTCAAGTGTCTTCGCAGCTCCTACTCTGTGCTGGATGCTTCTAAACCCTGGGGTGGGACAGAGAACAGAACATGCTCGTGTCTGCTCTCCTGGAAGGTCTATGTTGAAAGGACCTGGCACAGAGCAGGAAAATAAATGCCTATCTGTTGATGTGAATGCCAGAAAGAAAAGGAAAGCAGTCAGGGAGATGGGGCAGAGTGGCAGGAGAGAGCAGCCTGAGCCTGGGCAGCCTGGGAAGCCGGCTCCTTCAGAGACTTCCTGGACACCCCGGGGCTGCTCTGTGGGGAGAGAGAGTGGGCAGAGGGCTCGGTCAGGGCAAGGCCTGAGGGCACGCTGGGCCCCAGGGAAAGGGGAGAGGGGAGGGGTGTGGAGAGGAGTTGGGATAGGGAGGAAGTGGCCAAAGAGTACTGGTGCTTTCAGGCTGCCGTCTGCACTTCAGAATTTACTCCTAAGTGGCAGAGGAGTGGCTGGAGGAGTGGAATCCAGGCCTGCTGTGGCCTGGCTCTGATTTTAGAGGCCGACTCTGACTGCGGCATGGCCCGCGTCTTGTGGGAGGACATCCTCTAACGGGACAACCAAGGTGGGTAGAAAGTTCATGAGACCTGCAAGGAAAGCCACGCGCAGGAAATAACCTCCAGCATCTTAGGGAGCTAAAGGCAGCTCCACTGCCTCCCAGCCACACTTGCCCGCCTGGGGCGCCTCCCTCTCCTGTTGCTTCTCATTCCTCTGTCTCCTCCCCTTCAACACCGCGCCATTCTGGAAAACAGAGCAGTAAACTGTCTCTCCACCCGCCAGGGCTGGCACACTGGGGACTGCGTGGACTCCTGGGAATCGGTGAATCTTTAGCAATCTGTTGGACTGATTGGCACCAATAAGATGAAATACAGTAAAAACTGACTATTAATGCATAAGATAAATAAGGCCTACCTTCCAACAAACTAGGTTGTTTTAGTCTGCTTTTTATCCGACCTTGAACTCAGTGTGAGGCGAAGTGTGATAGAGATAGAGTTTTTTCATTGAAAGCAGATTGTGGCGGTGCCTGCCTATAATCCTAGCTACACGGGAGGCTGAGGCAGGGGGTCACAAGTTTGAGCCCAGCCTGGGCAACTTGGCTCGCCTTGTCTCAAAATAAAAATTAAAAAATAAAGGCTAGGGTGTAGCTCAGTGGTAGAGTGTTTGCCTGGCATGTGCAAGGCCCAGGGCGCAATCCCTAGTGCCCCAGTAAGGAGGAAGAAGAGGAGGAGGAGAGGAAGGGAACAGGGAAAAAGAAGCAGAATAGGAGGAAGGAGAAGGCGAAGGCCAGGAGGAGGAAGTTATGAATGAAGTCTAAGGGTTACACAAGTGTGAGCAACTCGCTGAACAGAACCGAGCCCTCACATGCTGATACTGTGTTACCACGCCTGCCGCGCGCGTGTGTGTGTGTGTGTGTGTGCACGTGCAAGAGCGTTATGTGAGCAGAAACATCATCTTCCGCTTCATCAGAACAAAGGTCTAGCCAGCCCAGCCCCAACCTGGCACCAGCGCTCTGGAAATGGCTTGGGGACGCCTGGGCAAGGCCAGACCCTCCGTGTCTCTTGATATTTCGGCCTGGCCTTGCCCTTTGGCAGCATCTATCTGGAGGAGAAAGCCTCTTATTTACGTAGTCACTGTGGGTTCCCCCGGGGGAAGGAAGGCCTTAGTTAATGTCATCTTCAAGGAATCACAGAGGGATGCTTGTCACATTCCAACAGATGGAGCTGTGGATAAATTCGCCCCTGGGAAGCCTCACCTGACTTAGCGGGCCGCGTGCTCCGGCCTCCCACCACGCTGTTGACCATGTCCCCAAGGTGTGCACCCCTTGCTATTTCCTCAGGGAAAATACATGGTTACCTTAGGTTATCTTTATGGATCAAGTGCATTTTCCCCTCCCCTTTTCTCACTTCTTACAAGCATAATCTAACCACAGAATGAGGTGCTCGCAGCTGGCTGTGATGCTGAATGGAGAATCAATCCTGCTGTTTGAATGCAGTCTATTTATTGCTGACAATTACTGTCGTCTGAAGAAGTCATAAATAGACAGACATGGCAGGAAGAGTCAACATTTCTGTCCCATGCTGCACTGGAATGATTCAGTTCCGCTGACTGCATCCTAGAGAGAGGAAAAGAAATTTTTATGATACACTGAATGTGTTGGCTTCTAAATAATTTTTAACTGATATCATTAGAGGCTAATTTTATCTCATAGTTTCACTTTATCTAGCAATCTTGTCATTAGGATAATAAAATAAGAATTATATGTCTGCTTCTAGTCAAGACTTGAGGGGATAAGAGCTTTTTATTTATTTTTTATTTTTTAAATTTTTTTGGTACTGGGGATCAAACTTAGGACCTTGCGCTTGAGAGGCAGGCGGTGGCACCACTGAGGTAAATCCCCAGTCCAAGAGCTTTTTAGTTTTTGAGCAGAGTTCTCTTGGCGCATGGATAGGAAACCATCTTCTGTCCCACAAAGCAAGTAATCATCTGTCTACAGCACACTTACTTCCCCGTGACCTGGAGCGAGGCATCAACCTCTCCAGGCTTCGCTTGCTTCTACAAAAATAAAAAGCTGGAACTGAACATATTCTCCTGAATGTCCGAATTCTTTAATCCTGGTAACAGCACACATACTGGCATTGATTTGAAAGGCCACCACCAGTCTGTTTATTCCCAGAGGGCCTCAGTTTCTTATTCTTCACTGAATATCAACAGCATCTGGGACAGACGCGGTGTCCCTGCCACGGTCAGTTGGGACTGCTCTTGCAAACGCCACTGACCAGGTGGCTTCAGCAGAGACGTTTAGTTCTCTCTGTCCTTGAGGCTGAAAGCCGAGACCAAGGGACAGCGCAGTTGTTCCTGGTGAGGGCTCTGCCCTCGGCTTGAAGGCAGCTGTGCCCTCACCTGGTAGAGCGCAAGCTCTGGACTCTGTGTCCTATCAGGACACGAGCTCCATCGTGGGCTGCGCCCCATGACCTCCTCTAGCCTGATTCCCTCCAGCTCCATCACGGGGTCAGGTTTCAGCAGGTGGACTTAGTGGCGGGGACACACCGGCCATAGCAGCAGAGGGGAACCCAATCCCTGCGCTGTGCGTTGAGATCTGAAATCCAAACCGATGCGGTGGCTCTGTGCCCTCCGTAAGTCTGCACAGGTTCCTGCAGCAGCCCTGGTCTTCATACAGGTTGCAAATCCAGAGCTTTTACAAGGTGACTGCAAGACTGCCATGCCACCTCACTGTGTGTGGATGCAGTGACCCCTCCCGAGTGGGATTAGTGCCCTCAGAGGAATGGGAAGGTCCTTGGCCCTCTCCTGAGGATGCAGTGAGAAGATGACTGTCCTTGGGCAGGGAGAGGCCCGGCCCCAGCCCTGTGACACCCTGATCCCCGGCTCCAGCCTCCAGAGCTGGGAGAATCAAGGCCGCGAAGAGGAAGACATCTGTAGAATGGGAAAGTTGCAAGGATCAAGGGCTTGCAAGCATTTCGTTCTTATCATTTATTGAGTGTGAGTCCTTCCCCTGCTGTTGAAGGCCCTGTGCACAACCGGCCACAGTTTGAGGCCTGCAGGGAAGTCGCAACGCCGGAAGTAGACACACAGCATCGGATGTGAAACTGACTCCCAGCCTCAACAAATGGGTCTGGATCCGGACAAAGAAAATAACTGGAATAATCGCACAGCCACGCGCAGGGCGCTTGTCTACACAAGAATGTGCCCAGCGCCTAATTTCTCCTGACATACTCTTGAGACGCATGTAGCTTTCTGCGACACCCTCGCAGTGCTGCCATTCAAATCCTGTGAATTTGTATGCAACTAAAGGACATATTGTAGGTTCTTGTCTCCTGGAAAGAACTCCGATAGCCACGTTCAAAGGCTGTTCTGGGTGAAGGAGCTGAATGCACTTACTAAATGATCACACGCAACCACCAGCAGCAGGGCAGCATCAGAGCTGGGCGGCTGAATTCTCCTCGGCTTGTGAGGGCAGGACAGAGCCAACAGGGTCAAGGCGGCTGCGTGGGAAGGGCATATCGGCCCTCTTGCTCCAAAGATCTGCTCCAGCAATAGCTACCTGCACTTTAGCAAGCACCTGCAGCCCTGGTTACCCGGGAGGCTGAGGCAGGCAGACAGCTTGAGCCCAGCAGTTCAGGGCCAGGCTGGGCAACATAGCATGACCCCATCTCAGAAGGAAGGGAGGGAGGAAGGGCCTACCTTATAAGAAAGTTAAAGTGCCTGACTCTTTTTCCATCTAACTGGTTTCATGAAGATGTTCCGTGGCTCTTTGCCTGCTTTACATGGATGGCTGCCCTCGACTGCTGTAAAGCCTTGAGGGCTTGGAAAGTCCTGTCCCAGCTGAGGAGGGCAGAGGTCGGGGCCTTCGGCTCGGCAGCCTCCGAGTTCTCTGGCTCCTTTACTGTCTCTGCTGTGACTTAAACCAGATCAGGAGCACAGCAGGGCGTGGTTTCAGGCCAGATTCCTGAAAACTTCCTTAGGGTTTCCAAATGGTTATTCTCCATGTAATTGCTACATTTTTGTTACATGCACAAAATAAATAACAAGTGTTTATTTGGATTCGTCATGTGAAGCGTTTTCCACACTGTATCGGGTGGTGATGTGTGATCCTTCGAGGCAGTGGACTATAAACGTATTTCTAAAGGTTCTGGCATCTCTCTCTCTCTCTCTCTCTCTCTCTCTCTCTCTCTCTCTCCCCCTTCCTTTGAAATAGCTCACAACCTTACTACCCAGAAATAAAGTGGGACACATAACTGGAAAACACAGGTGCCCGGTTACTTATTGGCTCATTAGCAGGATGATGAATGAAGACTTCCAAAGTACAACAACTCCCGGCTGCAGGATAAACAAAGGCACAGACACAGCCTGTTGAAAGCTCGTCACTAGAACAGGGGGATTTTAACCTCTTCTGCTAAGGGACAGCCTCATACCATCACCTGCTCAGCACCACCTCTGAAACTTGTGTATCTAAAAGAATTGCAAAGAGCTTAGAGGTGAGGGGGAGGAAATGGATAACATGCTACCTTTGTGCTCTCCGTAAAGGAGCATGTCTCTCTGTGAGCTCAAGACAAACGTCTGTGTTCTAAGAGAGGCTTCTGGAAGCCAACGTGGCTAGGAGTGGACCGCGGAGAGGGCCCCCTGGGCTGGGTGCTGCTCAGTGAGAGCACTTGCTTAGCATCCGGACGCCCCAGATTCCTTCCCCAGCACTGGAAAAAGAAAAAAAAGAGGCTGCCACTGAATGATTTGGGAACAGTCCCGGTGTTGTCCCACACGCCTGTGATCACAGCCACTCGGGTGGCTGGGGCAGGAGGATCACAAGTTTGAGACCAACCTGGGAAACAGTGAGGTCATGTCTCAAAATTTTTAAAAAAACACAAAAAACCCCGAGAAGGGATGGGGTTGTAGCTCGGTGGTGGTGATGCCCCTGGATTCAATCCCAGTACCACGAAAAAAACCAGTGGTTTGGGAAACACATTCAAATACTTATTTAGATCTTTTATTGTTATTGCTAAACAATAAAGCCCATTTTGCTTCGTTTTACAGTACTCTCGTCTGACATTCATGACAGACACTTAGCGAAGCCCAGAGCTTTGTGCAAGCAGACACTCGCTAGGCACTAACTAAGGAAAAGAATGAGTAGGCAATCAAGCACGCTCTCTCCTGTTTCTACAGCTCGGGTTTCTGAGGCTCTCTGACCCTCTACCTCATACTCGTGTGGCGACCCCAGGCCAGAATTGGGCTTCTTGGGGCACAGCTTGGAATCTGCAGCAAGGGTTGGTCCAGCTGGTATGTGCTGGGGCTCTGGGCATCAGGGGAGAGCAAAGCAGACCAAGGCTAGGCCTTTGCAGAAAGCACAGCCCAGTACAGAGAAATGTGCAGAGGACAAGCCAGGGAAACATCTGCGGGGGTAAAATCAAAGGCACAGCCGGGGACAGAGGTGCAGACCAGAGGTGTGGGTCGGGGGGTGGGTCCCCCGGGAGAGCCGGACCACTAGGGATGAACCGAGGACAAAAACCGACCAAGCAGCTCGGTCAGGCCATGCACCCGCCAGCCGGTGCTGGGCAGTGGCCTGCGTGTCCTGTGCCCTCTGCCAGGCAGCTGAAGAGCGCCTTGTGTGTCTGGATTCTGCAGGCCTGGAGGTGCAGAAGCCTGCGCTGGGTGTGTGACCTGCTCAGTTCCCCTTCGTCCGGTTTTGTATTCGCAGCTCTTGGTTCCCTAGGGGGAATGAAAGCACCGTGTGTGTGTGTGTGTGTGTGTGTGTGTGTGTGTGTGTGTGTGTGTGTGTGTGTGTGTGTTTATTAAATAAAGTCGTGGCGAGCATCACAACACAGAGGAGAACTGGGAGGGCGGAGCTCCCTGCCTCCAGCCTGCATCGCGCTCCGCCCCCACGCTCACTGCCCTCCAAGCCCGCCCTCGCCGGCCGCACGCGGTACTGTGTCCACGCGCCGTCTCCGCGGTCACCCGACCTGGTGTCCGTTGGCTAAAGCCACTTTTTGGTGACTCAAGTCATGATCAAGGAGTACAAGTCATCTCCACTATCCTGACATTAAAAACATAACTGTTTTGAGAGCCAAAACGTCCCCGGCCCATAGAAATAATAACTTTTTCCCACTTAGAATGATCCAGGTATAAAAGCTCAAAGCAGATTTGTCAAAGGCAGAATGTTCATTTGAAATGGACTGAATCCCACTGTGTGTCAAGTACATGGGAGATTATGGCCTGGGTTTTGAAACTTAATGGAATATTTGTGTTCATCCCTGCAAAACAAGGAGGCAAACAAACAAAAAGAGAGAGAGAATTAAGTATTTACTGAAAACCTGAAATAGTTTCAGCAAGGTGCTGACCCAAAACAAATGGAATCCACATTGTATGCTAGAGAAAAATGCAGATTTTTGGAAGTAGACACGAAGAGGCTAGAATTCTAGCTCAGCAACTCACTGAGTAACCTTGGACAGGTTCGTGAGCTTCCAGTTCCTCTTCTTTAAAGTGGGCACCGCACTTGCTCTGAAATGTCAGACATTTAAACCAAGTGGTGGCACATGTTGGATGGCACTGCTACCAGCCGGGGGACCACACCCCTGGTAGACCTCCCCTCCAGGGCAGCAGAGGCCTTGACATGAGCTAGGATCCCCAAGATCCAGAAGAGGAGTGGGCAGCACTAGGTAGGAGAGCAGACGTGGAGGAAAAGGAGCAGTGAGACCCAGGAGCCAGGGAGTGCAGACCCTCTGAGGCAGACAGCCAGCCAGGGGCCGAGTCTGCAAAGGGACCGAGCTGACCGGAGGGTGGTTTGGATGACAGAGTGGAGAGGGGCTCCCGAGACACGGCCCCAGGGAGGGGAGATGGGATGAAACCCGAAGGGCCCAGGGCCAAGACCAAGCGCAGCCAGAGTACACGGGGCCTCAGACCCCAGGGACCCCAGAAACCCGCTTCTGTCAGGGAGACCTGGCGTTGCTGCTTGCCAGCCGGCCCACCGTTCTCCGTGATGGCCCTTTCTCCCCGCCCCTGCCTGCAGCAGTGCTCTGGTTAAGACAATGCTGGGTTTGTTCTCCGAATACAAATTACTAGTGTAGGGAAACCGCAGCGCCTGAGCCAGCCTCCCAACTGGGGCTCTTTGTTTGCAGTGCCTGACCCCTGACTGTGAGAGCCAGAAGGGACCTCTGAGAGCAAGAGGCCAGTGCCCACAGGAAGCAGGGTTCCTGCCACCCCGGGACTGCAGGTGACGCCTGCAGCAGGAGGCCACCTGCTACTGCAGGAAGCCAGGCCTTGGACGCCACCCTGAGCTGCACAGCGGCCTCTGGGCAGTGAGCCTCAGATTTGTCCCTGTGGCCACTGCCCGCTCCCTGCTCACTGGCACAGTGCCCTCCTGCTGTGCACCAGCCCGTGACGCTTCCAGGCTCCAGAGCACAACTCTGCAGGTGGCAGGCACTGCCTTCTGCTCTGGTAGTTACGCTTTCATGCTTTGGCTGAGAGATTAAGGAAAACACGCATCAGCACATAAACAGGTACATGCACTGTGGCACCAACCAGAGGCCAGGAAATTCTCAGTAGATGATGACTACGATAGTTAGCATTATCAGATGCCACCAACTGTTGGCATCATTAGTAATGCTAATTTGTTACATTACAGATGCTACTGTTACTGTCGGTACTCATAGTGCCTGTGGGATGCATTACGGTTACCTGCCATATCATTTCATCAGTTGACATTCTTTGGGTTGTTTTGCCCATCACAAATCTGTCTACAGTAAGGGCTTGGTTTTCGTCTTGTCCACAAGGACTTGGGGAAGTACACTGTGCCTCATAGCCCTGGCAAAGAGGAGAAGCAGGCAGGTGTCCCCAGCCTCAGGCAGCACAGGGTTTTAGTCCACACCTCCCCGACCTGGGCAGAGCAGGGCCACCGCTGAGCTACCTGCCAGGCCGTCCACACGGACCTCCGCTGCCCAGGACACAGAGGCCCCCAAGCAGGTGGAGAGGAATGAGGTCTACAGACACCGGCCCTGCCCCGGGATTTGTGGGCTGTGTTTGTTCACCAATTTCATCCTCAGTGCTAAGACCATACCTGCCCTGTTGTAGGATCTCAGTAAATTCTTACTAAATGAATGAAGAGGGATTATACACTTGAGGGTTTTGACAAGGGCCAGATGTGGATGCCTCTGGACCTTTGTCACAATGACAGAATTCCTCCAGCACCAAAGATCTTAATGGCAGAGAAGCGCAAAGACACGTCCCAGAGCCCGGGGACAGGGGCCTACAGAAAGCGGGATGCTTGCGCATATGGCCCATTGAAGTAGCAGCCAGTGATTTTAGCACATGCACAAAGTAATGTGACCGTCACCACACTCAGTCTTGGAGCACTTCCATCGCCCTCCCAAACCCCGTGCTGTCGAGGACCATCCCACACACCCACCCTAGGCCAACACGAACTTCCTTTCTCTACATGGATTTGTCTGTTCTGCACTTTTCTTATCAGTGGATCTATAATATGTGATCTTTCTGCTTTGCACTGTTTTTGCAGGGCTGGCTATTGAGCCCAGAGTCGCAGGCATACTGGGAGATGGGGACTCACTAAGCTGCTACCCTAACCCCAGCACGTGTGGACTTTTTAACTGACTTCTGTCATTTAGCATAACTCATTCAACATTCATCCACATTGCAGCAAGTATCAGTTCCTTGTTTTGGCTGAATGATACTCTGTTGTACAGACAGATCATGTCCTGTTTATCCGTTCACTGAGCGTAGACTTTTAGGTTGTTTCCACTTCTGCCTGCAGTGCAGAATGTCGCCATGCACATTTAGGCACAAGTCTGTGAGTGGACGTCTTCATTCTCTTGGTTGTTTATCTAGGCATGAGTTTTATGGTCATGCTGTCTTTCACGTTTTAAGGAACAACCATGCATCCCCAGTCCCCTACCCAGCATTGTTCTGAAGGTTCTGATGTCTCCTCCTGCACACCAATATTGCTGTCGTAGGATTCCCTCTCTCTCTCTCTCTCTCTCTCTCCTCAGTACTAGAGATTGGACCCAGGGATACTCTACCACTGAGCTATACCCTTTTCATTTTTCATTTTGACTTAAGGTCTCACTGAATTGCCCAGGCTGACCTCAAACCTACGATCCTCCTGCCTCAGCCTCCCAAGTAGCAGAGATTATAGATATGTGCTACTATGTTCCTGTGCCTGGCTATAGGTTTGCTTCCTTTTAGTCTCACTGTTTGTCTCATATTCATCATAAATTTTGCATTATTTTCCATAATCTAAAAGGTTCATTCACCAAATTGAAATAATTTATCATCAAGAAAAATGAAGGAAAAACAAAACTATGAAGTATATTTGAATTGTGTCTATTCATTTTAGAAACTTGAGCTGCATTAGAAAAACAAAAGAAAGCTAAAGCTGTCAGATTCACTGTCCAGAAAGCTTCTCTTTTCCCTTTTGCTGCCTCATCCTCTTGAGGACTTGGAGTCCTATAAATATGGGGATGCAGAGCCCACTCTCTTCCTTGTCCTTTACATGCTGGGCCAGAGGGTCACTAAGGAGACTCCCTGGGACGCCCCAAACAGTGGTGTATCTTTGAGCTTCAGCAGGGGAAAAATGTCAAAAATGTACCTTCATGCATAGAATAAACTAAACTCTGGTCCATTAGACAATCTCTTCTAAACTCAGAAGTCTAAGACTATTTAAGTGAAGTTGTATGACAGAGGGTGTTTGTTTTCATTTTTACCCCCAGCACTATGGTATGCATAATGTGAACCACACTGAGAGCTGCAAAGACTCACTGTTCTGCGCACCCTTCGTGTGGATCAGCAAAGCTTTATTTGGGGAAAGTGGTCTTAGCACACGCAGGAAGAAACAGCCATGGCTTTGCCTTAGACTGCTTAACTGTGAAAGTTCAGATCAAAAAGAATCTTTGTAAATCCCTGTTTAGACTTAATGTTATTTGTTTGGGTTTTTGCAAGGCTGTCATCAGGTTTTTAGTCTGTTTGTTTCCTGTGAAAAAGCGAACAGTTCTCTAGTCTGAAAACTTCAACTGGCACTTGCCCCTGGGTGAGGAAAAGATACGCTCAGTGTGTCATTTCTAGTCATATTTCAGAGGCAGTGTTCATTTTCTTACCTATTTCCTTTAAAGGGCCGGGGATTTAGCTCAGTGGTCCCTTCCAGCGCCTGCCTGGCAAGTGCAAGGTCCCAAGTTCGATCTCTGGTACAAAACAAAACAAAACAAACAAAACATATTTCCCTTAAAAAGACAAGTTTGGGAGTGGCTGGATTTTTATCATGAGGTTCCCAGAGGCTTGGAGAAGAGGTGGCCGTGACAGCTAGTGCACGCACACAGGGGAAGGGCGGGCGCAGCGGGTCTGCAGGCGTGGGCGAGTGCCCGGCTGGGTACAAGATCATCTACTGGTTTGGGTGACATTATGCTCAATGAAACATTCGCATATTTTATATAAAAAATTAGCTTTCCATTAAGCCCTTTGCAAATCAAGATGTAGTCACCAATTTCATCAGCATAAATACAGCAGGAGGAAGAAAGGAAAGAAGGAAGAAAGAAAAATGAAGAAATTAACAACTCTGTTTTCTGTGGGGTGAAAAACCAAGTTAGCCTGAATCTCAGTTAAGCATTACTATGTATCAAATTGTAACACAAAGTAATGGCTTAAAACAATTAGCATTTATTTATTTTAGGATTGCACAAGGCAGTAATATAGGCTGGGCTCAGCAAGACAGTTGTTCTGGTCTCTCTCAGGCATCTGGGCTCAGCTGCACGTCACACAGGCAGTGTTGCTGACCTTGGCTGGACCCTTGTCACCACCCTGAGCCTTGGCTGGGACAATGGGCTGACTCAGCTTGGGTCCTCTGGTCTCTTATCTTCCAGCAGGCCAGCTCAGGGTCCTTTACATCACAGCTAGACAGAGATGCAAGAGACCATATAGAAAAGCATGAAAGATCTTGTGAGCCCTAAGTTACGAATTGGAATGTTGTTACTTTTGCATTTTATTGGCCAAAGCAAGTTGGAAGACCAGTCCACATTCAAGAAGGAAGAAAAAAAGACTTTTATGTCTTGATATCACTTCACAGCCATATTACCCAGAGCCATAGTACAAATGGCATGGATACAGGGTGGAATGGGGGACTGTGGCCACTGCAATACACCACAGCCTAGTTCATGTCTGTTCACAGATGTATTAAGAACACATTCCATATGTGTCATTCTAGTACATCCTTTGAATCCAGAGATATTTTTGCCTGTATCAGGTAGCTTAAGTTCATCTTTTGAACCTAAAAGAGATTGACTGTATTTATATCAAAGAGCCTTATCAAAGTTCTCTTTTGATGTGAGTTTCATATGTCTGGAAATCCTGAAGATGATGGCGTGTGGCGGGGGGCTGCTGGAGATCAAACCCAGAGCCCCATGTGTTGACCAAGTGTTCTACCACTGAACTATACCCTCAGACTCTCAGTCCAGGGCTTATCCTAAAGAACATGTCGTGGAATTTGTGTGTGTTCTCATTTTATTATTATTAGCCAAGACTTCATCCTAATTTTTAGTTATAGAAATAAATGAATAAGCAAGGTGATTTTTATTCCAGATTTTTACAGTGGGCTCTTAGGTAATACTGCAATAGTGATGATTTTGTGCAGTTTTTTGTTTGTTTTCTTACATGAGAAACCATGGCTTATGTTTGTTCGGACATCTGTAATAATGAACCTATCCTTTAAACAAATACTTAAAAACACCAGGCAGCTTCTCGGTGAACAAGTACTATTTATTAAGAATTCATTAGTTGTAGTTTACTAGTGACTTTATTATGTTTTCGTGCTGGCTTTAACTGTTGCTTCAAAAATTTTAATTTTTGTATTTTCAGAGGTAAAGAAAGAAAGATACTGAGGGTGTGGGTAAATAAGAACTTTTATACATTCCCGACAGGAAAAGAAATGAGTTCAATCACTTTGAAAAGCAAATTGGCAAGACACGCTACAAAAAGCAATTCCATTTCCAAGTATTTATAGTGGGGAAACTTCACAAAGAAGAGTACAAAGAAGACATGTACGAAGATGGTCATGGTACTCTTCACCTCATTTATTCACTCAGCAAATACTCATTGAGCACTTACTCTGCACTTACACTCACCCTACTCAGAGATTATGTGTAAGCAGGGGACACATCAACCCCAAGTCCTGTTTCAGGGAGCTTGCAGTTTAGAGGAGGAAGACACTAAATAAACAAAATAAATACAGAAAAGATACTGTAGATCAATTGGTGATAAATGTCAGGAAGAAAACTAAAAGAGATAAAGCTGAATGGAAGTATTGCAGAGGAGGTTAAAATTTAAATAAGATATACAAGGACAGACTCACTGACTGTGATTATTAGAGATATAGGTTTAGCCAATAAAAACACAAGACCTCCACTTCAATCTCAGATACTGAAATTTTTTGTTAGTGTGTCATTTGCAATATTTGCGACATACTTACACTACACATTAACTTGTTTATCTGAAACTCAAATTTAACTGGGTGTCCTGTATTATATCTGGCAGTTCTAGTGGCCACTGAGTAAAAGCCTGAAGGGACAAGGGAGACATGAAGGTGCATGGTCAGAAGGTTGTCAGATGGACCCCAGAAGCAAGCAGAGCAGACAGAGGAAGCAGCAAGCACAGAGGTCTGGGTGTTTCTAAGAGTGAAGACAGAACTTGTGTCTGTGGGAGGAAGGAAGAGAGTCTGTGGTCTAGTTGCATAATGGAATCTAACAAATGGACTCAATCCAAATATGCCCATATTGATACATTTCAGAAATAGTATGTTGAATGAAAAATGAATTGGGAAAAGAGCGAATCTGTTGCATTTCTGCAGCCAATCACTGAGGGCTGGACCCAGGAACTTGTTCGTGTTAGGCGAGCCCTGTACCACTGAGCGACACCCCAGCCACTGCTCTGGTTGCAATTCGGTAAAGCTTAAAGCCCAACAGTGCACACTGTTTATAGTTATAGTTGTATGTAGTCAAAAGAAAAAATAAACACAATGCACAACAACTTTATGAGGCTGTCAACTTCTGGGCAACAGAGTATAAAGGAGGAGAGGTCTCTAGCGTGCTCTCTTCTCTCTATCTGTCTCTCTCCCTGTCTCTCTCTCTCTCTCCCCCTTCCTCCAGTCTAAAACAAATGAGCAAAGGGCTTAAACTTAATGGTAGTTACACGGGAGCCTAATATAGTCTCTGTGCTTTTCTGAATGCTGGCAATGTCTCGTTTAAATACTTTTTTTGAGGCAGGGTTTCCCTTTGTAGTTCAGGCTGGCCCTGAACTCACTATATAGCCCAGGCTGGCCTCGAACTCACAGGGATCCTCCTGCCTCAGCCTCCTGAGTACTAGGATTACAGGCGTGCACCAGCACACCTGGTAGTTAAAATACTTTTAAAAGGATGACACCAAAATAAACAACAGAATTTGCGGTACTTTTGTATTATGAGGACTTTGCTACTGCAGGAAGTGATACAGACATTTGATCCAGCAAGGGTCCTGAGCCCATACTGGTGGTGGCAGCTGTCACTGAGCAGTGCCCATGGCTCAGAGAGGAGCCGCGTGTTCTCACTGAATGGCCACAGATCACCCAGGAGAGCCTGACCCTGTCTGTCAGGTGGTGGGGAGGACACTGGCCTCCAACCCCCAAAGTGCTACTGGGAACAGTGAATAGGACAGAAGCAGCGCAGACCCTGTGGGTGTCCACAGAATGAAAGGTGCTGGTTTCATCCCACCTGACCTGGAGCCCCCATCTGAAGACTGAACGAACTCATACAAATCAGGCTCCTTTCCCGTTTCTCTTTATAAGCTTTCTCACGTGAAATAGAAGTCAGTTCTGACTCCAATAACATCGACTGACATTGCTGTGGGGGGGGGGTATTGGGGACCAAACTCGGGGCCTCTCTCCAGCTAGACACATGCTCTGCCCACGAGCTACACCCATGCCTTTCTGCGTCCCTTTTGCTGGTACTCTCGCTGACCCGTCGAGACACCTAGGGCAGCAAGGGTCTGAGCTGGTAGAAGAATCCAGAAGCCTACATACGGGCGTGGCTCTGCCAGGCAACAGGGCTGCAGGGCCCTATGGCAACAGTTGGGGTGGATGCTGACGTTCAGAGCGGGCACTTAATGTGACCGCAGTTCCGAGGGCACCGACTGAGAGCAAACAGTGTACCCGGACTGTGGAAGGAAGCCGCGCACCGCTTACACGGACTGGAATTCTCGCCTAAGTTAGTCATGGACGAACATGCTCGACGAAGAGAGCACACGTCACAATTCAAAACTCGGTTATTTAGGGCACGGGTACTTCTGTGATTTATTTGCAGGCCCTAACTCACCTGGGTTCTCGTAAGAGCTCCCAACAAGTATTATATAAGGCGTAAAAATCAACACAGGCTGTGGTGGATAACTTGGTATTATATGAAGACAAAACCTGCCAGATGCCAAGCCCTTTGCTGATACAGATAGGAACGTAAGAATACTAATAGCAAATATTTTAATAAATACTTACTATATGCAGCAAGTTTCTATCTATATGCACTCCACAAGGCAGTCCTCATAGCAGTGCCACTCAGGAAGCTAAAACCAAGAGCTCATTAGTCTAAGGTTACACAGCAAGGAAGTGGTCGGGCTGTGGTTCAAACCCAGCGGTCTAGAACTATACCTGCACTCCTAACAGTGGGTTATTGTTTTCTTCATACTCGAGCCAGAAAGTAGATCATAATACCAGTGCCAGCCCACTGCGTAGACGGGTAAGGGAGATTCAGAAAAGCCTGTCCAAAGCCCCAAGGGAGGAGGGGCAGAAATGGAGATAGGACTGCAATAGCCACTAGGATTACGGGGAAAATCAAGACAATCCGCCAGTAACTGTGTAGAAGTTGTATGTCAGGGTGGCCAGCGGGGGTCGGCAGTGCACTGACGCTCCACAGTGCCCTCGGGAATCTGCCCAGCTCCGCATGCCTGTGGGAGAACTGAGTCCCGGGTCAGCTGGGGCGGCCATCAGCACAAATGTCACATGGCGGTCGGCACTGCTGGCTTCCCATCCCTTCCCTCCAGGCGACCCCCATCCTGACTCCTCCCCTCACAGTGCCCCCTTCTGTCAACACTAAGTCACCACTTTGGATGTCCTGCGGAGGGACTCAGATTCAAATCCACCTCTTCCTAGCTATAGACCTTTGGCAAGCTACTTAATGTTCCTGAATCTCAATTTCCAGCTCTGCACAATGGAAATTAATAATCCCTACCATGCAGTGTTGCTGAAAAGATTATAGAAGAACCTCATAATGTGCCTGGCCCTGATAAATAGGTAGTAGACATGATCATCATTATTACCATAGCAGTTTGGGTTATAACCATTTCCAGGAGGATTTGCTTTGTGAAGAACACAGGAGGTTTTCTCTGAAAATTCAAAAGGTGCTTTTCTTTCTCCCCTCTTCCACTGAGAACTTCTTTTTTTGCAAAAAGCCCTGTGAAGACCTTCCCAAAGCCACACTAAGTAATTAAAAAATAGAAATGAAAGAAAGACCTTACATTTCTCGGAGCAAACATCAAAACAATGTAGAGTTTATTAAGGGAGATGTAAGCATGTCCGTTTCAAGACTGAAGTCCCACGTACTTGATTATTAAGGGTCACTCAATGGTAGAGCATTTGCTAGCACATGTGAGGCCCTGGGTTCCATCCCCAGTGCCAAAAAGGTTTTACTCAGTACCCTCAGGAATCTCCCGGACACTATGCAGGTGTCCCTGAAAAAGTGGGTGCTGGTGTCATCTTTGAGGGAATGCATCTGGCCCCCACCACTGAAGAGAGCCCATGCCCTACAGTTTCCATGAGCGGTAGCTTGGCCTGCCTTTATTAAAACTGTTCCATGGGATTGCACATAAACGCTGGTCAAAGGGTGTTTCCTACCATCCCAGACTCTTCTGTCATTTTTTATTAGCTGGGTGGATTTAATTACAAAAATCTATTGGGTCTAATTATAAAGACGATTACAACGCTTGGCCTAAAGAAAGCGATAAAGCAAAATTAAACACACCGTGTGCAGAGTAACAAATGGAGAGGGCTGGGAATGCAATGAAATTCTTAAAATAAAAACAGACAAAGCATTGCCAGAGTCTTACCCTGAAGGAACCAGGAGAAGGGTGTAAAACACAGACAACGGCAGAGATGCTGGGAGCATGTGCCGAGGTAGAGAGGGGCAGGGCTGTTCTGCAGGCGGATGGCTTCCTGCACTCACTGCCCCAGGTCAGCCCAGGCCCGGGGGGAGAGGGGGCCCTCACCTGCGGACAGCAGGAGACAAAACGCAGCAGGGACTTTCTTGGGCTTCCTCTGTGAGCAGGTGCAATACCAGCAAAGAACAGTGTCTGGGGGCTGCACAAGTGGGCGGGCCATGTTTGCAGTCAGGCTGTAGACAGAAGTTGCTCGTGGCCATCCAAGCCTCTAAGGGGCTCTGTCCCCTGCAGGTGGACTGGAGCCATTCGCAGGCTGCATGGCCACCTCGGAGTCTGTTCACCGTCGAGTCCAGCCACAGCACAGTCAGCGGCTCCGAGGCAGAAACACCATGGCGGAAGGGCACGAGGAGCGAAGCTGCTCAGCCCATGGCAGCCAGGAAGCAGAGGGGCAAAGGGAAGAGCCGGGGTGAGGAACGAGCCTTCCAGGTCGCAACACCAGCGACCCAGTCCTCCACCCAGGCTCCATCCCAACAGCACATTCAGCCAGAAACTCAGCAGCGGAGGGGCCCGCCGAGGTCACCTTTCCAAAGGCCAGTCTCTGAACACATCTAAGCCACAACACCCTCCCTGTGTCATGCCCTCCAGCCCTCCTACCTTCCACTCAGATATCTCTCTCCCCGTGCTAACCTTGTGTGTCCAGCCCGCTTCGCAAAAACTTGCCTAACCACCTTCCTATTTGGTGAGGTCAGGGTCCTAGAATTTGCTAACCGGAACTCATGTTATTTTATTAGCCAGTGACTTGTTATCCTAAGATACAGCAGGTCTGATTTCTGCTGAGTGTCAGGAGAAACCTTCACAAGCGCCACCTCATGGCAGGCCTGCCGCGCCTCCCTCATCATCCCAGGCGGGGGAGTGGGTTCGGGTCCTCTGAGGCTCTGGCTCCTGCCCTCGCTCTGGTCCATTCTCTCAGTCCTAGCTGCCTGTGTGAGATACTGACTGATTGGCATTATCTGTGCGATACTAACAGGGGACGTACGAGACAGTGTCACACAGAGACGCAATGACACACAGCACCGGAGCCGATGTGATCGAGTCTGATTGCTACTGGTGTCCACTTGCCCTCTGCAGGATGGAGGCAGCTTCTCAGCCCTCTGTGTTCTCACCCTAAATGGGACAAATAGTGGCACCAGCACCCAGGGCTGGTGAGAGGTTTATTCTTTATAAAGCGCAGGGTATGCACTCGTATTCATATTCATATATTTATACTTCTGGATAAGCAGAAAGGTTGGTTGGAAAGGTAACCTAGCATACCGCACTGGAGTGTGCTCCTGGTGCTGAGCAGCCTTACACTGCGGTCTGCACTGTAACACAGCCGCTCCCAGGGGCTCAGTGTTACATTAATTAGCTTTTGAGGGTCTGATTGATTCTTGTCTGCGTTTCCTGAAGACTTGCTCAGATTTGTACAGCTGTATGCTGAGACCCTATACAGATGCCTGTGTCGGAAAAAATAATAAGAAGCTATCTAGAGTCACGAGAACACAAGATGATAAAGTACAGCTATTAAAGACGATATCACTGTTTAAAAAATAATGACACAAAGCACAGCTATTGGATGAGTCCTTCACATAACCCAGGGACCTCGGTTTCAAGCACTTGGTCCCAAGCCAGGAGAGGCGCTGGAGTCCTTTCTTTTTGATTGGAGTGGTTCAGAATTGGCCTTTGACTGACCTGGAAGTGAGAAGTGAAAAGGACTGGGTATAAAAATATAATGGAGTTCACTTGAAACCCACCAAGTGCCTAGCTGAAATGTGAAAGGCAAAGGTACCAGTATCATTCTTCAGAGATGGAGAAGACGGCACGCAACGCTCCAGCCATGCAGTGCAGGTCAGGACCCACCCCAGGCTCTAGCCAGCTCCAACTGAGACTTAATCCATAATTAACGGTGCACATAAAGTGCGGTCGTGGCCACGCACACCATGGTTGCCAATATAGCTCATGTGCACACTCTGAGTATGAAAAAAATAGTGAACATTTAAATTTTTTTAAAAATGTATTGCAGGAAAAGACACATTGCCATTAATTCCCCTCAAAATACTCCTCGCGTTGACACATGCATCCTGTCATCCCTGACATTTTCTGCAGCGCCTGAGCCCTCTGCTGTGTCTTTGCCTGTGCTGTTGTGGCTGCCTCCATATCCTGAGCAAATTCCACACGTTTATCCCTTGTGGTCACTTCAGCTTTAGGGACGAGCCAGGGCCTCACAGTGCCAGATTCGGTGAATGAGGTGAATGAGGACGCAGCATCATGTTTTTATTTGAGAGAAGTTGCTGTAAACATTTGCTCAGTGGGGAGTGACCCTAAATACAGTGAGTGTATAAACAAAATTGTGTTATAGCAGAAGACACATTGCCATTAATCCCCTCCGAATACTCAGAATACTCCCCCTTGCTTCGAGGACGCTTAGCCCTTCATTCTTGGCAATGTCTTTTACAGTAGTAAGTTTTTTTCTAAATTTAGACTTTCACTGTAGTTTTCAGTCACCCCCTGAAGACGGCAGTCCACAGTGACAGCTCAGGGTCTGGAACGGACTCTGGATTCAGGTCTGATTCCTGCATGTAGCTTAATCTTTTTAAGCCTTAAATCCTTATCAGAGAAAGGATGAACAGGTTGAGTGCGGTAGCACATGTCTGCAGTCACAGTTACTCTAGAGGCTGAGGCAGGAAAATTACAAGCCTGAGAGCAACCTGGCTAAGGACTGAGATCCTGTCTCAAATCTTTGAAAAGCCAGGGGTGGGAACTGAGAAGGTAGCTCAGCCCTGCCCAGTCCTCTCTATTCATTATGACCCACAGCATGGTTTGAAAATGTCAAGGTGCACTGAACCCACAGTGCTCCTGAGGGTGGAGACATGTTTTTAGTGGGCCCATTCTAAATCCTTGAAATGGACTGACTGCTCTCTGGGAAACAAATCATTACAGAGTTTTTACTGACAACATTTTTCATCTGTCAACTCCAAGTACAGCCATAGGTGAACAATCTATTTTTTTCATGTTTTCATGAACTTCTGGGTAATTTAAGTTTGAATTTTATTTCACTGATCAAGTTTAACCATAACCTATTTCTCTTAATACTTCAAACTTCTCAAAAAACAGGTCTTCATCCCACAATACTTGCCCATTCTCAGTCCAGACCCCAGGCAGAAAAGCTTAGGGGGTAAAGAGGTCTGTGGGAGGCCCGAGGCCAGACATGGGGAAATACAGACCCTCCGGGCTTCTGCCCACACAGCCAGGCCCTGTCCTGCACTCCCGCGTGCTCCACTGACTCCCTGTTGCAGGCCTGTGGGCAGGCAGCACCAGTGTCCCCATCCCAGAGAGGCAGACGCCCAGAGTGACACAGCTTGCCAGCGGCACAGCTCCTTGGTTACCAGTGTTTGAGGTCCCAGCACCCAGTGACAGGGGCTGAGTGGTCACCAGGGGAACAGGGGGACCTGGAAGAGGGGAGGTGGTGGAGAGGCCCTGGTGGGATGAGGCAGCCAAATACAGGGCTACTGGGGCAGGATGGCCTGGTCCTCAGAGCTGCCCAAAGAAGGGAAGCCCCGAGCAGGTTTCAAGCACAGAACTTACAGGGCCTGCTCGGAGTCTCTGAGGGCTCTTCCAACTGGAGTGGAGAATACACCCCTGAGGGACAAGGGTTGGGAGCTCTCCCTGACAGTGCAGGTGACACTGTGTTCTCGTGCATCGAACAAGGCTGGGGACACAGGGGACTCTGTCCACACCAGGTACCAGGAGTAGGTCGGACAAGGGGCGGTTGTCCAGGACTCGGGGGAGGTATTTGGGAAGTCAGGCTTGGCGATTAATGAATGTTTGGCACGAGAGAAGGAAAGCAGGGACAGAGCCCTCTCTGGGGCTAGGGGGGCCAGTGCTCTTCCAGGCCAAGAGGGATCCCGGAAGGAGGACTTGATCTGGTGGGACAGTTTAGGGCATACTGATCATTCCAGGGGCCGAGTGGAAACACAGCAGGTAGAGGTCAACAGGATCCAGCAACTCCTCCAACTAAATACTGAGGAAAACGGTACGTGTCTCAACTGTTTCTCAGTGCTGCGGTCAAAACAAATCAGAACTGGAAGTAGTCCGCTTCCGATTAAATAATATTCCTGCTCAGCCTGTGGGAGGCTTTAGGTCAATCCCCAGCACCAAAAGAAGGAAAGAAACAAAGGAAGGGAGGGGAGAAAAATCCCCTCTGAGGGTCCCAGGGCACGGACACGACCTTGGCTGCAGTGTGTAAGGATCGGGCTGCACATCAGAGTCGCCTCCAAGACTCCACAAGTGCAGAAAAATCAGGTCCAAACCCAGCCCATTTCTCAGATTGACATCACTGACTTGAGTCCCTTGGTCCTGAGTGAGGCCAGGAGAGCCTGCAGTAAGATCAGAAATCCTCGGTGCTGCTGTCCAGCTCTTCTCTCCAACCACATACCGTGCACAGAATTACGAGGCCTGGTGAACTATCAGAAATTTTTGTCAGTGCATTTTAGAAAAGAGGCCACCATCCATCTGGTCAGTGGGAAGGTACGATGTGAGCGATTTCTTCTGCAGGTTACAAGTGTTCTGCCCGCGGTGCCTCGGAAATAAGGATGCTGGGCTTAGGGGGTTCCCTTCTGCCAGGGGGCTGGAAAACCGAGCTCCCCAGGCCAGGGGGCTGAGTGGGGGCTGGGAACTCAAGAGATGGGTGGGCTCCAGAGAAAGCTCTCAGCCCCCAAGCGAGCTGGCTTTGCTAGCCGGTGCTCACGCCCGTTTCCCTTCGGCAATTCATTTCAAAGGCGTCTAAAGCAGACAGAGCTGGAGCAATAAGCACGCGGACCCAGAGTGCGAAGTGTCATTGTCCTGCGGGGGTCTCCGCAGCTGCCCCCTCCAGGCCGTAGGACGCCGGGTCGGAGCCTCGGCGGCTGAGCTCGCGATCGCTGGGTGGCGGGAGCCGCGGGCTCGCTCGTGGGTCGGCTCGCCGCGCGGGGGCTCCGCAGGGTCCTGGCGCGCGGCCTCGCTCGCTCGGCGCTAACTTTGCCCACGCGGCGGGGCGGAGGCGGCGGCGGCGGGCGCGCTCATTGTTGCGGCTCGGCTCGGCTGGGCTCGGCTGGGCCGGCCCGGCGGCTCCTGGCGGCCCCGAGGGCCTGCGCGGGGGATGGGACGCCCGGCCCGGCCCAGCGCCGCGGATAAAGGTGAGGCCTTTGTTCGGGCGCCGGGGGCGGAGGAGGAGGAGGGCGCGGGCGGGAGCGGAGCCCGGGCGCCCAGGCAGCCGCTCCTCAGGCCCCAGCGCGGGCCTGGCCTCCCGGTGCGCAGCTGCCCAGATGCGGGCGCAGGCGGGCGCGGAGAGCCCGGGCCGCGCAGCCTGAGAGCAGCCGCAGCGCAGCGCCTCGCTCGGGCCAATCTCGCAGAATTTCCGGGGCGGCTCCCGCAGGCCCGCGCGGCGTGGTGCGGCCGGGCCAGGCCGGGTGGCGACGGCCAGGGAGGAGGCTCCGGACCCCGCCCCACCGACGCCGACGCCGCTGCCGCTGCCTCTCACTGCAGTGTGAATTCTCGGCTCCGCCAGAGGCCGCGGGGCTGCACAGCCGGGGTCCAGCGAGCGGCCGCGTCCAGTGTGGGACCCACAGCCGCGCTTCCCCGCTCGGGTGTCCAGCGCCGCCCGCCCGCAGCATCCGTAAGTCGGGTCTTTCTTCCAGCCTGAGCCCCCGCCGGCTCGGGACAGCGGCTCGGAGTGGGCTGGGGGGGGGGGGAGCCACCCGAAGGGTGCGGCCGTGGGGGCGTGGACCGGGCTCCTGTCCTTTCGGTTTCTGGTCTTGGAATCGCATCAGGCCCACTCAGTGTTTGGCAGCCTCGGGGCAGCAGAAGTGCGGCTTTGATTCCCGCAGCGCCCCTGGCTCTTGCGACCTCAGGTAGCAGCGAATGCGCCGACCAGCACGTTGTCTTCTGTTGGCTGAGGGACTCTTTCTGAGGCCAGCGAAGGTTGGGTTTGTCCAGGCACGACAGGAATGGGGGGCCGTGGTAACTAGACTAGATCCGTTCATCCTCGGCAGCGACACAGCTCAGTTCAGTTAATGGGAGGCAGCGTGTGGACTCGCCTTTAGGTCGACCCGGTTGTCTAGCCAAGGAATAGAAAGTTGCCTGGACGTGACTGGGAAAGAAGTGACGCCTGATGTGTAAAGTTCTGTGGCTAGAAGTAACCTTTACAAAGTAAATAAACTCTCCTTGCCTTAGCTGCAGTTTTAGTAGGAATGAGGGTCAGAAAATCTCTCCACCCTCCTTTGTTCTGACCGAGTGTGATCTGCCGCTGTTCCTGCTGCAGTCTCTTTGGCATTGGCCCTGAACTAGTTTTATTAATAAGACTTGTTATCTGTGGCCCAGAGCCTCTTTGTAATTTGTGGACACTGTTGCCAAGTCCCCCGAGAGCCTGGCAGGTGGCTGGTGCGATCTCATCACTGGGGAAGCCGGGACCCTTGAGGTTCCTGAGTGGCTGATTTCCTGATCCCGAGAACTGCATCCCAGATGTATCTCGTGGATTTCATTGTCCCAGCAGTTACAGCCTGAGGTCAAAGGGAAAGATAAGCAGTGAGTCCTCCTCCACTCTGGGGTCTTGGGAGAGACTGGAAGAGCACTGTGCTCTTCCACGGAAAGGGCTCCTGCGGCCTCCATGAATGCAAGGGAAAGCGTCAGGCGAGTC
Source organism: Heterocephalus glaber (assembly GCF_000247695.1). The sequence goes on from NW_004624805.1 coordinate 1,408,328, forward strand.
TAATTGAGAGGTAGGTACGCTACCAGGCAGCTTGTGAAGTCATTCTCATCCACATGGTGCAGTTTCAGAATGCCTACGACTGGGTTCACCGCTGACTTAGTTTTCTTTCTTGGCTGTCACCTGAGGTGTCGGTATAATTGTGGTGAAATTCTCTCTCTGGGTTTACTCGTTGCGCATCTCAAAGAGAAGCGACTTCTGGGCCCTCGTAGCAAAGCAGTAGGATGGTTGTCTTGCAATGGCTCTTCTATTGAAGCCCTAAAAACATCCCCGTGTTGACCTCGCGCTCCTCGCCAGGTTCCGCGGTGACTCAGAGCCACACTGCCTGTGCCCCACCCGCTCCCCTCCTGGGCCCGTCCCTCTCTCTCTCCACCGCGCCCTCTCTGAGGCCGGCTGGCCACTGCTGTCTGAAAATGGAAGGAAAGGCACTGAAGGAGCTGCTGGGCATCTCTGGAAGGGAGGCGCTGCGGTGGGAAAGCGAGAGAAGCAGGATGAGCGAGCGGGACGTGCAGTACACAAGCTCTTCCTACCCTCATCTCAGTGGTCGCAGGGAATCTGAGGACACGTGGCCGCTGCACACCTGACCTGCTGGGGAGGGAGAGACTGGGTCGTTTTGATCTGTGGTGCTCGCTTGGCTGACAGTGTGGTCCGCTGGTTTTGATCCCCGGAACACCCATCTCAGGAGCTGGCACCGCAGCTCTGGAACGCTGGGCTTCAGCATCACCGTGCTTGGTGTCTCTGCGACCTCTGGTGAGAAGTTCCCTGCATGGTGTCACCCAGCTTGCGGGCATGGGAGCTGGTCCACAGCAGTCCCCTTTGGGTTCCCCAGACCCAGCAGCCGCACCCTCCTCTCTCCCGGGTGGCTTGGGCTTGTGAGGAGTGCTGCAGACACACCCTGGCGCTGAGCTCTCCTGCCCCTCCTCTTCCACAGAGGATCCAGGCTGTTGGCCCTGCTCAGTGAGTCGCACTGGTCTTTGCCCTGGGTGCCAGTGACGGTTTTAAGTTCAGTCATATCTGTAGGAATTGGGCATTTGCTCCCGAGGAGAGGTGCTGTTCCCTTGGAAGGTGGGAATCACTGCTGAGAATAGCGGCCGCTGTCATTGGGAAGTACTAGAGGTGAGTGGAGAAGGGATCCGCTCTGTGGCATTGTCACTACCAAGCAACCAGGAGGTGAGCTGGGTGTCCAGGTTTGAACTAGAGGCGCGCTCACCTCCCTCAGACACTCAGCACAACTGGCTTGCGCAGAGATGTCGCTTGTAGCTTCTGGGTTTTGTAGGGAGCCCGATCTCTGCTAGGTGTCGTGTTTTCTGGCTTTGTCCTCAAGTGGAGCACCAGCCATTCCATGGAGCGATACAAGAAGAAACTCATGGTCCACGCTCAAGAGCACTGGCACAGTGAGCCCTCGCCGCACTCTGGCCAGTCACACGGCGCTTCTCTTACTAGCAGCCATTTACCGCTCCATGGCTACTGCACACGTTCTGGCCACTTACTTCCCACTGCATTTAGTTACCTGCTCATGGTATGCACTCTGTAGATCCATCTCGATTAAGCGAATTGCTGTGGGGATTCATCAAAACACATTCCCACATTGATCTACTGAGGCTTCATGAAAAGCCCAGTGGTCCAAAGTGTGGCTTGTCAGGTCCGCCCCTGTCCACCCTGCCCTTGTCCGCACTGCTGTGTAGTCCCCGCTCCTTGTTGAGCAGTACATTGCCAGCCATCGGGCCAGGAGACTTGGCAGTGCTGCAGAGAGAGACTCAACCTTGGAGCATTTTTTTTCACTTCACCTTAGCCACAACCCATCCCTCCAAACTTGAGGCGATAATACCACAATTTTCACCAGAATTAGCATGCTCTCATGTTGTACTGTTCTTTGCAGGGCTCTCTTGCCTTTCTTTGTCCTTGCTGTGTGAGGAATGCATAAAAGATGGAGTGTCATGGGGAATTAGATTGATACTAATGACAGCAACAGCGAGTGGAAATAGTAATCGGAGAGTTGCCAGGCTGTGCCCTTCATAACCATAAAATGTGCAATTGTGCTCTCACCCCACGCCTGTGAAGAAGTAAACAGACATGACCAACCCAAACTAGGAATCCAGATAGTGTGGAGCCATCTGGAGTGGGCCACACGTCTCCCCGCAGCTGGGAGTCGGTGCTGGCTTGCCCGTTTCCCCTCCTTCTGGCTACCCCAGTAAGCAGCCAGTACTTCTTTTTCTTGGTGGGGGTGGGGGTCCACAGAAGAAGGGAGAGCAGTGAGGACATGAAGCCGACATGGAGCCCAGCACAATGGAGTGTTGTGTTCTGCCGCTCAGTCCCCCTTTATGGGGCTGGTTGAGTGTTTGGTGACAGAACTGTGGAGTGACCAGTGGCACAGCTGTTGCCTGCGGGTCTTGGCAGCAGGGAGGGAGGGATGGGTGGGGAGGGCCAGGGTGGCAGGGGTGCAGCTCTGGCTCGAGGGCGTCCAGTGAAGCGTGTGCACCTGGGGCCCTGAGAGCACCAACCAAACATTCTAGACAGAGGATAGCTTGGAATGGAAGGTGTGGATGGATCCTTTTCGCAAATGAGGAGTTCACAGGCACTGAGGGGTGTCTCCAGGGTCTCAGCTGCTGCACCAGGGCTGGAGCCCCACCTCGAACTTGGGTTACACACTGCAATGAGGAGTGACAAACGGAGCACAGAGTGGCATCATCTGCCCCAGGTTCGGTCATCTAGGCAGCTCTGCCGTCTGCTAGCTATGAGGACCTTCTGAGTTACTGAATCTTTCTGAGCCTCAGTTGTCTTATTATAAACAAAGAAAAGTTACATGCAGGGGGTCAAATGAGAAAATGTCTGCGAATCATGTAACACTCGAAAAGAGGATTCTTTTAGAATCAGAAATTGTGTCCGTGTGTACCACCCTTCCCTACCCAGAAGGCTCTACGATGCCAACTTTGGAGGGATTTCGAAGACATTGGATATAAGAAGACAGCTGACTTCGGAAGAGGAGATATTAGTACAATAAATGGTACATCTTTACTTCCAATATGTACTGAAATTTTGTAGAGCATAAAGGGGGCAAAAGTTAGTTCTAATGTTTCATCCGTGTCACGGAGCCTTCCAAAAAAGGCTCCATGGGTAAAGGCTCGACCTTCGCTCCCATCACAGGGCGCAGGGAAAGTTTATGATGAACGGTGGGGTGGCAGGATGCAGTAGAGCCTCCCAGATTGAGAGGAGAAGAGGCCGAATAACCAGGAGCTGATGAGAGAGCCCTGGGGCTCTGTAGCCACGTCCGGGTCCCCGATTCCTGGAACAGGAAGGCAGGGGAAAGGAAGATAGAGGATTTTGCCTTCGTACTAATGGAGTATTTTATCTTACCTTTCTAAAGTTTTTGTTTTTGAAAATGACCAAAAAGCTCTTTCTGGCTAATATCTTGAAAAAAATTCTAGAGTAGAAATAAGAATTGCTAAGATTATATCAATCCGTGACAGTGTCATCCTTTTCTTAACATCAAAGGCAAAAATCAAATCACTGCGTAACATTCTTTGGTTACTTCCCATTCATTGCCATTAGTTGGGAAGATGTTCAGTTCCTGTGTAGTATATTATTCCTGAGTAATTAATGCAGCAAGTTAATGGCAAGAGCACCCAAGATCCTGGGGTTTTTCCATTGCACTGTCCACTCAACCACACTGAAAAGACTGGAATAGTTTCCTTGTAATAGGGGAAATCAACATGCAATTTGCATAATGTTCTGCAAAATTATTTATGCATTTAAACCTCTAGGGTATTAAGTAACATAAATCAGAATGAGAAATCATCTGTCTTCTGGTGGCTGATTACATACAGACACACGGGCAGCAAAATAAAGACACTACACAGATGCACAAACAGGGAACATATTTGTAGAGTATGATGTCCACATCTAAGGCTGGGGTATATTTTAGGCGAACTCTGAGACACAGCTATGGTCATCTTTTGCCGGGCTGGGTAGAGCATGTCTGTCTTTTTATGGAGAAGATATAAGCTGGAATTTGTTTGTGGTTCCTTCTGCTCCTTATGTGGAAAGGATGGTTTTTCTAGTCTTCAACAATTCAGTTTTTCTTCCTTCCTGTTCCTATGGCTATAACTTAGTAGACATTTTGCGCTATTTTAATACCAAGATCTACAACCTCCAACTTGGAAAGATACCAGATACCCAGAGAATCTGATCCAAACACATAGTCCTTTGTTTCTTCTGTGCTTAGATTTCCTTTTTCTTCTTGCCAGCGGAACTGACCACACTTCTAGAGCGCTGACGGTACTCAACTGAAAAATCCCATGAGCTGCAAGTTTCATAACCAGGCTTTTGGCTTCATACTGGGCACAGAAAAAAGTCACGATGTGAACACTGCACTCCTCGTTTGTAGGAAGGGTCAGCTGGGAGCCCAGGTCTGCAGCCTGCGGGGCAGGCAGCATCTGCCCCTTCTCACCCGATGCTCCGCGCGCAGTTACCTCCGTCACACTGCCTTGGAGTGGCTTGGTCTTGGTTTGGTTACTCACCAACTCTTCAGATTCTCTCTCCACCCTTGTGGAATAGAGTTCCAGGGTTCACAGAAGCTCTGCAGCGCTTCCCTTTGCTGTTAGGAGTTCCACCTGTGGTTTTCTGAGTACTCCCTCCCTCTTCCCCTAAGGCTTGAGAAACATTGTCCTGTGAGCCTGACTCATCACCCGTGTCTGCCACTTCCTGTTGGCTCCTCTGGAGTTACCCTTTGGGATTTTCTCCAGTGTCCTGATTATACATTTGCCTTCCAGATCCCTCTACGGTGAGGTGCCCAGTTCTGTCATCTCGGTTCAGGGCTTCTGCACTTCCGAGTCGTTATTGAATCGGCACCATTCTTCCCGTGCACGCCCACAGGAGCTCCCACCCTCCCCACCCTCCCCTCCTGCCTGCATTCCCTGTAAACTTCGCTCCTCAGCAGGAGATAACAGCGCCATCACCATCTAGCAGCCTCTTAGTTGTTAAGCTTTTGTTCTTCCACTGTCCTTCACAGGCACAGGGCCTCGCCTCCGCCTCAGACCTTGGACTTCAGCCTCAGCTGTTGCTTCTCCTTTACGTTCAGGACCCCCCCTTCTATGCCTGGACACACCTCCTCACTCTTCAAGTAGAAGCTGTGGTGTTCTCTCCCTGTTCCTCCAGAGTGGGTTTCCTTCCTCATCCTCCCAAAGTATGCCCCAGAATGCTGTTCCAGTGTGATCCCATCTAGCTGTAGTGACCACTTCACACATGCCACCCAAGGTAGCTTTTTAAGGAAAGCACCATGTATCCCTCATCTTTCCATTGCTGGGGAAAAATACCTGACGCGCACAACTTAAAGGAGGCAAGGTTTATTTTGGCTCACAGTTTCAGAGGTCTCAGTCCATGGTCAGCTGGCTCTGAGGCACAAACGTCACGGCAGGAGGGCTTAGTGGAAGAAACCTCCTCACCTCATGGCAGCCAGGAAGCAGAGAGAGGAGAAGAGCCAAAGAGGCGGGGCCTGAGGCCAGATATGATCCCAAGACCAACACCGTAGGCTACCAGGCAGTCAAGATAAGCCACCACAGTCTGTGTCTCACCCTTTCTTCTGCATCCGCCACCACTGTGCCTGGCTTTTGTAGGTGCTCAGAGGTATAAACAAGTCACTAATTGTTCGCAGTGTGGTCTCTTGTTACTTGTTTGCCAGTCTGCAAGTGTTTTTCCTGCCTGTAGCTAGTGCCCCTATGTGACATTTAGCTCTTCTCCTGCCGTGCAGCTCATCCTCCTCAACATCTCCCTGTGTCCGAGGGTAAGAGATACAGGGATACGAGACGCAGCTCACATCTCACTGTCACCTCCCGATCGCAGCTTGTGATCCTCCTGCCGCAGCCTTCCCAGTAGCTGAGATTACAACCGTGTCCCACGATGCCCAGCTTAGTGGGTGTATGGATGTCTCCCTGACCTACAGTACGCTGCACATACCTAAAATGTACTGGTGGGTACTGCTGTCGACCCGTGTCCGTACTCTGACAAATTGTCACAGCTAAGAACTGCGGCTCCGTGCTTTCCATCGTCCCGTTTACAGAGCTCGTTGGTGTTTTAAGCTTGGTGCTAGGAAGGATAGGAAATGTAGTCAGCGTCCCTGGCTTACAGATCTGTCCTGATTTAAATTTCTGGCTTTCTTTGTACCGCTGTCTAGCCCCATTTCTGTACAGCCCCATGTCCAGGTCTTTTCTCGAGGCGATACTGAAACTGAGGTTTGGTTTCCAAAGGATTTGGCGTGACTGGGTGAACTGTGTGCTGTCAGGCTTATTGCTTTGCAACAGGAGGGAGCAGAGATCAGAAACCCTGCCATCTTCTAGAGGGCTCTGGTCGGGGCAGAACACACACCCCTTGTTCGTTCCAGCATGGAAGCAGCCCAAACAGTAGGCTCCCTGGCAGCCTTTTTCCTCCATGCTCCATGTAGTCAACACAGTGATTACCTCCTGCCGAAAGCTTTGAGAAATTGTTCTGTATCCAATTAGAAGTTTTGATTTGACTAACAGGTACAGCATAACATCTTTATTCTATAACTGCTCCCCAAGTGCTGTGCCCCCAGGTGTTTTTAGAACTCCCGGTTACTGTGGCCGTTGTGTTTTAAGGCACCGTGTTATTTCCTGCGACAGCATTTCTACCTAGAGGCTTGTAGACGGGGAGTGGGGTGGGGGACCTATTTGGGTTTAGAATCCTCTCCTTCCTCCTCTTCACCTCTGTCTGTTTCCCTTCTTTTCCCCGCCTGGCCCTCCATCTGCACTGTTAAATGGCGTTGGGGGCCAGAGGGAGCTGCCCCGGAACTTGGCTCCCTGGAGCCGCTGTGGCAGGGTCAGACAGCCTAGAAGTAGGACCCGGTGGTTCAGGGGCAGCTGGGCCTTGTGGAAAGCTCCCACAAAATGAATGGAGGGATCTGCTGGGATAGCTCGTGCAAAAGTGGCAGGTCTCTGCCAAAAAGCATTCTTGCAGAACCCTTTCCAAAGAATTCGGTTATGTGACGTCAAGGAGGTGGCCTCCAGCCCAGAAGCACTGCCTGTAAGATGTCAGTGGGGCTGTGAGAACTGCCCTGAGCGTGGGCACCACATCTTCCCCACCGCTCCTGTGCTTTTCACTGTGAGGGGTGGGTGAACTTTCCAGCTCCTTGAGATGGGCCCCGAGACCACCCACCCTGCAGGAGCACTGGAAGTTTGGTCTGCTGTGAGTGTCACTAGCATCAGGTGTCTGGCCAAGTGCATCCTGTCACGCACGCCAGGACTTGCATGTGAGCAGTTGGCCCCGGTATCAGGTCCTAGGATGGGGTGGCAGCCGCATGCCTAATGCAGGTTTTGCCAAAGTAGGTGGCCTGATGGACTGTGCCAGTTCCTTGGTGGCTCTTCTCCTGCTCTGCGTCAGGAGCCAGCAAGGGCCCAAGTGTGGAGTTTGGAAAGCTTGCATATGGTCTGGGGTAGTGTTTTCCACCTTACACTTCCCCAGACGCCATGGAGGGCAGGACCCGAGTAATACACAGAGAGGGTCCTTTGGGGGAGGACAACCTGTTCCCAACTCACTTACCTGTCGGCGAGACACCTTCGGCTGCCACCGAGGCTGTGCATGGCATGTTCATGCGGGTGCTGCACAAGGAAGCCAGGAGCTCCCAAGCCTGGGTTTGGAAGTGTGTTTCTACATAACGGGCAAATTACAACCAAGCTTACAGAGTGCAAATGAAGTTTATATAGTAGCTATATTATGTACTTATCCTTAAATTATAGGTCAGGATGTATGCTACTAAGTATATATTTACTGGTTGATGTAAAAATATTTTGGGTGCGCATTACAGCAGGCACACTGTTCTGTTTCGATCACACACATTTGATCATTCCAGTGTCACCAAACCATTTACAGTACAACTGAGATAACTTACGGTATAGTAAGACCGGAGTTGTAAGTAGTCCTGTATTCCCTCCCATTGATCATGACATGTGCACAGATAAGTTCGGGTTTCAGATGACAGGCTGAATTAGACTCTGGAGCAAGTTCATGTTACCAGGAAAATGTCAGGGAGGTTTTTGGGTATTGAATGCGGAAATTCTCCACCCAGACAGCTGCGGGTATGCCTAACTGTTTCATACAGTGTTACGTTTTGTTTTGTTTTATTTTTAAATTTTTGGCCCTGGGGACTGAACCTGGAGCCTCTTGCAGCTAAGCAGGTGCTGTATCTCTGAGCTATACTCACAGACCCCAAATTACATTTTAAATAGAGAATATTTGATTATACACTTATACAAGGGAAATTGGTAGCGTGAATAACTAGGAAAAATGTGTTTGTGCCTGTCAGTCTGCAGTGCAGTTTTTAGAAAGCCTTCTAGGGCTGGGGATTTAGCTCAGTGGTTCTGCCACCTGCCTGGCAAGCACAAGGTCCTGAGTTCGATCCCCAGTACCAAAAAAAGAAAAGAAAGCCTTCTGAACCAGTGCCTGTCTCATCAGACGGTAATGTTGTAACAGAAAACATTACAAGTATCGGCTGGTACAGTGAATATCTTTTCTTGAGATGTGTGTGATAGGTACACTTTATTCATGTCTTATATGTCACAGTTTATCGGAGTGAGGATGGGGTTCTTGGGGTGTGACTGACCCACCTTGCCCTGAGCTCAGTCGTCCTCTCTGGAACTTCCAGCTGACATCACCTGCCCCCTCCTGATCACTCGCAGTGGGGACAGGCAGCCCGCTCCATTTTGAAGCACGATGGCTGTGTAAAGGTTCCCCCTCCTGTTGGATGGGAATGTGCCTGCTGGAACATCCACTCTTTGATTCTATTTTTTTCCACCAAAGGAAAAGTTCTCTTCCTTTCTCATTATCTGCATCCTATTAGTAAGTTCCGACACCCAGCTGCTCCACACTTCGCCCCCTGCTCCCCTATACCTGTTCTCTCTCTGCAGTGGACTAGAGTCTTCCTTGCACTCACAGTTGTTCTGCCTCGGATAACAGACAGGGTCGCCCTGACCTACTGCCTTTGCTGTCATGGAAAGTCAGGGTGCCTGGCCCTTTGTCCAGTCTGGTGACCTTCCCTCAGGTTTCTCCATTTTCTTTCATTTTCTACATAAAATGTGGCACCAGAATTGAACACAGATTCCCACAGAGCTCAGGATGCCTCTTACCTCTCCTACCCTGGACATGATGCTTCTGGCATGGGAACTGTGAGTAGGATCCCAGGTCTTAAATTCCGAGCTGCCGTGCAATCCTCCTCCTCATCTGTAAGTTGATGAACATGCCCCTGTGTCTGCTTACAGATCAGTGGGGGAAGACCTAGGTTGAGAAAGACAGCTTATATTTTAGTCTCACTTTACAGCCTTCCAAGTGCCCGTGTCTTGTTAGGCACTGAGCCTCAGCATCTGCAGTTGGAACCCTCTTCCCAGACGCCCCCGTTCCTGCATTGCTTACAATGATTTGAAGAGGGCTCCTCTCGATTCCACAAGTGATGTGGCTGTCCCCAGTCTCTGGGTCCCCCTTCTTCATGATCATAAACGGGTTCTCAGTGCTCCCTGCCCACCCACCCTCCACCCTCCCAGTCACTGGGTGAGGTGTTTCCAGAACACACCGCATTCACTTCCATCTCGGGCCTCTTTCCATACTGTGCGCTTGAGTCCAGTTCTGCAGACACCACTTCCTCCCTGGGCTGACCCGATCTCTGGGGTGGCTGAGGGTCCAGACCCCAGAGCGCCTGATGGCCACCACCACTGTCCCGTGGGTGACTCCATAATCGCCTGTGAACTTGAACATTTCCTCTACCCATAGAAGGCAGAGAATCTTCTTCAGTGTGGGAACAGGTGGTGCTCATCAGGATGTTTCTAATAAGATACCTGACATGTCCTAAATAGGCCATAAGAACCCACCATACTGATACGAGTATCCCTGGACTCCAGTTCTCCTATTTCATTAGAATAAATTCCTAGAAGAGGAATAGCTGAGCCAAAGGACATGAACCTTTTAAGCATTTACACTCTAGTCTTATTTTCTGTAGGGTGTCTGTGCTCTTCTAGTTAAGTCATAATTGTCTGCTAAGTAAATACTTTTGTCCTTACATCCTAGGACCTTCATTATAGTTGTTATCTTCCCCCAAAGTTTGCATTTGGTTTTTTTTTCTGTGAAGTAGAATTATTATTTTGTGGAATTATTTTTAATGCAGTCAAATTATAATTGCTTTCCTGTTGCTTTCACTCTTAGAAAAACCTAACAAACAATCATCTACCTGTTTTTAATATTTAACTTTAAGAGCCACCTGGGATTTATCTTAGGCTCAGTGGTGTAGATGGTTTGTTTGTCTTTGCACGTCCCCTCATGATTGAGGAGACTAGACAAACAGGACCTGAATTGTTCAGTAATTGATCCTTAAACACAAATCCACTAGCTGCGCACAGTGGACCCATTGCATTCCCTGGTTTTCGTGTCTCGAACGTAGTCTTAAAGGATCTTCGTTGTCCTCTGACTTTGCTCGTGTGAGGTATCGGCTCTGTTTTCCCACTCTCCGTGCAGCGTGTGGTGTGCCGAAACGTTCCTCGCAGGCTGCCAGCCTTTGCTTGCTGTTGTTTGCTAGGCGAGTGCCCTTCTGCTGCGGCCCAGCCCGGCCTCCGGCCTCCGCTGCCCTGTGAATAATGTCACCCACCGCCCTCGGGAGTTCTCCAGGCAGAGCCTTTGGATGTCTCAGTCTTTGGTTTCTCATTTCATCTCATCCTCCTTGTAAGACTTTTGCTCTGTCTGTGTGTTCCGCGGTGCTGCCCGGGTCACAGGCAAGCCCCCTGGCCTGAGCAGCTCCGCAGGCCCCTTTCCCTTTGGAGGTCTCCGTCCTGCCAGATCCGTAGATTTGAACTCACCTCCCTTTTCAACCTTGTCTTTTTCCTGACTTTAAAAACTCTTCCTCAAGTTCCAGTTCCCTGTCTCCACTCACATTTTCTACTCTAAAAATTCCAAGTACAGTCATCAAAACAGAAGAAAGGGTAGGTATTTGCCTTTTCCTTTGTGAGCCTCTTCATTCCACTAAAAAACAAATAAAGAAAAAAAGAAAAAACAAACAAAAAAGAACAAAACTGAAACTTAGTAGCAACAACAGAAACCCTCTGTCATAAGCTCCTGAGGCCAGACCTCCTGTGGCAAAGGACAGGTGTGATTTTATTTTACTTTTTATTTTTTGGTACTGGGGATCGAACTCGGGACCTTGCGGCTGCCAGGCAGGCGGCGGAACCACTGAGCTAAATCCCCGTCCCCTGGTGTGATTTTATGTTTTACCTTTTCTCTACCCAAGAGTGAGTGGGAGGCAGGGGAGCAAGAACAGGGTGCCTGACGTGTGTGTAAGGACAGCGCGGGCCCGACCCCGCCACCTGCTGGTCCTCAGCCACCTTCCCTAGGCCACTCCATGCTCCCTGTGTCGTGTTGCACTCCCGTGCGGTCTGCTCAGCACAGGTGGCCCCTGGGAGCAGAGCCAGCCCTCTGGGTTCTCTGCATGGGTCAGATGCCCCTCACACGTAGCTGGGCCCGTCATGGTCTGCACTTGCTCGTCGCTGAGGAGAGGCACCCAACGTCACCTACCTCCTCACCAGCCCCTTGGAGGGACGGAGAAGCAGCCGCTCGCTGGCCATCCCAAGGCCAGGCGGGGTGCCCCGACCCAGACGGCCCCGCCCTGCTGCAGTGGCTGCAGAGCAAGCGTCACCCCGGCACTCCCTGGCTGCGTCCGCCCCTTTGTCCTCATAGGTGTCCCCGGCGTGGGCACCCCCAGCTCCGTCTGCCTCATGGGTTAGCGAATGAGGCCTGCGTCGGCAAAGTGACCTGCGAGACTCACTCAGCGAGCGGGCAGGGAAGCCAGAGCAAGAGCCGCCTCTTGCCCCTGTGGACCAGGGCCAGACCTGGGAAGACGGCGAGAAAGCACAGGGCTCAGCTTTGTGCCTCCAGGTTCCTGGTGCCTGGGTACTGGGTGTGGGCCATGTCCCCACAGCTGGCCCAGAAAGCCACGGGGAGCCCCAGAGGAGCCAGCAGCTTCTCCTGTGTCTTACTCGGAACAGAACAAAGCAAGAACTGTTAGATGCCCTGTCATCAGGGCAGGGCAGCTGCCAGTCGGGCCAGGAACCCCCTGTGGTGGGTCCACCAGGCTGGGCTCTGTAGGCCGGGGCCGGGGCTCTTGGGTGGCATGGAGGATGTCCTTTGACCACTGAGCGGGAGAAGAGGCCTGGTGGCCTGGAGGAACGGAACTGCAAAGTCCAGGGCGGTCGAGGCTGGGGCTGAGTGTCCTGGGGAAGAAGAGCAGCTGAGAAGAGCCGATCTGGTGAGGTGAGGCAAGGCCAGCTCTGAGGATTCTCCTCTGTGTTTGGACCTCTCTTTCCCACGTGGGAGCCGCAGGCACAGTGAGGAGGGAGGCAGCTTGCAGCCCCTCAGCGACTCCTCCCAGGACCACTGTCCCCGGCCTCCTCCCAGGTCCGAGCCGAGGCTACGCTTTCCATCCTGATTCATGCAGCCCAGGATTGGCTCTTTTCCCTCCCTAGCCCCTCGCCCGGTGGTGGGTGGTGGTACGTTGCGGGGGTTGGGTTGAGATCCTGACTGTGAGCTCTAAACAGGGGTAGAGGAAATCCTGTTGGCAGGAGATACTCCAGCAGCGGCAGACCCATGGACAAGCCAGTGACCGCCCTGGAGGTGTCTGAATCGTCCGAACAGCGGGCATGAAGTGCGGTGGCCGCCAGCAGCCTGGAGGACCGTGCGCCTGGATGTCCTGGTGCCCTTGTTGTCCTGACTGCTCAGATACAGGGAGTGCGATGGTCCACTCTGGCCCTGATCCCCATGCCTCCTGACTGGAAGGTGGAGGGTGTGCCCTTCCTTCCCTCCCTTCCCCAAATCCCACAGCTGAACTCAGGCAAGGGCTGCTCACTGTCTGTGGTGAATCCAAGGCCTTGGCCAGCTTTGCTCCTTACCTGCCTGTGTCCCCATCTTGTCTTGTGAACTTCTTGCCCAGAGACGGTTTTCTGACCGCCAAGCAGCAGTGTCAGCTGGAGGCGATTAAATTGGCGTTCCTACAGGACTCTGGCCCGAACCCAGGCTGGGTCTCCTCGGCAGTGACACAAGGGGACTGAAACGGTCTCCCTGCATCAGTCAGGGCAGCCCTGTTTGTCCCCATCCCCCAAGTGACACCACAGTGTCTCTGCTTCATCAGAGGAAGCCCCTTTCCTTTTCTGTAGGCAGAGACCCACGCAGCAGCAGCATCACTGAACCTGCTTCCCAAAGATCCCGAGGTGGCAGTGACCCATGACAGCCCCGTCTCATGCGGGACACGTACGAGGTTGCACTGGAGAGTGGACTGCAGGTCCTGCTTGTGTGGCACTGCTTTGTCCTGTTAATTTGCTTCTAATAGAGGTGCTCGCTTAAGGATTTCATCTGGGTTTTGTAACCCAGAGCCTCGGGGAGGCCTGTGTGTGCTCTCCCTCTAAGTGCAGAGTCCTGAGAAAGGCAGAGGGCGACAGACCGCCCGGGGTCACGGAGCGGATGGGGATGAGGTCGGTCTCCAGAACGAGGAGACTTCTGTGCAATGCTGTGTCTTCCCCTTCTGCGGTCATCAACGGTTTGATTATGACGGCACTGGGAAGAGTGAGCTCGGGATAGATCAGTGAAAATGAGCACTGTCCCTTCAACATTTTGAAGGTTCTGAGCAGAGAGGCGCCTGGTGTGCCTGCTGTTGCAGCTTTTGCTCCATGATGCCAGTCAGGAGTGGGCAGCCAGCGAATGGGGGCTCCACCAGCCTCGGGCTGCCTGGAGTCGTCCCTGTCCGTGCCTCTGCTGTCAGCCTGTGTCCCCTGCAGACGCTGGGGCTGTGGCGTGTTCACTCGTTACCTCCTGGCTGTAAGTGGCTTTCTGATTATTCAGAGTTGTGATCATATGATTTTTGCATACCTAGATTGGTCCTTGGCCTTCGATTTTCTGAGGAGGAATCTGAACCAGGGATGGATGTGACGCTTGTAGGTGACTCAGAAATCAGGAGGTCTGACAGAGACTTGTGCTGGGAAGCTGTAGTCACGGCCTTGGAATTTCCTGAGCCACACAAGGGCTGGGGTCGAAGGGTTGATTGCGGATTGCGAGGTGCTGTTGTAATGCATCCAGCATCCTGGGATGGCCCTGGGGACCTAGGAATGGGACTTGCTTCGAGCTGGCTGTGTTTGGGCTGCGGCTGATGGTTTTGAACTCTGGGTTCTGTTTGATGATCAGGTTTTCAGGCACAGCATTTCAGGTCCTCTGGAGAGTGCTGGTGATTTTCCTACACAGAACATGGCTTGGAGATGTTCCTTCTTTCTCAGTGCACACGAATCATTGGTATTTCTTATTCATTGTGTCAAAACAGGTGTGGTGGCACACGCCTACGTTCCGAGCACTCTGGGAGGCCGAGGCAGGAGCTCAAAGGTTTGAGCCCAGCCTGGGCAACTTGGTGATTTAGCAAAGACCCCGTCACAAAATGCAAAAATAAAGGAGGGGTGGGGATGTAGCTCCATTTCAAGAACAATCCAGTACTGCAAATGCATGCATACTTATGGATCGATAAATTTCATGAGTAGGTACAGTGGCTGAGTTGTATCAGAAATGAATGTGCGTCGCAGCTTGGTAACTTGCTTTGCACAGGGCGCTGAGGAGCAGGCATGCGGTAGCTTGGTCAGAAGACTGCGGGCTTGCGACCAGGACCCTGAGCAGTGCCCTGCACCTGCCTTCCCCTTCCGCAGCCCCACCCCCAGTGGTGTTACCGGCACGTTCCAGTGTGAATTAGCCACAGGACACTGAGAAGACATAACAACATGTGTTCATTGGCTACTTTTTAGTCTATGTTTTATTTTTGTATTTTTATTTTTTCTAAGTTCTTTTATTGGTACATTTGAGGTATACAGTTCGTTTACATTTATCATTGGGTGTTTGTATCTGTACATGATGTATCTTGGTTCTTATTTTTTCCTCATTACCTGTGCGCCCTTCACCCCCTCCACCCTTCCCTGTTTACATAGATTTCATTCCCTTTTTTTTCTTTTCTCATAGTTTTTCCTTTCCCTCTTTTGCTTTCCCCTTCCCCTCCCTTCACCCCTTCATTTTTGGACCTTTTTTCCTATTTCAAATTATCAGTTATTCATTTTAATCTTTTTAACCCTTATTTACACTCTCAGTTTCTCACACTAGAGAAACTATTCGGTATTTACACATGTGTGTCCTATTTATTTCACTTAAGAGTATGGCCTTGATATGGCATCCATTTAGCCATAAATGTCTCTAGTTTGTCTTTCTTTATGGCTGACTAGTACTCCATTAGTCTTTATTTTAAACCACACAAGTTTTTCTCTGGGCCCGGGATCTGTGGCTGCCTTGCACTCCTGTGAAAAGGAGCCTGATTCTGAGGTTGCTGTCCTGAGACATCTCCAACCCGAGCTGTGGCAGCTGGTGCCCCAAATGTAGACGTGTCCACCCTCCTGCCCAGTCCTGTCTCCCCAGACCACTTCCGGTCACGGTCCTGGTCACGCTTGGCTTCCCGCTCCTTCTGCCTGCAGGGAGCGCATGCAGCAAGCATTCGATCTGCAGTCGTCTGGCCCGGGCGACAGCTCTAATTCTCATTTGTAAATTAATAAACTTGCTTTCATGTGTTAAAAATAGAAGTCCAGCTAATCAAATTTGCTGAGTAAGGACCCTGTCAGGCTCCATTTCCTGTGGCTGACCTCAAACAGTGTCTCTCATCTTTCTAGAGTTGTTAAATATTATTTGGCTGGGGGAGCGTGGGAAAGAGCCCCCGTAAGCCTGTGCCCTAGCACATCCACTTTCAGTTTGGCCTTCTCAGCCCTGTTCCAGGGGAGGCGGTTGTACCAGCTGCATGTTCTGTTTCGTGCAGTATTCTGCTGTGCTTGCTTCCGCTGGAATCGTAACTGTGTCACTGTGTGCACACAGCCCTCATGATGCAGTGCGTCCTAACAGGAGGTTGGGCGAATTGGGGTGGACACCTTGCTGTCAGAGTAACGCTTTTCCACACATCCCTCCAGTCACAGAGCACTTGGCAGGCCTGGGCTTGGGACGGAATTGCATTGTAGCAAGAGAGTTTGTGGTTCGAATAAATGCCAGCTGCATCTATGTGAAGCCTTGTTCTCCAAGGATTTCCTTTGTGGGCGATGCCGAGCCTCCACTTGTGCCCAAGCGGCTGAAGATGAAACCAAAGGACAGCAGTATTATTTCACAATTGTTAGCATTCAGAAGGAAGTTTCAGTGTGCCTGGCAAACCGAAGAAAGCCACATATGCCTGCCTTCTTGGCATACACCCACGAGGGTGCCCCTTTTGTGAACCAATGAGGAGAGCAGGGTGCTCCGGTCCTGCTGGCGCATGGAACAACAGACAGGCGTCCCTCTGAGAACCAGACATGGCCCTGGAGTCTTGGAGTGGCGCCTCCACGAGCAGGATTCAGTCGTGAGTTTCGGTCCAGACTCTTCTCCGTGGCAGCTTTTGCAGGGATATTTAAAATGCGAGGCCTGCTTGCAGATTCCCCAGGAGTAGACACTAACATCTCCATACATAGCTACTTCCTTGAATTGCAGAGCAGATGAAGTGAGATTATTTAAGGTAAAGAAGATTTTGTTTTCCAAATGAAACTTAAGACATTCAGGATAAATGTTGAATTCTGAACTTTATGTGCTTTGGAATATTTTGAGAAAGTGATGAACTAGCTCTTTTTTTATTACTGTGATTAAAACTTTATTTGCTATAGAAATGCCTTGCACACACAAAGTTGTTTTCGTAAAATGTGTTAGAATCTGAATAAGTGACTTGAAAGCGTGTGCATACCCTTGATATTCTGCAGTGTAAGGTAGCTCAAAACTTTGTTGGAAAGATGCAAAGCACAAGTAGCATTTCTTTCATAAAACTCTTCCCATCTCTATTCTGCTGGGAATTTTCTCAAACTTGCAACAAATGTTTTTCAAAGAATTTCAAGATAAGCTGCCGGGTGTTTGCACGACTTCCCTCCCTAGAACTTTACTCCATCAGCCTTCCTCGGGAGAACGGAACTGCTATAGCTCGAGAGCTGTATCCTAAGTGCCTGTGCAATGCCTATTAACTGCCCTGATGAAATACAGCAAACATTTTTGGTGTACTTTTTTGTTTTGATGAAGAAGTCATTCATGTATGTGGTGTGGCAGCACAGATTTTGGTCTAATTTTAAAGCGTGCTGGTTTTCATTGAACTTGACAGTGGAACTGAAATGAAGCTGATGGATTTTTAAAATTAAGTCAGTCAGAAGGCCTCCTATGTGACAGATTCTTCTAGGACGGCAGCTGGTCTCCCTGTTAAGGCGGTTAACACCTAAGGAAGGACTTCGCACAGACACTTCCCTTAGCCATAGCCTCCTGCTCTGACTTGTATGTGCATAACGGCAAGCCTTTGGGCTGACGTTCTGCTCAGTTACGGTCTATTTTAATCCTTTGATAGAATACTTACAAGTTGGTGAAACTTTTCTTGGAATTTTTGAGAGCTGGAGAGTGGTGAGTCAGTATGATAACTCAGAATTCAGAGATGTTTGAGATTTGGCCTGTCCAAGCCACCCATGCTCCTTGATTTAGGTCTTAAAACTAGGGGGATCTGGCTCCATGGGAGCATGATGGGATACTTGCTTTGATGCAGGAATGAGGGAATTTTCTCATAGGGTCTATGACAGTTTTGGATGTGCGGGTGGTCAGAGAATATTTCCTGTTGGATAAGAGAACATCTTTCCTGGAGAAAGTGCTCATGAGAAACGCCCCGATGGGCCTGCAGTGAGCCGAGGCCAGGATCTGCTCATGTGCACCTTTCATTTGATCTGCTTAAGGAGGCTGGCTGCAGGGAAAGGTGTCTTTCCTGGGAGATACTAGGCTAGAAGGAGCCTCGTGAGCCAGCTCAGGAGAGCCATTACTACATTTGCAGGAATTTTGGATGCCAGTTTTAAAGCCATCTTCATTAAAATTAAATTATATAAATACTTCACACCCAGCCTCCAGAATAGTGCCTGATACAATAGAGAGTGCTCAGTAAATATTTTTGAATGCATGAATGAAGCAGTCCTGCCACTCCTTGGCATGATGTGGTGCCAGCTCCTCAGGGAAAGCTCCGCCCAGGGGAATATGCTCGTGGAGCTGGGCTAGGGATGCTCTAACTTTTGCCTGACCTCTGGACTCTCAGTGACCACCATTTCTCTTCTCTTAGATGACGGAGGGCCGTCGATGTCAAGTACATCTTCTTGATGACAGGAAGCTGGAACTCCTAGTACAGGTAAATCCCTTCTGATCAACTTTCTGAGTTTGCTCTGAGACTGATGGGATTCAGAGGTTGGTTTATTGGGGGAGGGCGGGAGAGGATGTCAACTCTTTTTAAATCTCAGTCTGTTAAAATCCGTGGGAGAGTGGCTGTGACTCACTAGACTGCTTTGTGGGTGTGCTATTTTTGTTCAGTCTGTTTCTGGGTAAACCATGCCTGAGGCGTTCAAGGCCAGATGTATATCTAACCTATTGTTACAATTCTCTAGAAAAGGAAATTCCACAACTGCCATTAGCTATTCTTTCTGCTTGGAAGGAGTTTGTCGTAATGTAACCTGAATAATAACTTGCTATAACTAAAGCTGATTTAGTCTCTTGCTCAGTTCATTCTTTCCAAGTTGAGCTTTCATAGTTGTCAGGCAAGAGCAAGACTCTGTGCTCTGCCTTCCCTCTAAGGGCTGCTGGCCCCTTCTTCCCCATCCCACTGCTGCACATTGCCATCACCGTGAACATCTGGAGAAACAGAAACATAGGAAATCAACCAACTTCTTCCCAAACTAAGAACGCATTGGAGCCAGAAAAGTCAGGGAAGTCCTTAGAATTGTAGGCCCTGGTGTGCCCACCTCGTCCTGGTGGAGACCGTGTTGTGCCCAGAGCCCTAAGGAGTGGTGATGTTTCTAAACCTGACCTCTGTAATGCCATTGCCTGATGTCCTCACATGCCTTTCTCAGGTTCTCAGGGTGCTGTGACTCATCCTCTGCACCTTTTGCTGTGAAAATACTACCCGTAGTTTACCAGGGGGATGGGGTGCCGGGTGTGCATGCTCAGGGAGGTGGCACGTTGCCTCGGGGAGAGCCTCCACCAACCCTGTTCTCTTTTACTTGTATGTGCTACTTAAATTTTAAAATGATCGATCTGCTAACTTTAAGAGTTGATACTTTTACTAGGATTCAAATTTAAAGATATTACAAATGCAAAAAAAATGGAAAGATTTATAATCACACCACACTAATTCAACCTCTGTTCTCATCTCAGTGAATTTCTTTCCAACATTTTTTGTATTTAAATTTCTTGCATGGTTGTAATCATAATGTACATATGATTCTTCACATTTTATTTTTCCACTTAATATTGTCTTCCATTAGCATTTTCTACATCACCATAAACCATCCTCTTTGTGAAGAGATGCATAAATCCCAGAAACAGATATACTACTGTTACCTAATTATTCGCTCATACTTCAATACATTTAAGTATTTAAGTATAATACTTTAAAAAATAACCATTCTGCTATTACAAGTGAGTGCTGTGATTAGCCTTACTGTAGCATCCTCTAGTCTGGATCCTGTGGCCTGCACTCTTGTGAGAAGTCAGACCTGTGGTTGGGATTTGGGCAAGTGAGGCAGCAGAGGAAATCATAAAGCCCAGCAAGATCTTTTCAATTGGAGTCTCTCTCACCACCCAGCGTCTGAAGCTTTAAATGCTTAAGAATCAGTGTGAGGCGTCGTCTGTCTGCCGTGTTTCATGCGCTCCTCTAAAATCAAAGCGTGGGAGCCCAGAAAGAGGCCACCTCCTGCAACAGGAAGTAAGACCGTAAATCGAGTTTGTTACCACATAGCGGCTAAAGGCCTTGGGGGAATACGACGGGGCAGCTGAAATGGACCTGCGTCACAGGAGCTTTGTTCACTTACCGACGTGCACAGTTCGAGAGCAGCTGTCCTCAACCCCATAAAGTCAGGAGCGTGTTGAGTTAGCCCAAGCAAGGGAAACTCGTGCTCTTCGCACCCTGTTACGGACCATGCTTTATGAGCTGTCCCCTCTTCCTAGAACCATCTCTCCCACGCCCCTGCCCCCCGGGCCTGGCTAGTGTCCACGCAGTCTGCAGCGCTCAGTGGGCCGACACACCCACACCCCCTCTAGGGCGCTGCCTGCCGCTCTCAGGAGCCCTCCTGGTCTGGGGTTTACAGGGCCCGCCGGTGCCCTCTGCCACACCTCCCTGCCATCCTGTTTCCTCATCACCATTTCCTGGAGCCCCTAACAATCTGAGAGGGAGGAGGCCTGTGTCTCGGACATGCGATGTCACCAGATAAATACCGAACCAGAGAATGTGAGGGCCTTAAAATGCCTTGACACTGTATCTTTAAAAGGATTTCTTGTCACAGTACAAATTGCTTAGCAGGAGATTTAATTTATTTTTACAAAAACGTTTATATAATTTTTTCATATATACATGCCCCATGCATGGAAAGATCCCAAACTCCACTGCAGAGTGGGCTTCAGCAAAAGTAAAAAATAAAAAACAAGATTAAAATAGAAATTAAAAGCCAGCCTAAATATATGAGTTGTCTTCTCTTTACAAAGTTCTCTCGTTCAGGGTAATATTCTTTTGGCGGAATAAGAGCGATTTCAGAGTATCTGTCTGATCGACACCTGTGAGACCTTGGCTCAGACCCTTTGCCAGCTGGGCAGGGAGGGAGAAGGCAGCTGCACTCCCCTGGTGAAGGGTGAGAGGTACAGGTGTGGGTCTCCAGGAGTGGATGTCTCCTGTGGGCAGCAAATGGCCTGGATGAGGTGAGCAGTGCAGGCCCTAAGATGTGGTAGAGGTGCAGCTGCATTTCGTAGCCGCTGGCTGTGTGGGTGGGAGCCTCGTGAGCCGCACCTCACATCTCCTGCAGCAGTAGTGTTTGCTGCAGAAGCAGATTCGAATCAGCCACTGCCTGGAGGCTGTGTCCGAGTTGTCCGTGGTCTTCCTAACAGACACTCGCTTCCCATCGGAGCTTACTGGGACCTGGACAACCGCACAGGTCATGTCAGGCCATGGTGTAAACCTGGCCGCCCCAAGTGTGCCATGGCCGGAGCTGAAGATGGCCCCTCGTCTCTCCGTGCTCCTTTCGCCTCCATAGATTAGAGACTCACACTGCAGCCCCTGGATGCCACAGCCCCAGGAGGCAGTTACCTTATATTCTTCCCTGTTCCCTTCTTGCACATACCCCATCTCGAAACAACCATGCTACATTCCACCTAGGCCACTTGGGCCACGTAGCACTATTTCCCTGCCTTTGCTTCCTATTTGCCTTCCACTATAAATAAAGAGCATGTGGTGCTCCAGGCGGCCATCAGCTCCCCACAAGCTATGGTTCCACCTGGTCCCAGCTAAGAGTAATCTTGGTCTTCATCACTTTTTGTCATCTCCCACCGCTCTCCCTGGCTTGGGACCCTGTGCTGTGTGGGCTGAGGCACAAGTGTACATTCCCCTTCCCCGAGTTAGAGAGAAAAATGGCCATGATGCTAACATCAAGTGCCGATGACATCAAACGCTTCGAGATGACTGAGTGACGCCTGTGCTTCCAAATCCCCAACTGTCCCCAATTAATTGCACATTCCCCACTTGGAGTAGGGCAGAAGATCAGCAGTATATGCACCAGGAGTTATTCTGATGTCCACAGGTGCCTTCCTGATGCCCGTCTTTCCCATGCAGCTCCTAAGCCCCTCGAGTGCCCTTAAGGTCTGCAGGGAAGATGATGGGAGGGAGCACTCAGCAGTGGAGTAGGGTCTGTGATGGTCAGAAAGCTGGTCTCCCCTGATCCAGCCTGCAGCGTTCCCTCCTTCTGCCCTCCCAGACTCTTCCCTGGTTAGAAATGCGCTAAAGAAGCCTTCATCAGGATGAGAGAGACTCCTGAGGGGTATGTGCATGTTTTGTGTTAAACTCAACTTCTCAAGCCTCAACCTTTTATTGTCACCCCTTTGAGATTGTTTTCTTCATTCTCCCAATCTGAATGCATCTTTGGAGGAGCAATTTTGAAAGCAAAGAAAGGGAAGTGTCCTTTGGCTACAACGAGCACTCATTCAGGAAGGCTGAGGGGAGGCTCTGCTCGGTGAGAAGCAGTAGGTGGGATTGTGGAAGCCGTCCATAGGGAGGACTCCAGGCTCCTTTCTGGGGCTTCTTGAGAGCAGAATGGAGGACGGAAGTGCGGCCTTCCTGAGCTGGTCTCACTGGGAGCTCGCAGTGCCGGAGGACGCCCTGTCTGACAGCGACGCGTACTCTCGCTTACTGCTTTCCCCTCACTTCAGATGAGGACATGTTATGATCCCCTGGCAGAACTTCTTCCCCGTGATGGAAAAGCTTTCCTCATCAAGGTCCTCCCTGTCCCCGGCCAGGCACCCCTGTTGTTTGTGTAGGTGACTGTCCCGTGGTGTGAGGTGTGCTGAGTCCTCACCCTGCCCAGGGTGGCTGTGTCTCCCCTCTGACCCCATCTCCCGGGGCCACTGGTGAAAGTGCCCAGTTCTTGTAAAATAAAGGAACAAAAGGCCTCCGTGATTCTGAAAAATGGGGCAAACTTGCTAGCCAGCGCTCACAGGAGAATTCGATGATAGCTACATCATTGCTGGCACTGTAGAGCGTTCCTCATCTTGAGAGAGTCTTGGGCTCAGAAGGAAGCACAGGAAGTCTTATGGAGCGGTGGCCACTGGCCTCAGGTTTCGTTGAGCGTGCAGACTGAGACGTGTGATAAGTGAAAATAGACACTGGATGTTCATGACTTCATTTTTAAAAAGTGGAATGGCTTATTAATGGGTCTTCTATTGATCCCATGTTGAAATGGTAATATTTTGGATATACGAAGGTCAAAAAAATATATAATTAAATGAACCTCACCTCTTTTCCTTTTTCAATGTGGCTATTAAAAATTAAAATTTTGTATTGGGTTTACTTTGTGGCTCACATTCTATTTCTATTGGATGGCTGTCTCTAAAGGATAGAGAAAATTAAACAGGAGAAAAAAATTAGGAACATAATAGGATTCCCTAGATTTCATACTGGACGTCTGGTATAATCATAGGTACATTTTGCAATTCTTTTTAAAGTTTATGTGGAGCAGGTCTGGCTTACCCCTCATAGTACCTGTGTAAAGTTAACTCTGTCTTGGGTTAGCAAAAAGAAATTCAGAAGGCTAAATCACTTGCTGCAAGTCAGGGGGTAGTTGAGTGGAGTGTGCAGCTTAGACATAGGGCTGTCCCTGTGTCATTGCCCCAACAGGTGAGGAGACCTGAGCCACCACGTGTTTCTCCTGTAAAGTGGCTGCCACGCTGACCTCACCCTTCAGCCTAATGGAAGCAGTGCTTAACCTTATCTCTGATCTATAGCTGCACAACGGTTTCCCTGTCTTTGGATTGCTTTTAACTCAGTCCCTCACCTGTCTAGCAGAGATTTAAACAGGTGACTCTTGAGGACGAAGGACTTTCACATCTGGCCAGCCCCAAGCAATCAGGTATGGAAGGACTGCAGAGGGCGGTGGATAGAGCAACTGTCGCCTGCCCAGCTCTTCCATCTGGCTGGAGTGATGCTGGTGTCTGTTCATTTGAAATGTGAAGTCAGTTAATAGGGCTGTGGGTCCAGAAACAGTGAGAGCACGGTAAATACTCAGGCCTACTGTGGGATACACAAACACCCTATGTGAATTTTCCAGTAACTAGAGCTGTAACAGTGCAACATCAAATAAATGAGCAGACTTGGGGCGCCTGCACACCCCCTCTTACACCTACCCCCAGCCCAGCCACTTCTGTGGTCCCTAATATTCTTCTGTAAAAATGAAAAGGATTATTTGCTGCCAAGGAAACCAGGAATTCCCCTAAAGCACATGTATCCAAGAAAAGAAAGAGTTAATTCCCATCCTCTCAGCAGAGCAGGGTGGGCAGCTGGGCACATCCTGATTTGCTGGCCAGGCTGTCAGCGAAGCGTGAGCCGTGTCTACCATCTGCTGCTGTCTGCGGGGCTCACAGGAGTTCCCATCTCAGCCAAGGGCCAAGAAGCTGTGTGCAGAGGCTGGGAGCAGACGGGACTCGGTGCTAGGAACCTCCTGTCCTCCCTCCCGGGCCAGCAGGCCACTCCTCAGACGAGAGCCAGAGTGGAGTCGGGCAGCTCCTCACTGGGCTGACCCTAAAGGTCAGCACAGCCGCCACGGTCATTTATTGACGCCTCCCACAGGCCTGGGCGCACCACCAAATGAGCAAAACAGACATCTTTGCAGGCCCCAGGGGTGGCTGCTGATATAACATTTTAAAGGCACATGAAGCACATAAATGTCCAGATGTAGAACAGACAGATTAGGTGATGCCAACTTGGGGGAATCAGAAGTCTACTTAGTAGTGTGGAGCAGTGAGAAGCAACTCATAAAGCATACCCGCGGGCAGGGACACAAGTGAAGCGTTTCCCTGAGGCCCAGGCAGGAGGCCGCCCCCTCTCTGCAGCGCGGGAGCCTCTGGGCTGCTGAAACAAAGGCGAATCCCTGCCTCCCTGGGGGGCTGGAGAGGGCTGTGTGTGGACACAGCAGAGCGATGAGCCAGGCAGGTCAGCCAGGCCAGGGCACCGAGGAAGGGGCCTCCCTGAACCCTGTCTGCAGCTCCTGGCAGCAGGGCCAGCCTGCTGGTTGCCTAGCAACACTCCCCTCCCCCAGTGCTCTCCTTCCACACACATTCCCATTTCCTCGCCCCATTTCCCCCTTGATGCAAATTTTAACGCCTTTTGAAATGCATTTGTTGGCACCATTGGAAAATGCCAATATTTGGCCAACTTTGTCCCACAAGGAATGATGATCTCCTGTGGCTCAAGGCGAATGTGAAGGGAGCGGGGAGGGAGAGGCGCGCCTAACACAGCCCCATCTCGGTCCGATGGGGGACACTCTGCAAAGTTGCTTTTCATGGTTTTGCCTTTGTGTCCTGTTTTATTGCTGAGTCCTCTCTCTGTGGACCCTTTGCAAGCCCCCCACGCCCCTGGAAAGCAGCACTGTGAGAAGTCACTGCATTGGGGACCTCAAGAGGACCTGTCCACCGCTTGCTCCTGCTCTGTCTCCACCCCAGAGGGACAAGCAGGTGGGCGGAGATGAAAATGAAGCACGCGGCACCTCAGCAAAGAGAGAGTGAGAAGACACAAGCACACGCACCTGTGTGCACGCTGTGTTTTCTTCCTTTCCTTTTTTTCTTTGTAATGCTGGGAATTAAACCCGGTGCTTTCATGCTGAGCTGCATCCCAAGCCCTTTTTTATTTTTTAGTTTGAGACAGTTTTGCTAAGTTTCCCGGGCTGGACTTGAACTTGGGACCTTCCTGCCCCAGCCTCCCAGCTTGCTGGGACATGCCTCGCCACGTGCACAAACTCTTGGAGAGGATGTGGAAATGGGGAGAACTCTGGACCCCAGGAAAGGACTGGGACGCATCGAGAGTTGCCGTAAGCCTCAGACGGATGGAGGCACATGGCTAAGACTGGCCTGTTTGAGAGTCTGTTCTGTGTCCCCCACTGCACGTGCAGGCCTAGCCTCGCTCCCTTTGGGCTGCTCTGTGTCCACGGGCCAAGTAGTTTTGAGTCTGTGCTGGCCCTTCCGTCCTAAAGCCGGCTGGGGCTGTGGTCGCTCACTGTTTGGGACCAGAGCAGCTCCCTCCCGGGACCCAGTGCCCTCTTGCAGGGAAGCCCAGGGGCCAGGCAGATGGATGCTTTCCTCCCAGCACCCTGGGAAGGAAGGGAGGAAGCCTGCTGCAGAGATCTAGGGCACCGTCAGGTCTAGAACACTGAGGAAGAGCTGGGAAGGCCAGGCAGGCCCAGCTGCCCCAGGTCCCTGGTGTTCCTCACAGATGCCCCACTGCTCCGCTCAGAGCTGACAGCGTGGCTGCCAGAGCAGTGCGGAAGATTTCCAGATCCTGCCAGAGCCCCAGTCCCGACCTCCAGCCGCCTGCCAGTCTCTGTCCCAGCCCCTCAGCAAGGCAGTCGGGGTTCCCAGGCTCCCTCATCCCTATCAGCCCCTCTGCATCTTCTCGCACCTGCGCTGAAAAGGAGCCTGCCTGTCTGCATCCCACCGGTCTCCAGCGCAGTCCACGCGCTCTTTCCCTGCCCCTGTCCTTCTCTCCCACCCATTTCCCCGATAGGGAGTGAGGGACCCCTCTCCACTCCCCGGGATCCTGGGTAGACGTTTACACTCCGACTCAACACTCCCACACTGACACCCTCACTGTCCCATAATATCCCCCCGCCCCTCCCAAGCGCAGAAGCTGCCAACAGCTTCTGTTTGACTCCCTCTGCTGGACTCAGGAATTTGAGCGTCCCGCTTACAGAAGGCAGCATATCCGGTGTGCAGTGTGAGTTTTGCCTGGGACTGCCTGCTCTCTGCTCTGTGGTTCTTGTGGCCACACTGAACCTCACAGTCGTGGGGAACTGGACAAGAGTAATGGGTGAAAGCAGCTCCGGACCCTGCTGCCATCCTGCACTGCTGGCTCTTGGGTTTCTTTTAGCTGCAGAACCCTTCAGCTGATCGTGTAAATGGAAGAGGTCCAGCTCCACACCTGGGCCCTCGCTGCTGCCCTGGAGCAGCCTCAGCAGAATTTAGAAACCTCTCTTTAGATAGCAGATGAGAGGGCCTGTAAGTGTCCTCTGTCTCGTGTGAGCAAACACTGCTGAAGAGTTCAGTGGAAGGTGAGCTTTTATGATATAAGCCGTATTTCACACTTTCAGAACTGATATTCAGTACATTACCTAATTGAGCTATGATTCGTGCCACACTCTGCTCCAAGGGCTTCGTGTGTGCTGAGTCATCTAATCACCCCAGGACTAGCAAGTGGGTACCTGTTAGTGTCCCCGTTTTTCAGATGGGACCAGTGGGGCACAGAGGGGCTGCACAGCTCATGAAGGGCTAGAGAGCAGATTGGAAACCAGGTAGCCTGCTCGGGAGCAAGAAGGGGCTCCGGTGTACTGAGTGTGGGCTCTGGTGGCCTGGCTTCAGAGCCAGGCTCCTGAGCCCTGCAGCTGTGGGGCTTGGACCGATCCCTTCACCTCTGAGCTTGGCGTCTTCCTGCACAGGGCAGAGCCACTGCGGGAAGTCCTGCTGCGCTGACCTCGTCTCTCAGTCCTGCCGCACCTGGCTCTTAGACGCGTGCCTAGGATGATGAGTAGAAGGCAGTGTGCTGAGAGGACCCCTGGCATGTGGCAGGCAGCCGGGGCCGGGGCTGGGGCCCCAGGAGGGCTGGGCACTGGGCGCTGGGCAGTCCTTTGCCTTCGCTGCCTTGGGCCACTGAGCACCTGGGCTCTGAGGTGCCGCGTTGCCTGCAGGGCTGCTGTTTCTGATAATTCGGTCTCCTGTACGCGCGCATGCACAGCTGTGTGGAGCATTTAGGGTTCAGTACACGTTCACTCAACAGGTGAGGGGCCGACAGCCCTTCACAGGGCTCCCGGCTGCCCAGGCTTCCTCCCCAGTCTCCTCGCGAATCCTGGCTATCGCTGCTCATCCTCACAGCGAGGTCTTGGGCGACAGGTGTGATGCTCGTGGGTTTGTATTTATGCAAAGCCCAGATGACCTTTTAGGGTTAAGGTCTGTGCTCCAGTTGTGTCAGACCGTGCTGGCCCCTTGTCATTCTTGGGATCAAAATGGGAAAAGATGCCTCTGACGGCTGCATCACAGTATTTCATAGACGCTGACTCCTTAACGCTTTACGTTAAAAGATACTGAAGCACAACTACGTACCAGTGGATGCAGCGACTGTGATTCATGGGGCAGTTGGAAGGGAAGACATGTAAGGTCCTTCTCCAGCAGGCTAAGGAGCAGCATGGACGTGGGTCCCAGTAGGGGTGCAGCTCTCACCGAGGCGGCAGTGCTGGCCGAGCTCTGTAGTGCAGTGGGCACACACTTAGGGACACGGGACAGAGTCTGTCCCTCAGAAGAGCATGTGATGAAGCCAGGCCTGCTGGGATGCCAGGAACCTGATGATTAAAGGTTTCTCTTTTGGGAGAGGAGGTTTTGAAATTTCACGTGGGACCCTGTGAGGATGGTGACAGATCAGCACAGCGACTCTTAGTTAGATCTCCAGGCATACTGCTGCAGTAACATGGACCAGACGCATGTTGGTATTATGAAGCCCTTCACGGGCACCACTCCATGTGGCCTGATTCATAAAATAGCAAGAAGTGTCAGTAGACTAATACCTGTATATTGGATTCAGAGGTCTTTGGGAATTGTAATAACCTTCCAAGTGCTCTGTACTCGTTTTCATATTAGCATGTGTACGTGACAGAATCGGAGGTGTGGGCCAGTGGCTGCCTTCTCCTGTGTGGGGATGAGTGAACGACACGTGAACCCATGGAGAGACTGGAAATGCCTGCAGTGAAGTTGGGTCTGGCAGCACACAAATGCACGCTCACACTCAGGTGCATATCCACACGCACGTGTCACTCACAAGTTTTAACACATGTGCTCATATGCTCACAGCCACACATGCTGTCATACACATACACACAGTACACATAAAGACAGCCACACGCGTGTTCACTCATAGGAACACTATCATACACATGCATGCACATGTGCAGAACACACCTGTGGACATACATACACACAATGTACTCAGACATACACCCACATCGTGCTATACTCATGCACATGTTCACAAACTCACGTGAACACACTGGTACATATCGTCATATAGTGCACACCCATACACACACTTATACGTACATAACACATTCGTGATACACTCATGCACACACCCAGACACTCATAAGTATTATCCCATGGACACACCTGATACACACACATGTGCACATACTCACACAGACATAGACATTCATACATATTCTCCCACGGACATACCAGACTCACACATATGTGCACACTTACACACACTCATACTCATACATATTCTCACATGGACATACATGTCCATGTGAATACACATGTGAATACACACTCACATAGACATTCACACATATTCTCCTGTGGACCTACCTGACACACACGCATGTGAGCACACACTCACATAGACATACATATTTTCACATGGACACACCTGACACACACACACATGTGCACACATGCGCACATACACATACATATTCTCCCATGGACCTACTTGACACATGCATGTAAACACACTCACATAGACATTCATACATATTCTCCCATGGACGTACCTGACTCACATGCGTGTGCACACGTGTGCTCACAGGGTCATACACACCTTCACATGACTCAAGCATCTCGGGGACCACAGCTGCCTGTGACCCTCAGTTCAGAAACAGTGCTCTCACCGGCATGCTCACGAGCCGCACAGCAGGGACTTCCCAAGCTTCACACAGAGCACAGGGCTCCCGGTGGATCCCGGTCTGTTCTGCAGGCCTGCAGCTTGTGTCCTTCACACCAGCCCTGGACACACGGGGCTGGTGACTCCAGCAGCACCGAAAGCGGAGAGGGCTTCTCCACACGTAGCTTTTGTGGGGAGGAGGGAGTGCTCCCCATGCTGGTTCACTCCTCCACCCCGGCCAAGGCAATGGGGCACAGTCCCACATCCTCGCCAGCCAAAGACAGGGAACAGTTAGTACGATGGCTGGCGCCAGCAGGCCCGGCGTGAGCCTGACCAAACCATGTCAGCCTGCTTGGGAACAAGTCAGACAGGCAGGCTCTGTCACCATCTGGACACAGGCATCCTGAACCAGGGCCGGGACCCCAGACTGCCGTGTGGCAGCCCTGGTGAGCTGGCACCTTCTCCTCCGTGCGGGTGCAGGCCAGCTGCGACTGCCACCCCATTAGTGGCCAGTGTGGTGCAGGGTGGCCCCACTGCTGGATTAAAAAGATCCAGAAATACAGAGATAAAAGGCAGGTGGGACTGGAGTAGGTCATTTGTTTGTTGTTTGCTGGTGATGGAATAGCTAAGCAAGTGCTCTACCACTGAGCTTCCCCTGGAATAGTTTTGTTTTGTTTTGTTGCCAAGGAAGGGAATGAGAAAATATGATCATCTACTTTAGCCTTCATTTATGTAGAAATGTGCACCAAAATGATATGAAATCAGAATGAAAGACTGTGGAACATGATACACTTAAATTTATTTCAAATTTATATACACTAATCTTATTTTTCTCATGTCACCACTGACCTATGGAAAATGTACCAGAACCAAAGAGCCACCCACATGGGAAAGGCTCATACTTTGATAAAGTCAGACCTGAGTTGGAATCCTGGCTTCCTGTTCCACGTGGACGGTGTGTGGCCTTGGGAAGTGCTTACCTTTATGAACCCCAGCCGTTTCCCTGCTAAAAGTGGGAATTGTGGTAGCTGCAGTATGGAATTTGGATACAAATAAGAGGTTAGGAAGCCCAGTATGAAGTCCCTGCAACATGGTGCCCAGTCACTGGTGGCTGCTATCGTCCAAGGTTGACTCCATGTTATCAAGTGGATGAACAAATCAGTGAATAGATAGCAAAGTAAAAAATTTATGTTTCTGCACTTTGTGACAAAAGAGATAGCTGAACTATTTTTCTCTGCATCTAAGTGTGCGGGCTAGATGATACCCAGGAAATTATTCTTGGGGTAATTATTTGCATTCCTAAAATTGAGTCAGCCTTGGGGTTCACTGGCCCCCAGACACCTCTGCCTTTGAGCACTCAGCTGCATAAGGGCCTCTGACTGCAGAGCCTCTGGCTGTGGAAGGCACAAGGCAGTCTAGCGTCACCTGCCGCGTGGTGGTGGGAGGCAGGCACAGATGCCACAGGGGCAGAAGCACAGTCCCGACAAGGCCGCCACTTCCACCCGCCCCCAGCTGCATGTTCAGGGCTCCCCAGGCCACCCATACCTCTCACCCCCGGCTGCAGACTCGCAGGCTCCCTGTCCCCTCTGGTTCAATAGTCATTCACTGGAATAACTCACAGAACTCAGGAGAGGGCTCTACCCACCATGCTCACGGTTTGTTTTGTGGATCAAGATCCGCGAATGAAGAGGCACCACAGGGCCAGGAGGGTCCTCACTGCAGAGCTCCTCACCCTCTTCCCATGGAGGAATCCTGGCGCTCACTGTCCTGGGACGCTGATGTGGGCACCGCCAGGAAGCACCATGTGGGGTGGGCTGTGTACCTGTGACAGAGTGGATCACTGGCCATGTGACAGACCCGATCTCTGGACCCTTCCTGGCTTGAGGGTTGAGAAGTCAGGCGGGCAACACGAGGCTCCAAGCCCAGCCTTCCTGCGGGCCTCCCTGGGGACCAGCTTCCAGCCTCCGTCATTTTCTCAGCGTGAACACAGGCTCGTACGTAGCAAAAGCCCTCCTATTGCCTGGAATATTCCAAGGATTCAGTGTCGGCCTCCCAGAACCAGGGACAAAAGCCACTCACATTCTTTATTATCAAACAATAGCTTATGATACTGGCACCCAAATCTTAGCCCTTGGCTGGGGGTGTTGGAACAAGGCCACAGTTAACCTACGAAGTCTCTACTGTTCCTCAGCATGCTCTTCGACACTGGATGACTTTTTAACTGTCACTGTATCAGTCAACGCCGTGGCCATAACAACATACCACGGACCAGGTGGATTAAACACCGAGATGTGTGTTTGCGGTTCTGGGGGCTGGAAGACCAACATCCACAGCTTCTGAGGGACGGGGCTTAGGGCTTCGGTGGTTAGTTTTGAGGGGACACTCTTCAGCCCTTAGCAGTGACCTTTAGCACATGACCTCTTTGAGCCTCGGAATCTTTTGTTAAAGAAAGTAAGGGAAAGAAAAGAATGTTGGTCCAGGCCTTTGTGAGTCACAAGAGCAGCGCTGTGTGAAGCTGCCTGCCAGTGTCCTCCAGGCAGAGCCTCCAGACTCTGCCCAGGGGCTCCAGGGCTGTCTGCTCTCCTCTGGCTTGAGGGCAGCAGTATTCTTCAAACTCAGCATTTCAGCAGAGTAAGTCAGGGCCCAGTGGGGCCGGCCCATCCCTGCTCAGGGCTGAGCCGTCCCTGGAGCTAAGGCTCCACTGCTGTCTAGTCACAGCCACTGGCAGAGACGTCTGAGGGCTCAGGAAGGCTCCCCTGGCGTCTTGGACCAACAGGCGGAATGCACTGAGCCATGCTGGATGCCGCGGACCTGTGTTTGGCAGAACCTGGAGCCCAGCTGGGTGTCTGACACAGCCACTCGGAAATCTGGAAAAGCCCGTGTGCCTTAAACTCTCCAGGTCTGCAAGCTCTCGGGAGAAAGAAAAGAGAAGGATGCTAATTGCACCCTATACCAGGTTACCTGGAGGCTCGCCGGAAAACCTAGGACTTTGCAGCTGCAGGCACCATTCCTCAGAACTGTTCCAGTGGCCACTGTGCGGCAGGACTCTTGCTGGCTCAGATGGTCACTGGCGGGGCGTTCACCTCCTCACAGACAGCGTCTCTGGCCCCTGTGCAGAGCAGTGGCTCAGAGTGTTGGCCTCCCCCAGACGCCTCCCGAAGCAGTGATCCTTGCGGCTCAGCTCTGGAAGCCTGGCCACCGTCGTTATCCTCATCACCCTTGTTCTGGGTCACGCTTGCGATTGGCTAGACGCCGTAGGAAAGGTGTCCCTGTCTCCCCGGAACTTAGGGCCTGAAGAGCGCAATCTCAGCCGAGTCAGGTGTGAGGGATAAACCCAGAGAGGAAGCCACACGGCAAACCGGTGGAGCAGCAAGAGACGCGCTCAGGAGAGCAACGGTGGATGGTAGCATGTGCTTCTGACCTCTTTCGCACCAGGTCTTGAACAGGTGCATAGTTGGAGAAGCAAACCTATGCGCTTTCACGGGAATGATGGTTTCCACAGGAGCTAAGCCTGCTTCATTCCTCCATCTGCTCAAAAGCACCCACCGGGCAGGTTACTGTGGGGCCACCAGACCCTCAGCCGCACAGATGTTGTAGGAACGTGAAGCAGAAAGTGAGGAAGCAGGCAGAAGGCTGTTGCTCAGTCTTTGTTGCTGGACAAAGTACCTGATGTGCACAGCTGCAAGGGGAAAGGCTATTTTGGCTCACGTTTCAGGGCTTTGGTCCAAAGCTGACTGGCTCCAAGGCAGAAAGCTGGTAGAAGGGAACGGGGAAGAGGGTGGCACCCAGGAGAGCAAGGAAGAGCCAGAAAGAGGTGAGGGCTGGGAACAGGGTCCCCTGCACGGGCAGGCCCCGGAGACCCACATCCTCCGGGGCCACCTGCTGATGAGCCGCCAGCGGTATGGGCGCCCCCAGATCCCGGCCCCTCGATAGGCTTCACCTCTGCCACAGCTGCTTTGGAGATCAGCCCCTGGTGCTCGAGGCTTCGGTGCTTCCCATTTAACGGAGTCGCAGGGGCTCCTCGGTGGTCCTGGGCATGTGAAGACGTGCGGGAGGGAGCACCTTGCGGAAGACGAGTGGCCTTGGGATTTGGGCGTAAGGACGCCAGGAGCCCAGCAGCATCACACCCGCTCTCGGGCTTGAACGCAAGGCTGTGCTATCAGCGTCAGAGCACCGGGTGTCTTGGTGCCTGCGTGGGGGGGAGGTGGAGCTCGGGCGATCATTCTGCTCCAGTGGATGAAAACCTACAAGCTGCCTGTTCTGCCTTCCTGGTATAGAAAGTGTGGTGGCTGAGGCTGTGGCCCTGGCATGCTTCCTAACTGCCGTCCATTCCTCACCTCTGACTTGGGAAGCTGTGCAAGGCTCTGAGCCATTTCTTCAACTGGATCAGGAATCTTGGCTGGAGCTCTTGGCTTCTTGTTTCTTGTCACAGGAGAAACGGTGACTCGGAGGTCTGTCACGGCTGCAGACCCGAGTGTCAGGGGCCTTTTGCCTTCTGGGCTCAGCCAGATAAGCTCTGTGAGAATGCTCTTTCCAGCTCGGTGACTCCAGAAGGGAGGTGCAGAGGTGACGGCTGGCTGTGTTTAGCTTGTCTTGTGATTTGGGATGGCCTTCTCATGGGGCAGCTCTGCAGGAGCTGCTTTGCAGACTGGTCTTTCCAAGGGTGTGCCGGAGGGGGTGTGCCAGCTCAGTCTGGGAAATGCTTTATGGGCACATTTGCCTGTAAAAACCCATTTAAGAGCCAGCAGTGAGGACCCCAGGCCCTGCCTGGACAGACCCTCCCTCCTGGAGCACGGACTCCTGGGGGGACCTCTCCTCTGCTTAGTGACGCTCGGGGACCGCCGCGTCCTGCTTCAGCCCCCAGAGGCTCCTGGATGGCTCCAAGCGGCCATTTCAGTTTTCCAAGACTCAGTTTCCCCATCCCGAAATGGTGATTTCTGAACCACCTGTGGTTCTTCCCATCAAGAGGAAAACTGGGGTGCGATTGCTTTGGGCTGGTGCCTTGGGAGCTGTGGTGCTTGCTAGTGAATGTCAGATGGGTGTCATGAGTGCCCCCCAAGATGCAGTCTTAAAAAATCTTAAATTTCGTGCTGAGCTGCATCGTGCCAGGCCCCTAATAGGTGCTCTGTAGATAATTAATGAATCAGTGAATAAAAGTAAAATACATGTGACTATGTGAAAAGTACC
Source organism: Heterocephalus glaber (assembly GCF_000247695.1). The sequence goes on from NW_004624805.1 coordinate 1,442,814, forward strand.
CAACAGTACCTAAAATTATGAATACCTAAAATACTTACAAGCACACTGCTGACTACTCTTGCACATTTTCACAGGGTTCTGTGACAACCTGTCATCTCCATTCTGTCAGGGGGGAAACTGAGGCACAGAATGAAATAAGTTGCTGGGGTTCACGTGGCCCCACGATGGGGCCCTGGCGCAGACCCGAGTCTGACGGCAGAGCCCTGCCCTTCCGCAGTGTGCTTGCTGCCACTGAGCGAATGCACTGTGAAGAGAAGGTACATTTCTTTCCAGTGCATCTACTGCATCCTGAGGACCTCGTCTCCAGCTCCTTTGGCAGCCGGACTGTCAAATAAATGGCACTGCAGTGCCACGTTCTGTGCCTGTTGCCATGGTGGGGAATCACGGGTTTGTCTGGGAATCATAGGATCGACTGTTTGCCAAAGTAGGATTGAGGAAAACATTGACAGGGAAGAATTTCAGAGGGAAGACTGAGGCCTGTCTTATAGACAGGAGGGGAAAGGTTAACCCCGTCAGCTTACAGAGCCTCACTCTGCCTCCTTGGCTCAGTCACCCATGGTAGCCCTCCTGAATGTGCCCCGTGCACACTCAGGCCTGTCGACACTCCCCAAGGGCTCCCGGCCCGTTTCTTTTCCTCTGGATGTGCCTGTGACCCACCAACTGTCCGGGCCTGCAGTCTCAGCCACATCCATGCAGCCTTCCCGATGCCCTGAGGGATCCAGCTAGTTGCTTCCAAGTTTTCTTTCTAATGCCAGGCTTTCCAATTCTGGTAGCTTTGATTATTCGGAAATTAATACTGAGAGGAGCTAAAAGAAGCCTCAGGGTACAGGCTTTGCTTCCTCGCAGGTTTTCTTCCTCCTGGAGAATAAAGCCAGGGAACCAGCTCCTGTCTGCAGGCAGGGCCGTGTCAGGGAAGATGAGCTAATTTGTGTCCTTCTCAGAACGGGCTGTGCTGCCTGGACACCTCGTCTTTCTCAGCAGTGTGTGCCTCCTCATGAGGAGAGCCTCCCTCCTGGCCGGGAGCATGTCCCCAGGGTGACAGCATCTGTCCGGAGCCCCTGATCTGGGGGCAGGGGCTGGAAGAGGGCCTTACCACTGTGGATACCTTTTATTCTGGAGTTTTACCTCAACCACGTTCCAACTTTCTGTCTTAAAAACACTCTTGAGTGGGCCGGGGACTTAGCTCAGTGGTGCCACCACCTACCTCACAAGCGCAAGGTCCTGAGTTCGATCCCCCGTACCAAAAACAAACAAACAAACACTTCTGAGTATCTTCCAACCGCCATATTGAGGTGTAACTGACCTTCATCCAAGTGCATATATTCTGATGGTCCTGATAGGCTGTATACCCATGGAGCCATTGAAACCTGTCCAGCTGGTTCTACATCCATAGCCCACACAGGGGCATCTCCTGAGCCCAGCAAGACCCCAGCCCCTCAGGGTCCCGTTTGTGGGAGTGTTGGTCCCGAGATGCCGCAGTGTGGGCTGGAGTTGGCCCAGCCAGCAGTTCCTCACGGGGTTCTAGACCACAGGATGGGCCTTGGCAGGAAAGTCAGTGCTTTGGGCTTCTGTGGTTTACTTCTGCACACCTCGGCTGGCTCTCGGACTCCAGGCTGGGGTGTTCTGGGTCATGGATGCGACTGGAGCACTGTCCCGGGCTGAAAGTGCTCAGGGTGTGGGGCAGGTGTCGGCCTCTGGGAGCCAGACCTTGAGCCACTAAGCATGCGTGTAAGGTTTCACTTCTGGGCGCCAAGACAGGAAGGCCGGGCAGGAAGAGCCCAGAAATGAGGCCTTTCTGTGGGAATGAACCCAAGAAGGACGCTGAAGGTGGCGTTGGCAGCAAGGAACAGCCTGAGCTGAGTGAGGTGGGCGCTGGAGCAAATATCCGTGTAGAAGCTCGACCTGCCGCGCTGCCTGGGGACCCCTCCCTTTGCCTCTTTTCCTCTTAGTGTTTGGCAAACACTGATTTCTCATAATTGAGCTTTGAACTCCTGGGACAGTGAGTTGTTGTCATGCCAGGTGTGTAGACAGGAAAACCAAAGCAAGCAAAAGTTACCACCGTTCTGTTCTTCAAAGGCTGAATGACAGAAGTTTCATTTCAGACATTCTCGCTTTATTGATGCCTCTGGCTCCCATACAAAGGCGGTTATTTGAAATCCAAGTACAAAAGGCAGAGCTGCACCCAGCAGAGGCCGGACACCTGTCCTGGTGCTCAGGCAGCGATGAAGTCTGCCCAGCTCTGTAAACAGGCAGAGCCGCAGTGTGACCGCTCCTGAGGGGCGTGCTCCTCCACGAGCCTCCCCTCTGGGCCTGTTGGCTGCTGTCACGGCCTCGTGTGCTCTGCAGGAGACAGCCAAGGGCAGACTCAGTCAGGCCTTTCACACAGTCCTGTGTCAATTAAAATGAAGAAAAGAAGTGTCCAGTGTGGAGCAGCTCACGTGCCTCTGAGTGACACCCGTGTGACATTTACCACACTCAGGCCAGGAGGAGAAGAGCTGCATCTCCAGTCAGTAAGATTGCCGCTCCTTAAAGACTGACTTTTAAAAAGCCTGCAGTTTTACGTCTTGTAAAATGTGTGGCTCCCTTCTCCCAAGGTGGTGGTGGAGCAAGTGTGAAAGGTCAGGTTCTGGGGGAATTGGTAGGATTTTGCTCACTGACAGTCATAGTGTTTTAGAGTCATTATTTCTTACTTTTTTGTTTTGTTTTGTTTTGGTACCAGGGATTGAACTCAGGACCTTGGTACTTACAAGGCAGGTGCGGAGCCACTGAGCTAAATCCCCGGCCCAAAATCCTTGTCCATTCCTTGTATGCTATTGGTTGATTATAGTTTTATTTCTTACATTTTTAATATGTTGTGTTCAGGAAACATTGAAGGATCGGGCACTAGAAATGGGGCAAAGAATGAGATTCTGAATTCATGGTACTGAAAAAGTCCCAAACATTTGCATATTTAACCCCGTCCTCCTTTTTCAAGCCAAAATATCCTTGATCTAATGTTTCTCAGAATGTACGTGATACCTTGATGAATGGGTAGAGTTTCGGTTTGATGAAACAGAAGGAGGTATGGACACCAGTTGCTCAACAATGTGAAAATACTCAGCACTATGGAACTATGGCTAAGAATGGTTACGATAGCAAAATGCACTGGTGCCTTGCAGTCTTCTTGGAATACACTTTGGTAGCTGAAACCTCCTTATTGCAGGGGTGTGTTTCCTGTTGGGGGTGGACCCCAGGCCTGACACACGCTGGGCCGCTTCTCTACACTGCCCGTCCCCACGTCTGCGCTCATGTTCTCGTTGCACTTCACACCGCAGCTTCGTTAGCAAAGAAAAGGACAGAAGTGCTCAACACGGCCTGTAAAATGTGCACTCCCAGGCACACACAGGCTTAACGAGTAACCCAGCTTACTGTTCTCTGAGCCAGTTCCTTCTTAAGCAGAGAAGAGGCCAGAGATTCCTCACAGGTCCTGAGACGCCTCTGCTAGTGCTCAGGCCGCCCTTCTTCTAGAACCACCCCTACCCTGAGGGTTCTCCTCAGAGATGCAGATGTGAAACCTGATGTTAACACCACTACCCTTGTAGCTGGGCCAGGTGTCAAGACGGAAGAGTGACCAGGAAGGACTTCCGGGGGAAAGGTCAGCAGGTCTGAGGGTCAGAGGCTGCTCCCTTCTGCACTTCCTTCTGCCCACACTCACCCTCCCTCCAGAAAGCACAGAAGGCTCCCGGCAGGTCCTGCTAGGTAGGGTTGCTGGCCTCTGGCTTGCTAGAATGTTCCACTACTCGTTGAAAGCTCACTTTGCCTGAAGTTGAGTTTGTTTTGTTTCTGGTCCTAGGATTGAATCCAAGGGCTTTGCACTAGGCTACATTTCCAGGCCTTTTAAATTTTTTCTTTTTATATTTTAATTTTGAGACAGGGTCTCGCTGAGTCACTGAGCTGCCCAGGCGAAGCTTGAACTTGTGCCTCCCCGTGCTGGGGTTTCAGGTGTGTGTCACCTCACCGGGCTAACTGGGGCTGTTTTGAACATTTCCCACTGATAGGAAGTGGTGGTCCGTGACTAGGATGGGCTCAGCAGGCAGTCTGCTGGGGTCGGATTTGAGCTGTGCTCCAGGCTAATTCTGTGACCTCAAGTAATCGATTTGTCAGTGCCTCAGTCGCTCCAGAAATAAAAAAACGGGGATAATAATGTGTTTTCTGATTTTCTCATCACTGTGATGGCCACATGTGGTCCTGTCCCAGCTTTGTGACAGGGCTCAAAGGTCTGTTATCCTCCTTCACAGGGCCGCCCCTGGGGCCCCGCATCTTCAGGTGTGCGACCATTCGACCGGCCAAGGTTCGTGGAGTCACGCCATGCCCTGGTCCTGCTAAAGCCCTCGACACTGCGTGAAATTGAGTGGCCTTTGTTGTTCTGTTTTGCTATTCTTTCTTCCCTATGATCAGCACCAGAAATGGGAAGTTATGCCCTTGCTGTGAAATCCACAAAATGTAGGGTCAAACTGGGTGTAAAGCCCGGCTCCTCTGCGTACTAGTGGGGAGACCTTTAGAGTGGGGATCGTAATGGAGATAGCACCTGTCTCCTCGGGATGTTGAGGCCACCGACCGCGAAGATGCCCGCATCACTAGGCATAGGTACAGCCTTCACTGGGTGCTGGTGCTGCTCGGCTTTGTCTCTTCTCCTTTAGCCTGCACCACTCGGGCAAGACAGGTGCTGCTGTTTTATTGGCAGGGTGACTTACCTTGCCTGAGGCCACACAGCCGGAAAGCAGATCCCTAATGGGGGTGTGCCACTGCCTCTGGAGCATGGGTTGCTGTGTGGCTGCATCACTGTGAGCACCCTGTGGTCAGGGATTGTGGTTTCCTGTGATGCCTCCCCAGCAGGGAGCACTGCCCGGCACATAGTAGGTGCTCCATAGACACCACAGGTGCAGCAGCCATCTGCACCCTGAACGGCATCAAAACTCTTAACAACATCGCAGGTGGACATTGCGCACAGTGTGGTGACTCTTCCTCAATGTGGACTTGGCCCCAGCTGTACATCAGAGTGCATAGATTCAGGACCCCCACAAGGCCAACTGGGTCAGCATCCCGAGGGCCCTCAACAGCTCTGGATCTTCAAACTTCCCAGCTGAGCCTAATGTGCTGAAAGAGGAGAAAGCGCTATGTTAGAGCAGCATCCAGGGTCCCCAGGGTCTCTGATGTCCAGAGCCGCTGCTTCCAGCCCCAGAACCTCTCATGAGGAGCACATGTGAGTGCGGTGGACAACCTGTGAGCCTCATTGGCGTTGGTTCCTCAGGCATGCGTTCCTGGAGAGGACAGTGTGCCATGTGTCCTGGAAGAAAGATGAAAGGAGCCCCCCAAAAGCGAAGAGAGAAACGGGTCCCTCGTTCACACGATTGCACACGAGTGTGAGGCGGGCTGATGACTGCTTCCGGCCTCGCTGGCATTTCTGCCCACCTGTGGGCACTGGAATGTGGGGGCAGGACAGGGTTTCCGCGTTGCTTTTGTGGTGTGACTTTTCCCCCCTTCTCAGACTGAAGAAGTGAGTCTTGGAGATTATGTACCCAGGGACTTTTTCCTTTGGTTTAGCTAAAGTAAAAAGGAAGCCCTGAACTCTTGGACTCGATGAACTGTAACAGAAGTAGGAGGCAGCCGCCCAGCATGCGGGCATCCAGGGGGCTGAGCCTCGGCCCCGCAGCCAGTGATTCCCAAGAAGGAAACATGGGACAAGGATGTGGTAAGAGGCCGGCTGTGGAGGGGATGCAGAGGGCGGCTGCTGTGGTATTGTACCTATTGCACAGGAAGGGAGCTGGCAGTCTGAGAATCCAGCATCTTAGCCATGATCCAGGACAGTTCCTGAAGCCAGGGATTCAGTCCAGGTCTCTGATTCTTGTTTCCTAGCAGTGGTCCTGGGTTCTCCAGGTTATGCTCTGATGTCCAGATCCCCAGACGGCAACCAGGAAGGTCGATGGCATTGGAGGAGCTTGGAGAAGTTGTGTTGGGTCTAAAACGCAGCTCGAACTGTAGACCTGAGCCCCTCTTCTGTCTCCGCTTTCTGCCTCTGTGCCAGTCTGTCCAGCTGAGGAGCATCAGGTGGGAAGCCGTAGCCCAGGAGTGATTTCTTCTCTTCTCTTTTGTGGTGGTGGGAATGGAACCCAGGGCCTTGCACATGCTAGGCAAGCACTCTGCTCCTGAGCTACATCCCAGACACACACACACACACACACACACACACCGCCTGTGACCTTGAACTTGAACTTCACTTTTCCATCAGCAGCTTGCCGTGCTTTCCCTGCCAAGGAGAGTGGGATGACAGCTCATACAGTGCTGGAGGGCAGAGTGGGGATCACATGATTTGAAGACGAAGGCTGGCTCTGCAGGGCAGGACTGGGTTAAAGGACACAGGTGCCACTGGGCTGTGGGTCCAGCTGCAGTACACTGAGAACGTAGCATTCTGTGGTCTTCAGGGTCAGGGCCAGAACCTCTGTCTCTGCTCTTAGCCCAGGGCTCTTTCACGGTCTCCAGAAGATGTACCTTCGCTATTTCTTCACCCTCTCCTTCCAACTGTATTTCGTGCTGATCCTCATGGAAAGTCAGGGAGGCAGACTGAAGTGCAGCCTCAAAGACAGCAAAACCTCTTGTGTGCCTGCGGCCTGAGCCATGGCTGAGTCCTCCTCCTGCACATGAAGCGGCCAGAAGTGACAGCTCCCAGCCCAGCAGGCACTCTGCCTGGCAGCCCCTTGCTGCCACAGGGGTCGTGGCCTGTGATGATTTCTGTCTTACAGGCTGACACGCTATTACGAATACAAAGCCTATTAATTCTGTTCCAGAAAGGAAAATGTAAGGCCCCACAGGAGAGGGAGCAGGGCTAGCCAAGAAGCACAGGATCAAACCCCAGATGAGGTTATTGCTGACTTCCAGGGCCAGGGACAGTGGTCAGGGGGCCTGGTGCACTGTGTGTGAGTTGCTCATTAGGAATCTTCAGTGTTTCTGGGGCCCTCTCAGGCCCCTAAGGTATTTTGCTGAAACTGTGGACAGGAAGAAGCAGGCGGGTAACAAAATCAAAGACCAGGATGCACACCTCTGTCCTGGCTCTCCCTCACTCCACGCTTCCTCCGTGGCTCCTAGTACACGGGGTGGGAGAGGTGGCCTGACCTGGGCCCATCACTTGAAGAGTCCTAATTAACAAAGAAGTTCCAGAGGTTGAAGATACCTCTGGATTGCCTGCTGAGGGGAGTCCTCACGGGCTCCGGGAGGTGCTGGAGCTTGAGGGGTAGAATCAGCAGAGCAGGTGAGTTGCCCGAGGATGTAGGAAATCCTACTTCGCCTCACCGTGCAGCGTCTGTGCGTTATTCAGCGTTCACCATGTGGACACAGAGACACTGGCCGTGCTGCTCCTCCAGCCAAGACGTTGAACACAGCTGGAAGTGTCAAGGGTCCGAGGACCGGGGTGAGCACCACGTGGGGTGGGGCACGGGGAGCTCGCAGAGGTCCTGAACCGAGAGGGGTTTGGGCAGCGCAGACGGAGGGAGGGGCCTCGTGCCGAGGAGCAGCTGTGCAGCGCAGGGTGCAGCAGGAGAAATGGTGGGGACACAGTCGCCTCACCTGAGTCCCCGGGCCGGGCCATGGGCCTGCCCCGAGGACTGGCTCGCTGCACTCTCCATCCCAGCCCAGCACCGGCACCTCCCACCCATCTCAGATCCCAGGCGCTGGGCACCGTGCATCTGCTTCCGCTTTCTTGAGCGTGACTTGGGGAACATTCCTTCTCCTTGCCTTAGCAGCCTGCAGGAGGCTGCCGCGCTCTGCCTGAATTGGGACTGACCTCATTTTCGCTTGTGGTTTGGCTTCGGGATCAAGACGAATCGTCAGGGCCAAGCTGCCTCATAAAGGCTGACATGAGCATGTGTTTAAAACCTAATAAAATAGTGCCTCCAAAATTTCTGGCCAAACTCACTGTGTGAATGTCTAGCATTAGGTCTTGCCCAGAGTCGCCCATCGGGTTTCCGGAGATTGTTTTTAACCGTGCTCCGGGCTGTGGGGATGGTGCAGAGCGCCTGCATGCTGGACCGGGCTTAGCCTGGCAGCTGCGCGACACTGCCTGTCTGTTCCTCCCCAGCACTGCTGAAGACCTGCTGTGTGTGTCCCCTGTGTGCTTGTGGAAAAGCTCGCCTGTGGGGATGAACTTGGCCCCTTCTGTTGTCTGCCCGCGGGACCTGGTGCATTTTCCCCAAGACAGAGTTGAATTTTTCGCCCAGCACTAGGAATTAAAGCCCTCCTCCAGGGGCTCAGAACAGTGTGCTGTGACTCTGGCGAGCAATGTCCCCCGAAAACCCTGAGAATTGCTTCAGTTCCTCTTGGTGACCTCCATCCTGAAGGGGATGAGACAGGCTGGACGAGTTTAGGGCTAGTAAACCGTGTAATGCAGACACTCCTGAGGTGATCAACACACCCACATGTGGGGCTGGACAGTGATCTGTCTCAGAGTCATAGGGTTTAAAGGAGACAATGTAAAGTGAAAGGCAGGGATGCCGAGCTTTGCCGGGTCCACTTGCCCATTGGGGTTTTAGACGCCCAGCCGCTGAGTCCCTGCTACAAAACCTCATTCTTTGAATACCAGGTAAGCCCTAGCCCAGTGGTGGCGAACCTATGGCACACATGCTGCAGCGGGATGTTTGTAGCATTGAACGCTCTAAAAGGGTCGCCATCACTGCTAGACAAGGACAGTGGGGGTCACGGGCACGAGCCTTTCTGTCCATGCTCTGGAAAGATAAGCAAGCCGCCCACCTGTCCTGCTCACACCTTTATCTTCTCTGCCCTAACTCTGTACAGGGATCCCCTAAAACCCTAGCTACTGCTGACTATAAACCCGACAAGTCCAGTGCCTGCCTCTTGCTGGGGCTTCCTGACCTCTGTGCAGAGCCCAGAGAACCTGTTTCTGAATCCAGTTTCCATAGCTGCTCCCTGTGTGCTTGGATACCACCCTCTCTGCTCTTCCTGAGCCCCAGACTATCAAATGGGAGAATTCGGTACGTGGTGGCATGATGACTTCTGGTGTCATTTGGCTCTGGAGCTATTTGAGCCCCTGGAACGGTGCCATCTCCTAGGGCGTCCGTCCCCCAGGGCTCAGGGACTTGGGGAACCTAGACGCATTCAGCAGCCTGGCAGGTTAGCAGCAATCAGCATTACAGCTGTGCAGAAACCTTTTCAAGTGTTTATTAATTTTTACTTCTAAGGCAAAATTTAGATTCCTCTGACAGGTTTATACAGTGCAACTTCACTGACAAAAATTAAAAGATAGGCCGGGGATTTAGCTCCGTGGTTTTGCCGCCTGCTGCGCAAGCGCAAGGACCCAAGTTCAATCCCCACTACCAAAAAAAAAAAAAAATTAAAAGACATTATTAGAGCTCTTGTAACTTAGAAACAGTGTTAATGACCACAAACAGACTTATTACCAAATATCCAAGTGTATCTCATGTACACAATAACAAAATGAGTGTTTCAGCAAAGCTGTAGATTAAGTTTTAAGTGGTAGGATCAAATTTAAAGAGATGCCAAAAAATTTGACCATTTTATATCCAAGACCTAGATGTAATGTATAGTGTATAAAAGAGGGCACCTGTTAGTTGCTTTGCAGGTGTTAAATTTAATTTTAAAGCTTAGTTTTACAGCATATTTAGTCTTCAGCTGGATGTCTATCTCTGGTCCCAGATATATAGGGCATGTTATAAACTAAGATAGTAGTTATTCATTAACCCATCATAAACTGATGATTGAAAACATTTTTCAAGTCAACATTTAAATAATCTTTAACTTTTAAAAATCAGATTTTTTAAGTAACCAAAAGCCCAACGATGAGAAATATAAGAAATTATCTTAGTAAAATATAAAACCCTTGTTTTTCATCTAGTTTTTGTACATTTAACCAAGAGCGATTTCATGTAAGAAAACCCTGTTGCTTTAGCCATAGAAAACCTAACCCTGTAGCTACACCTGGGGACACAGGGAAGCTGCCCCTCAGTGGGGAGACTGAGGGAAGTTGGTGCAGGTGGCTGCTTTCGGCCAGAGGGGAGTTTTGTCCGCTCGGTCCCCAGGCCCAAGGACCTGCCACACGGGGGAAATTTTGTATTATTTTAGCATAAAAACATATATTAAAAATTTAACTCAGACAACTTAAGGAAGCGATCTTAACCTTTATATAAATAACTTATGAAAACACATTTAATAAACCAAATGTATTCTTTTATAAGCCTTAAAGAAACCATGAATATCTGAATTTATATTTATCGACTGATGGCTTAGATGTTGTTACCAACATTTATAAGCATTAATCCTATTTATATTTACTCATTCTGATAGTAGAGGACACATGAGAGCCAAAGCATAGCAGAGTTAACATTTGTAAGCTATCTATAGCTTATCTTTAACAAAAGAAAAGCTCTTAAATTATTGTGCACAGAAAACAATGGACATTGGAGGTATAAAAACAATTTTTTAAGATAAATATTATCTTGATTGGCTAATGACCTGGAGGAAAGCTTATTGCAAATTTTGAAGACATCTTTTGTCTTAGCAACCAATGTAAATTAACTCACTGTTAAGCCTCGTGAAGGAAGCACTGGGGCTGTATCATGAGTGTCTGCTTATCTGTAAGCCAACTTATGCAGAACTTCTGGGGGACAACATATACCTGAAAGATAGCACACAGAAACGTACATACTAACATCGCACATCATTTTTGTTACCAAACCTTAAGTTCTTACTTGCAAGTTGTTATGTAAGCCTTGAGTCTAAGCAGGGGTTTTTACCCTCTAATGTTTTCAGTTAGTTTGATTACCTCTGAATAGTTGCATAACCAGTTTTTATAGAAAGCCCTAGCAGAGCCTGATGTCTATAAGGGCAAAAAAAAAAAAAATCAATTGATATGAGCTCAAAAATGTAATTTTTAGAATGAAGCAGGGCTGGGGATGTAGCTCAGCAACACAGCACCTGCCTGGCAAGGTGAGGCCCTGCGTTCAATCCTCAGCACCAAAACAAAGAAAATGAAAATGAAAATGAACCAGCTGCAAGTACTTTCACCAACTGTTAAAGCAGATTAACAGGCAGATGAACAGACTCGAAAACATATAAAACCTACAATTACATGATCAGAGTACACTCTTAGTTGTATGTCCATGCTGAATTACAAGAATCTTTTTGTTGTCGTTGTTGTTGTTTAGTTTTTTGGTTTGTAGCTGTAAGTAGACTAATCAGATTTTTTCACAGGGGTTATCAATTAGCTCTCCTTTCTTATGTAAGTTATAATAGTCTTTCCTTTAATACTTTTAAGCTACACTGGGTACCTTTTCCCTGTTAGTATTGTAGACTTACAACCAACAAAAGTCAGAAGGGGAAAGAGAGCAGAGCTGTAAATTTCTAGATAGGATCTTTGTTTATTGTCCTTATCATAAAGTCAAGTTTGAAGCCTTGTCTTTTTACTGTTTTGCTTACATTTGGAGAAAAACTAACCTTTTAAAATCCTCCATCTTCAACTGGGGACCAGTTCATAAAATATAACGTAAAGGTGACATTTTGGGGATAGACATTGAGCTACCCATAATCATTTAAGATGCACTAAGGCAGGATCCTAGTCCGATCCTGAGAAGAATTGGATGAGACAACCAAAACATAAAAGTTTAATATTTACTTGGAAAAAGAAAAAGAAGTGGAAAGGAAGTGCTCTGAAGAAAAGAGAGAAAAGAAAGTTGTGTACACTGTACACAGTAGAGCACTGCAAGAGCAAGAAGACATGGCTTTTGCACCCTCCTCCTGACATCAGTTGGGCAGTCCCACACAGGGCTCTGAGGCTGCTCTGCCTGAGTCCTGGCCGCGGTGAGCACATCTCCAAAATTGACAGGCTATGCCCATTTACCCAGCCACTTTGCCATGCCCTGATCTCTCGCCTCGATAACTTGTGTATGTTTAATCAACCTTGTTTTGCCAACTGTTAAATAGACAGCCCTCAATTTTTAACATGCAAATATAAAGAGTTGAGCAAAGGATTTGACCCAAAGTTGCAAAGTAATAAAATGAAGGTCATGGTTAGTTGTTTTGGTTCTAGTTATTATAGCACAGTTGTTGGCCTAAATGAGGAGTCACTGGATGGTTATCCTTGTCGTTGTCCTTAGCAAAAACTATTTCAGTCCCTGACTGCCTCCAGAAGAAAACACAGTCATGCTTTTAATGAGTCCCTGGTTAAAGACCTGGGAGTTATTTGCCCTCTGTGCTGTGGTGGTCTCTGACTGTGTCAGTAGACCAGATGGCTGTGGAAGACACAGCCTGGAATCCCAAGAAGGTCAAGCTCAGTGTAGCACCCCCACATTTGCTAGAAATAGCTCTGTATTTGGGCTGCAGACTTGACAGCCCTCTCTGGCAGAGGCAAGCTGAGTACTGGGGACCTGCTGTGTGTCCTGCAGCCGAGCAGAGTGGCAGTGCATTAATGCAGACGGCTACTCTAGCAGCCCTAGTGACTTTGCCTTGAGCAGGCTGGAGTCTGGTCCAGGCGCTAATCAGGAGGTGCCCCCTAATGAACACCTGCCACCTCCCAGAGTCCCCAGGGGGACCCTGAATAAGACAGGCTCCCCAGCAGGCTGGCAGGAGCGCTTTGCATTCCTAGAGGTGCAATCATTACATACGCCTGTCAAAGCCTTTCCACTGGGCATCATTCAAAGAAGGCCTCCCAGACCCATAGCAGCCCTAACTTTTTGAAGAACTTGAAACCAGGCTGTATCTAAGAAAACACATGGGGAAAAGTATGTGGAAATAAAAGGAAGAGATCAAGGGAATAAAATACAAAAGGGAAGGGGCAAGAGGAATAGCTGAGAAACTTGAAAAGGCTGTTCTCAGGAGCTCGCACCCTGGGTTAAATGGCAGAGTCCTTTGGGAGGAGAGATGTACCGAAGAGTGGGCGTCAGAGGGGCCTCCTGTGACCCCAGGACTGTAGTTAGCTGGGCAAGAAGCTGGGTGGGAGGAAGAGGCACAGTTAGGAGTCAGGTGCAGGGTCTCCTTTCATGGGCATTTTCCAAGGTGTGTGTCACACACAGGCCCCTTGTGCTGCCTGGAGGGATAGGATCTGATTGAAACCCACAACTTTCTGAGCTCCCCCCATCTGCCTCATAGTTCTCTGCCTCAGACCAGCCCCATGAGAGGGTCCAGGCACTGTCACTCCCCTCCAGGGTTCTCCTTCCCCCTGGGCTGCTCTAACTCCAAGTACTCCACCCTTTGGCCCTCCCACACTACCAGTGAGAAACCTTCACTAGAGGCCTACGAGTGTCAGGCCGGTGCCCCACTGTGTAGGCTGTCAGTGTTAGCAGCACCTGACTCTGCCACTCCGCCCTCCGCACCACTCTGACAAGACCCTGCTGCGGTCCACGAAGCAGCTGCACATCCCCCCGGCTGCTGTGACCCCGCATGGGCCTATTCCTTGCTGCATGGATCCGTTTGCCAGCATTGAAGACAGATTTGTTCAGGAGCTCTATTGTACATTGTGGACACTGAAAATTGCTCAGAGGGCAGATTTAAACGTTCTCACCACTAAAACAGTATGTGAGTGGTGAGTGTATAATTAACTAAGTCGAGTCTGTACTGTACAGGGGCGGATTGCAAAGTATGGTGAATGTTTACATTTTTGGAAACGTATGACTGTATGAGACACCTGTCGGAGAACGATGGGCTAGGCGTGTTTGAAGGGAGCGGTTGTTCTGAGGGGATCGGGGCAGTGTGTCTTTAATGCAATACACTTTAATTTCAGTATTACTCATATTCCTAGATCGAAACAACATGTAGTGCCCCATGAGCGCAGTGCATGCAGTGTTTATCATTTCGATAGCCAGATCAATAAAAATCAAAGCAAAGACCAGGCTTTGAGCTCGAGCCCTCGGGCTGGCTGGGATCTGGGCAGGACCTCGTATCGCTGCTGTTCCGCAGACCCAGAGGGCTGATGTCCCTCAGACCCAGGGCCCGGAGGCGGGCGGCTTGGGCCCAGGAGGTGGCGCTGCCCCTCTCGACCTTCCGCTTTCTTCCTCGAGCTCTGGCCTACCGGAGGCACAGGGCTGCATCGGGCACTTGGGCCTGGCCCTGCCTGCGCCGGCAGCCGAGGCGGCCTCTCTTGTCTCCGCTGACATCTGCAAGCCCTGGCTTCTCCTCGGTCGTCTGAGTGCTTGGGTCGGCGGCCTCTGGCTCTCCGTGTGACCCACGCCCACCCGACGGCACCGCCAGAGACCGGCGCATGCGCTCTGAAAATTGCGGCCCGGCCGTCTGCAGTGCGAGGTTCCTCCGCCCCGGAGCCCAGACTGGGGTCTTCCACGCGGGGCCTGGCTTGCCGCTGAGGCGAACACGTCCCCGAGGCGTCGGGCCGGGCTGTGCGGTCCAGGGAGGAGCGCTCGCGTGCTTGGGCTCATTCTCAGCCGCTGTGCTGCGATGTCGCGACAGGGTGCCCCTTCCGCAGCACCGCCTTGCTGCCTGGGGGAGGTCTTCAGATCCGAGCCTGGGGCCCCCCACATCTGTTCTGGGCGCTCAGGCGCCGGCATAAGGAAAGTGGGCTGTGTCTGTCCCCTGCCCCAGAAGCCAGGGCTCTTCTCGGAGAGGCCAGGAAGGAAACTGGCCCCCCAGCTAATAATCCGTAGAGGCCTGGAGGGTGCAGGGAGGAGGGACGGCAGGGCTGCCTCCCCACTGCCACTCCCCTCCCCACGATAATGAGCAGCCCATGTCCCCCACGTTTCCTGCAGAGCCCTGGGGAAGAGGGCGGGGATGGGGGGACAGTGACACACAGCGGGCTCAGCTTTCAGGAACCCAGCTCCTCCTGGGGGGCAGACTGGCCGTAGCTGCCCCACTCCGGGGACCAGCCCTGTCTCCACCCACAGCTGCCTCTCCTAAAGGGGTGGGCGGCGGTGCCTCAGCGATGCCGCACTCCGTCACGCAGTGGTCACCCAGCGCCCTGTGGTGCATCGTCAAGGGCACCCTGGGACGGAGGGAGAGTCCAGAGTCTCCCAGCACAGCTCTGACTCCTCCCAAAGCACCCCGGGAGCTGTTTAATGGCTGTTGTGTGATGTTTGACACGCCCTTTGGTGAGGACCCGTGCGATGCCCAAGGGAGCCTGAGAGTAGCAGAAATGTATCCCCAGTACTGAGGCTGGCTGGGCATGGCATCCGCTGCCCTTCCCGACCTGTGTCCCCACCATTCCAGCCCTGCCTTGTGCCATCTCCTATCAGAAACCCCTCCCTGTCACAGGAGAAGTGTAAATTTGGGCCCATCTGGATGGTTGAGAGTAAGTTCCTCCTTTCAGGTACTTGGCTGCATCTTTTGTAATAGCAACATTCCCAGGCACTTCCGGGGATTAGGACGTGGATGCACCTTCTGGAGGCCACCTCTCGGCTGCTGCCGGTATGATAAATCACATCACACAAGATTGAGCACAACACAAGATCACACATGAAAAGGAGGAGGGAGGTATACACAGCAAATGTCACTGACAGCAGATGAGACCCTCAGCTACCTTTCAGGGGAATGTTGAGGAATAAAAAGAAAGAGACAGAGACAGTTTTCCAGGAGGACCGGAAGGAGATCTGCCTCCAGTGGACAGACTTCAATAAAACTCCAGTAGGCACACTTCTGTTAGCCAGTGAGAAGCTCAGGGAGTAGATCAGCAACTACAGAGAATGGGTGGATAGGGATTCAATTAATGAGGAACTGGATTTTCTCTACACCCAAATGCCTTTATATTGGCAGCTGTGCCCTGTAGATGCTGTCTTGCCCCAAGAGTGCGAGTTACCAGCATTCTGCCCATAGCCAGGGGCCATTGGGCCTTCTGCATATTCCCGTTTGGAGGCGAGATAGCACCAACCTGGAGACTGAGATCTGAGTAACGAAATCTCATCCCCAACAAATGCTACAGGAACTTGGAGAAGACAGAGGCCACTGTGTGCGGGTGGCCAGGGAGGGCTTCATGGAGGAAGTGGGCTTTCCGCGGGATGAAGATTGAGTGGGAATTGGAAGCAGAGAGGACAGTGCAGACAACAATTTGGAAATTAAAATGGGATCAGTGTTTTCTTTAGTTCAATACAAACAGATTGAACAGAAAAGGATATTTTTACGGAACAAAAAAGTTGGACAGGGCCCAATGGTTCTAGGATTCTAGAACCTTATCAAAGAGTGACCTTAAATATCAGGCTGGTATTTACAGCTTGACATCACTTAGAAGTTTTAAAGTTTTTATAGTTCGTAAGTGAGGTAATGAAGAACAGAAGTAATGAACACATACAGTCCTGGCTATGTGCTGGGCATTGCTCTCAGTACTTCATAGAGGTCAGCAGTGATGCATGTAATCTTCACAACCGCCTGCCACATGGGTATGTCCCTTCCCCAGCTGAGGAAACTGAGGCAGGGAGAGGTTCGTGGCCCACCCCAGATTACGTAGGGTGGTTGGAAAGGTTTTTTAGAGTAAGTGAATAAGACCTGGGCATGATGGTGCACATCTGCAATCTCAGCCCTCTGGAGGCTGAAGCAGGAGGCTCACAAGTTCAAGGCCAACCTGGAGATCCAGGGTTCAAGGGTAGTCTGAGCTCCATAGTGTGACCCCATCTCAGAAAAAAGAAGAATGAATAAGACCTTTGGGAAGGCAAGCTGGGGAGTTTTCAGGAAAGGAGGAATGTACATTCAGCAATCACATAAAGAATGATATTTTAGGATATCTGTTCCATCATTTGCAGATGAGAAAACAGCCCCAGAGACGTGAGATTATTTGTCCAAAATCACTCACCAAGGCGCACTCCTGCTGTGTTCAGAGTGGAAGGGTGGTGTGTGTGATGCGCCCTGGCCCAGGAAGCCCCTTCCGATCCCCACGCACCATGTGGCAAGGCCTGGGGGACCACGCAACCCCACGCAGGCCAGCATGACAGCGGGTCACACCCTCCCCATGCTGTGGCCCTCCCTCTGGGCCATCTGGACTGAGTGGCTCTGGGTGGTGGCAGCCCCAGACAGGGAGCCACTCTGTCTCCCTTCTCCGCCCAAATGGTGCCCCAGGTCCCCAGCCTCTGCTAGCATCCGAAGCCTGTCCCAAGGCAATGGAGCAACGTCAGCAAGCAGACCACGTAGTCGGGTTGTTTGGAAGGAGATTTCACTGACACTAGCTGAGGACAGTGGATTTGGGATAGAAAGAAGGAAACAGAAAAGTGATCAAGTGAACCAAGCTAATGACAGACCGAGAGAAGGTCACTCTGAAATGGGCTGTCTCGGGGCCAGCACAGCTAGTGGCCAGAAGGGGCTGTTTGTAACCATCCCAGGAGGAGCTGGGCTGGCCCGGGCCGAGCTGGCACCAGGCTCCTACCGCTTGGTCCTGCAGGATGCAACTGGGCCACAGGCTGCCTTTCTGGCCTTGCTCCCAGCCCAATCCCTGCAAAGCTCCACAAATGTTTACAGCACAAGTAATTGGCGAATTATAATCAGCAGGACCCTGTAAACATCCCTTCCAAGCCCACAGTGGCAGGCTGCTTTCTGCTTAGCCAGCAACTTGCTCCAAATGAGCTTAAGGAACTTTCAGAGCAGTGTAGTTTGCTCATTAGTCCTGTCATGGGACTGGGTGGGAGGGTGCCCTCGTTTGCGAGATCAGGAAACCAAGACTCGGTTCAGGCAGCCTAGAGGAAGGTGAGAGACGTGCTCGGGTCATTCAGTGGGCCAGGCATGCTGAGCAGCACCTTGAGGCGGTGGGCTCACCCTCCCCGGTGGGAGAAGGCGCCGTCTGGGCTGTTGCCGGTCACCTTGACAATAGAAAGGTGTGTGGCTTTCATAGGAGTTAAGATCCCAGAATTGTAACTGCCACACATTCTGAACTCTGCTGTCTCTCTCTCTTTCCAGTCTTTATTTCACCGTTTGTAAATTGTGGGAGATAAATCTAGGCTTTTCTCCCTGGAGACGGGTATATGAACAGTGATCAGAAAACACAGTGAATGTTCCCATTTTAAAGATGTATTACAGTAAAAGACGCAGAGCCACTAACCCCTCAGACACTCCCCTTGCTTCAAACTCACTTACCACACTGTTCTTTGCCACTTTCTGAAGCAGCTCTGGAGGCCTCTGTCAGGAACATCTTTAGATGGCTGCCTTGATGTCTTGAATCAGTTCAAAACCTTTACGTCTTGTGGCTACTTTGACTTTGGGGAGGAGCCCAAAGTCCCACCATGCCTGCCTGGTGAACAAGGAGGCCGAAGGCACACTGCAGCTTTGCTAGAAGCCCGTCTGTCAGTTGGGTGCCCCTCGGCACCAGTGTTCACTGTGTTTGTCGCACCTCATAAAGACACTCAGGAAAGAGCACATCCAGAACTGCTCCAGAAAGCAGTAAGAGTGGTGAGATAAGTGTGTTTGAAGTGCGGGGAGGATTTGGAGGGGCATCCATGGCAATGTGTTCTTTTGCTCTCATAAATGTTTTAAGAATTTAAACATTCACAGTACATTCTGATGATCCCTTGTATGTGATCCATAGCAACTCTTATACACAGTACCGGGACTGACCTTTTACGTTTTTGTTTTTAAGTAAAGCTATCCATGCACATTGATACAGTCCTTGAAAAGGTATTCATTTAAGAGGACGAAGTCTATTCCTGTGATGCCACTACTACCCAGCACCTTCTGTTTGTAAGTCACCAGGAAAACTTGTTTTCTTGCTATAGACGTTCTAGGAGTTGTGGTGACAAGTGTGAGCAGAGGGACGTGTCACCATGGAGAAGCCAAAAGGCAGTCTCCACATGGCTCCCATGGTGCCATCCATTATTCTGGTAAACTCTTCAGCATATTGAGTCATCTCATTCACTTTGTTGGCCCCTAAACCTGACTTTTTACCCTTGGAGAAAGACTCATGTTAACCAAGTTCAAAGTGTTGATATATGTCTGTTAGTTACTTTTCTCTCGTTGCTGAGACAAAATACCTGACACCCAAAGTTAGAGGGGAAGGGGATTTACTTAGCTCACAGTTTGTAGTGGTTTCAGTCCATAATTGGCTGGCTCCAAGGCAGAGTGGCAGAGGAGCAACAGTTCCTGGTGACAGAAGCAGCAAAAAGCAATCGGGAGGCAGGAGGGGCGTCGCAGAGGAGAAGCAGTTCCTGCTGGCCCACAAGGTAGCAGAAGCAAGAGGCCTTCTCCGAGGCTTTCTGCCCCTCATAGTCCATCCAGACTACCAGGTACCAAACTGATCACTCCCTGGGTGGTTTAGTAATCCCATGCCCTTAATCCAGCACCACACAGTCCAGATTCACCCAGCTCTGATGGGACGAGGCTTTGGGGCCACATCCAGACCCGGAGTCACTGTTGAGCTCTGAGTGACCCTCGGGGTGCGACTGTGTCGGCCTCTCACCCCGGAAGTGCTGAAGGGAGCTGAGTCAGGGTGGTAGAGCCAGGTTGACCACATGGCCATTGAGGCCAACCAGAGCTGGCTTGTTTATTTTCTTTCTTTTTTTAAACTGGGGTGAAATATAGGTAACCCTAAAGTTACCCTAGTCCAGGTGTGCAGCTCCAGGGAGCTGCATGTATCCAGTGTTGCACAGTAACCGCTGCTGCTTCCACCCGCTCTTCACCATCCCACCAGACGCCTGCACTGCGGAGTGGTAACTTCCTCATCTCCTGCCCCAGCCCTGGCCGCCTCTCTTCTGCCTCTGTGAACTCACTGTCCCGGCTGCTTGTCTGGTTGTTGTGAACTTCACTCGCTGTGACATCTCTAGGGTTTGTCCCCTGTGGCGGTGTCTGCGGGCCTTGCTTTGAGCTGGGGCTGCACTGGAGACTGAAGACGGCCTGACCGTCTGTGTCCGAGTCTCAGCCTCTGGACGGCACAGGAGTGTGCAGCTCTGTGCAGGACGCCCAGGGGGTCACACAGGAGCGCTCAGCGCCTGTTCCGGGGCGCGTGACGGCTCAGTGAACTCCGTGGCAGGCAGGAGTTGGAGGTCAGTGAGGTGCAGCCACTGTAGCCCCAGGGCTCCACCTAAAGACCTGCTGGGCAAGGGGCCCAGACACCACCGCCTGCCGGCCAAGGTCACCCCTCCCAGCTCTTCTGCCCACCCACCCTGCCACTTCGCCCATCCGCTCACCTCCATCCACCACCTCATGCTTTCTAGAAGGACGAACACCCTGGGACCTGTGGCAGACGGACCACACCAGCCTTGGACAGAGTCCTTCCTCCTGCGTAAATGTCTGTATCACTGCTCAAGTCTACCGAGATACTGGCTTTGGAATTTAGCTCCCAGAGTGAGAGAAGTCTCACTGCTCATTTCCAGGCTAGGGTTAGACCTCTGTTGTACGCCCGGAGAACCCGAAACCTCTACGTAGAGTCAGACCCCATGGTGTGACTCCGTGTCACCCCAGCAGGATCACCTACTCCTTTGTCCCCACTCACCAGGCATGCCTTCAAGTGTGACTTCTGACGCTGGTGAAAAAGCAAATACATCTCGAGTGCAAGAGGATTCCCCCTGGTGAAGGCCCTAAGTGTGACACAAGCTCCAGCGATTACGCACAGTATTTTAAGAAACAGCAGACATCATAGAAACGCTGTGACTACCTTGAGAGTCATTTGGACAGATAAATCACAGTACGCTGTGATTTTATGAGGAGCCACGTTCCTCGTAGTCACAGCTGATACTGGGAATGCCGTGAGCGGGCAGCTGGACACCTAATGGGGGCAGAGGTGGCTTTGGCAGCAGAGCCTGCAGTCCGGAACAAGCAGCATTGGCTGAAGCTTCCTGTGCCCGTACCTTGCATTCTGCTTTGTAACCAACCCTTCGGTGACTTTCTCAGGCTTCCGACTCACTGTGGTCTACTCACTGGGATAGGATGAGGTCAAATCTTGGGTTCCTTGTTGGTTCAGAGCTTGCTTTTTCACCTTTCAAGATGTAACAGGAGTGGAAGTACAGGGCACTGCATGGTGCTATCAGGACCGGTTCTCTGTTGACATCTGTGCCCTGGGAGGAGGCAGCGCCACAGTGTCCACCCATGCTCACAGTTTAATTGGTTTCTGCTGGCGAACTGAAGGTCGTTAGCAGAGGGGGAGGAGGAGAAGCGAGGCAGTGGAGGGGAAGCATCTTGAAACCTGGCTCCATCTCTGGTTTCCTGTGGGTTGTGGTGAGAATTAAGGGTAAGCTCTTCTTCAGTCCCGGGGAGTGGAGCCAGGGCCTTGTGCACATTAGGCGAGTGCTCTGCCACTGAGCTGCATCCCCAGCTCACAAAGACCTGGTGTCTGTGAAGTGCTGAGAACAGCACCTGCCACACAGTGAACACAGCAGTCCTGCACCGGACCTCGGAACCTGGGATCAGCAGACTGCGCAGGATGCAGAAGCCCTATGGATTCCGAGGAAGCCACACCTGGGATTTAGGGTTTGGATCTTCGCCCTGGGCTAATGATATGATACTGAGCACTGGCAGCAATCTGAAGCCCCCAATCACCCCAGATTACTAGGGGGAACCACCGATAATCTGCCGTGTACTGTGTACATTCATTTTTCACTTAATGATATTCTCAGCTTACAGTGGGTTTATTGGAAAGTAAGTACAGCACATCTGTATGTGTTAAATATATTGATGTTTTTAAAAAGTAAGACACCTTCCTTTAATTCAGTATCAGACATAAGGAAGGAAAGTCATATAGTTTGACAGGCCTACCAAAGAGCCAGTACCACCGGTTGACAGAACAGAAACTACTAGGAAATAAGACAGTCTCCATTTTTTGTGACCCTTCTGTTACCTGTTTGTTCGGTGGTATCCTCTTTGTCTGTTGCTTTAGATTTTATAAAAATCATTTGCATTTATGGACAGTGTTTGAGGTGCAGGGCATTCCACTGAACGAAAGGTAGCAACCTGAGATTGTGCTTTAGGAAAGCGGTCACCGGTCACTAACCCTGTTCCCTGTGTTCTCCCCCAGCCCAAGCTTCTGGCCAAGGAGCTGCTTGACCTTGTGGCGTCTCACTTCAACCTGAAGGAAAAGGAATACTTCGGAATCGCGTTCACCGATGAGACGTAAGTGCTGCCAGAGCCTGGGGACACAGAGGACAAGGCAGAGCCTGCAGCTGCTCTGTCCCGGCAGTGAGCAAGGACTCAGCCGTGGGCCATGTGGTTCATCACCCCAGTTCCAGAAGCCCTGTGATCCTCAGGGTGTGATTAGGGTGATGCTAATATTATGGAATTATTGGGCAGACTCATTACAATCAAGCAGACTGAAGTGTTTGGTTTTTTTCAGAAGTATATCTGTCTGAGTTTGGTTTTCATTAAAGTTAAACAAAAACTTCTGGAAAATTAAACAGTTCTCCCCAGTATTGGAATAACAATAACAGGAAGTGAACTTGATGATAAATTCAAGATGAAACATATCTGGGGAGTTTCACTGTCTAAGCTGAAATAGGATACAGAAATCAAAACTTCAGATCACTCATCTGATGAGAAGTGTATTTACTGTCAATGGCTTTTCAGTTAGGCTCTATAAAGTGCTGTGCGATACAAGGAAGGGATCTCTGTTAAAATTTCAGCTTTGTTCTTAATGTACTGTTATCAAAAGAGAGCAGTGAATGCACCCAAATTCCCACGTAAGAATAAGCAGTCCTAAGCAGTTGCCCATACTGCCTTTGCCCTGTGTCTGTCTATTCGTGTACACACAGACCCTCCTTCCCGCCCTCAGGGTTGTGGAGATGGTTTTCAGGAACTGGTCTCAGTCAGTCTAATCGGTGGGTGGGCCTAGCCGCCCGGACCCAGGAGTCTGGTGCTGTCACCGAAGCAGGGCCAGCTCCCATGGAAGAGCACCGGAGAGCAGACATCAGCAGCAAAGCCACATCTTCCTCTAGAGAAGACCAAGGTCGGCCGGCCCCGGGGCCCTGTTCGGAGGACGCAGCCGCCTCCAGGGAGCCCCGCAAGGTCGGAGGAGAAGGTGGAACTGTGCTGGGAAGGGGCCGGCACGGTGACCACCAGCACAGCAGCCGGGCCTCTGAACAGTCACTTTCACCAGTGCAGAGTGTGCCACCCTTCGCTTCAGAGTCGGTGTCCGTCCCCCAAATTCATTACTCTTGATGCTGTTGCCGCTGACTAGAAGGAAACCGTACGTTTCCGTTACTCCCGTCCCGTTGCTCCCGCTTCCCAAGTAAGTTTACGCGACAGAATGACTGAACTCTCGATCAGCCCCATGGAGCTTCCCCTTTGGGTGAGCGAGAGTCGGAGGAAAGCCCCGCCTCCTGGCCGAGAGGAAGGAGTCTGTCCACTCACAGCCCTGGCCAGCAGGGATCTGGGGGAAGCAGAAGGTCGGTGCCCTCCCTGAGGGACGGGGGCGGGTGGTGGCCAAGCAAGCGTGCAGCGGAGCGGCTGTGCAGGCTGAGCACCCTGGACGGCCCGAGGGTGTGCGCGGCGGGCAGGTGAGCTGAGAAGAGCGTCGCTCTCCGGCTGGTAGTGGCGCTCACAGAGCTCCAGGGGCGACTCTGGCCTGGGCCCCAGACCTGCAGCCTCCGCCACAGCTTCCCCTTGTGCCTGGCCGGGCTTCTCAGCACAGTGGGAGTGGCGGTGGACAGGAGCTGGGCCAGCGCCCCAGAGGGGCGGCACGGGAGACCCCTGCCATTCGGACCGGTGCCTCATGGCCTGACAGTGCTGGGCCCCTGAGATCAGAACTCCTCTGCTTTCCCCAGCGGGAAATGGAGGAACAAAAGCTGCCCCCGAAACTCTGGGCGTGCTGGTCTGGGTTGGAGATCCCTGTGTCAGAGAGTGCTGGCCTTAGAGTGTCCCAGCCTTCCCTCTGTGTGCTGGGTGCCGCTAACGTGAGATGTCTGTTCCTTCACTGGCTTTGGGAGACAGTCTTGCTGTGTAGTCCAGGTTTCCTGCTCTGGGGACGTGGTGGTGAGGGGCCCGGCCCGGGCTGAGTAAGCAGGGTGAAATCGCCATTCGGGACCACTGCGTTAAGGGCGGGCGCAGTGTCGCTACCCCGTGGCAGTTGCTAAAACCGCAAGACTGGATCTGTGCTGAATACCGTCAAGCTGAGGTGTGCATTTGCTGAACAGATAGTTTAATATTTAGCATCCCCTGTTAACCCCCAGACCTCCGGAAAGGCTTGGTCTTCGACCTCTTCTGGGCTCGCGCTTGTGGTTCAGGAGGTAATTAATAAGGCCGCGTCGGGGGTGTTCTGGAGCGTTTGGAACATTGTGGGCCGAACTCGCTCCATAAAGAAACCATTGCAGTCAGAAGTTCCAATCGGAGCAAGTAGTTCGGGGTTTAGTGACCTGGCCTCCCTAGTCCATGCCCTGCTTTGGTCTTTCTGTGCTTTGAGGGTTCCTAGCTAAACCCGTGCTCCTAGGCTCTCCTGGAAAAGCAAGTGTACTTCCCAAAGGACACGGAAGAGCTACCATCCCCACCTGAGGGTCTCCCGCCCCACCCCTCACACCCGTCCCATCGGAAAGCACCTGACAGGCTGGCGCGGGGCTGCCCGCCCCAGGGCCTGAGGGAAACACACATCACCTCCACCCTGAGCAACCTAAACAAAGCTCCCCCCAGGCGGTCTCTGAGGAAATCAGTGCTCAATTTGTACTATGTGTAGCAGTTAAAAGCAATTTTTAAAATTAATGCTCCCAATTTCTATTGCCTGGAAGCAATTGCATATTTATTACTGACCCAATAGTTTGACATAGTGCAACCATAAACCAAATGAGGGTTATCGCCCTCAGCTTTAGAGATAGGAGGTATCGGTGAGGTAATAACACCACCAACAAGAACCCTCTGTCCACAGGGGTATCTTTTATTTATTTCTCTACATTTTTAGTTTTTGGCTTTGTTATTGGCAAATGTGAATTCTCAAATGGAAAATCAATAGAAATCATGAAAGCCAAGCTATCAGGCATCGCTTAAACTGTACCCAGGAAATGCTTGTCTATCTCCTTCCAAAAATGGGTTTGAGAGCTGGGTGTGGTGGGGCATGCCTGTAACGCCAGCGGTCTGGGAGGCTGAGGGAGAAAGGTCTCAAGTTTGATTCTAGCCTGGGTCATTTAGCACCTCAGCAAGACTCTCAGAAAGAAGATGGGGAAGAAAGGAAGGAAGGAGGACTGGAGATGTAGCTCAGGGTGAAGGCCATGGGTTCGATCTCCAGGACTTCAGACCAAAGAAAAGGAGCAGAAAACTGTATTTTAACAAGTCTCATAGCAGCCGAAACCAGGCCACACAGTTATAGTTTCCACGCTACTGTCTAACCCATCTTTTAGCTTTTGCCCAAACAATGGGTGCTCACCCTGAGGGGCCTTGGGTGAACCACTTGTCTCTTCAGCCTGTCCCTTTGTCAGCGGTCTGCAATGGAGAGGCTTCTACAGCATCTTGGAATGGGGGGTGTCCCTCCTCTGGAGGGCCCACAGACTGCATGTGAGGAAGTCACTTCTCCGTGGATACGGAGCCAGGCAAATGTGTCAGGCCATTCCTCACAGAATTAAGGTGGAGAGTTGAATCAGAAAAAAGTGGAGAAAGGAGACTCACTGTTCCTTACAGACTATTTAATGAGGGTGCTTCCCACCCCTTATTCTCTTACTTCCTGGCCGCTTTCTTTACATTACTTTCCCATCATTTAATTGCTTGATAAAGACAAGACCAATATACAGTCAGGAATGAAGGGATTTGCGTTAAATGAAGCCTCTACTAATGCAGGGAGTGAAGTCATCGGGAGCTGAAACCCACACATTCTCTGTCAGCACGGTAAAAGAAGGGTGGGCAGTGAGCCACCCACTAGTGTAGGGGGACAGCAGCTGTGTCTCTGTGCCTTCAGGCGACGGGTCCTGAAGCTGAGGTTCCTCAGCTTGTGAATGACACCCCAGGGGCCCTGGGCCTGTCCGAGCAGCCTGTGTGGTTGATGTTGTCCCTTAGGCTGGGGTGAGGATTTCTCAATCCGGGCCTTTGACTGCTCTTGAGAGCACGTGTAGAACATTGTTTTTCAGGTCTTCCTCCTTCTTTGACCTTGTAGGCCAGGGAAAGGTCACTGCTTTTGTACCATTGTGGTCCGTGGGTGACTCAAAGATTTCTCACGTGAGGATCATGAAAAGGCTGTTCCCACCGGACCCTTATTTAAGCAATCTTATGAGACCAAAGGTAGAGATTTAAATGTGCATGATCATGGGTGGATTGCTCTGGTAGGTAGTAATTCATTCAGTGAGAAAATATTTCTCTTTTAAAGCCCCTCATATTTGCCAGGCATTGTGCTATATTCTGAGGAAGTTTTTTAAAAATGCTAAAAAATTCAAACTTATTTGGAGCCACAGGTCGTATTTTTCACATCATTATATAAGATTGAGCTAAACGCTCTGTCAATGACACAATCCAAAAACTCCAGAGCAGTTTGAAAAGAACCTTTGATTTAACCAACGTATTATTTAGCTTTCTGCCTTTGTGACAAACTGTCTGGGGTCAACAGCTTTAAAGGAGGAAAGTTTTATTTCTGCTCATGATTTCAGAGCTTTCAGCCCATGGCCACTGGGCCCTGTTGGTTTGAACCAGTGTTGAGGTTGCACAGAGTGGCAGGAACACACAGTATAGGCACGATGCTCATCCCATGGCAACCAGGAAGCCAAGACAGGAAGGAGTGGCATTCCAGCATCCCCTTCAAGGACACGCCCCTAGTGACCTCACTTCCTCCCACTAGGCCCCGCCTCTTAAAGGTTCCACCACCTCCCAGTCACACCACCGGCTGAGGAGAAACCCTGAGTCTTTGGAGGACTTTTAATTCCCAGAGGTCCCCAGCAGTCAGTCTGAAAGGAAGACTTGAACTCAGCCTTGAACTGTGGCTGAGTATCAGCATGAAGAGAGTGGGGAGACAGTCCTGGAACTCCGAGCAGGCGAAGCACCATGAGTCAGGTGGTGTGGAGCAGGCGCGCTTGCAGGAGACTCAGCAGGGAGAGAAGCCCCTGAGAGCGGCGTTCTTGGGGGGCGGGCGGGGCGATGGTGTGTACACAGCTTCCAGTCGATCTGCTGCACTTCTTGCCCTAGTGAGATAGGTTTGGAGACATTTTCAGACGTGAGGAGACTACCGGGGACAATGAGTCTACACAGACAGTCCCAAGGCTGGGGTGCAGCCCCCGAGGGGTGCCCAGGGTGGAGCCTCAGCCCAGCCTGGCATGTGGCACGGAGGAGGCGGCCTGGAGACCCCAGGCAGCAGACACGAGAGGGCCGGCCTCTGCGGGGTGAAGGAGGAGGGAGGGCGCCGAGGCAGGGGAGCAGGGTCCCTGCGGGGCATCGCCTGCGGTCCAGCTCTGCCTCGCCGTGACGCTGGCGCCGGGCCTCTGGTTCCCGATTCTGGGCCCCAGTGGAACGGTAGCTTCACTCAGCTTGATGGTCTAGTCATTTTGCTTAGGGCAACATCTGTGTATTTTTTTACCCTTCCTGTATTCGGAGCAAGGTAATTTTAAAATAAAACCGTGAACAGGGAGTGTTGTTCCAACTGGAGACTCTCGGGAAGGGGAAGGAGGCCCAGGGTCCGCAGTGGCTGCTATTCTGAGGCAGATCCATCACCACCCCATGACGTGGGCTTAACTGAGACAGAGTTTACCCAGCGGTTGTTGTCTTTTGTTTGTTTTCTTGTGCAAAAGGTGTAATTTGCACAATGCTCACACAGGGGCGAAGCCTCTAGCGTGTGATGGAAGCAAGCAGTTCTGTGCAGTGGTGCAGACCGATGTTGTCTCCGCTGCCCACAGAGCGGGAGCCAGCCTTCCGTGCAGGACAGGGCGATGAGCAGGCTAATGAGCGGCGGGCAAGGGCAGCTCACAGTTCTGCCACAGTTCTGCCTCGCTCCAGCCGGACAGTGTGGCCCCCGGGATTCTCCACCTCTCCCTGCCACTCCCACACTCTCAGAGGTGGGGTTTCTTCCCACCTCAGGCCTTTGCACGTGCTGCCCCCTCTGCCAGGAAGATGGTTCCCCTTTCTCTTCCAAGCTCAGCTCAGATGCCAGGAAGTGCTCTGGACCCCACACTGGATCAGCTCCGCCCAAGCTCTTACAGCTCGGGGTCCCAGTGCTGGGAGCACTTACGAAGCTCACTGTGGGAAGAGCAGTTGAGTGCTTGTCGCTGTGGAGAACACGCTCTGGGGGTGCAGGAAGGGGCGCACGGTTTGAAGATGCTCCTGCAGAGGCTGGGCCAGTGTTCATGAGAAAGAGTGGGAGAAGAAGCGGAAGTAGCTAACTGCCCACCACCCCGGATTGCTGCGGTTTGTGCTCTAGAGCAGCTGTAACTGTAGACCGTCAGTGAGGCACACGTGCTAACTGGTGTGCTGACAGCTGCCTCATTCCAGACCCGGGTCCGCCTGTGCCCCAGGGAAGGCCTGGACACCCCATCACCAGCACTGCCCCTTCTGCCCCTCCCGCCCAGGTTGCTCTGTTCTGCCTTTGGCCGCTGTGTATTACTTTGTGCTCCCTTGAGTTTTGCATGGATGGAATCACATAGTCTATACACCTTTTAAAACCCGTGGTGACCCCGGTCCCCTGGTAAGCATGGGGTTATTTCGGAGTCGGGGCTCTTCTCATGTCTCTGAAGTGTCTGCTCACACACAATAGTACGTATGCAGTGACTGGGGAGTGTGGACATTTGCATAAGAGTCTTTGTTTGCACGTAGGCTTTCATTTCGGGGCGAACATGTTGCGGGGAGAATGGCTGGGTCACATGGTGGGTGAGTCTGATTTTGTAAGAAACTCCATGGTTGACTTTTCGCCCCATGTGCTTGCAGCAGGACGTTGTAAGCTCGGTTCATGTGCTTCTAACGTGAATTTTGAGTCCCCCTGGATAACAAGGTAGTCAGGATGGTGCAGAGGTCGCTTTAGGACAGGGAGAAAGTTCCTAGTACCTTCTCACTTCGGTGCAGTCCAGGAAAGTGGGGGCGGGTCTCAGCCCTTGACTTTGGATTTCCCGCAGATGCTCTGCTCCCGGGTAACCCTTTGGGTTCTTCAGTAACCGGAAGATGGCAGTGAAGAAGGCCCAGGCTGCCCGGGCCCAGCATGGACTTCATGAAACACTGCTGCAGACTCCGCACCCCTAACCGTTTGTCTCTGTCTTCCCCAGGGGACACTTAAACTGGCTGCAACTAGATCGAAGAGTGCTGGAGCACGACTTCCCTAAAAAGTCGGGGCCCGTGGTTTTGTACTTCTGCGTCAGGTACGTACACCTAGGATCCACCCTGGCTTCTGGCACTTTCCTTTGTCAGCAAAGCCTCTGGGGGAGGCACTTCCAGGGAAGGGGACCGTCGTGTCTGTCTGGGCTCCGTACTAGGGATAGAGGTTGTAGCAAACACAGGTGTGAGTGTGCAAGGCGTGTGTGTTTGCCCTCTTGCACTAGGATGCGTGTGTGGAAGGAAAATGGCACCTCGTTCGGGGTTTGTGTGGGGGACTCGGAGAGAGCCGAGGGTCTCGAACTAGGCATGCCCTGGGACTCCTGGGGGCTGGTTAGAGCTCAGAAAGAGACAAAAGAGGGCGCTTTTCTGGCTCCGTGGAGACAGAAGTCTCTATTTCCTTTCTTGCTATCACCAGTGCTGCTTGAGTCTCTTGAAATTTGTGCATTTTATCCCACATGGGTCAGTGCATTTCCTAGCAAGGGAGGAGAAAGCGTAAAAACAGTCAGAAGGTGGTCATTCTCTGCTCACGCATCTATCCTGGGAGATTTCATTTAATGATGGCAAAGGAAGCTACGGTGGTGACACGGTGCTTCCAAGAGGCCTTGGGGGCCCCAGCACTGATCATGTCTGTTGGCAAAAGGGTGTGGGAAGCCTGAGGGGCAAAGTGGCCCAGTCAGAGTTGGCCCCCAGGCCCAGCAGCTCCAGCGCCCACTGCACTTGGTCTGTGGCCCCTTCGGTCTCCCTGTCCAGAGCCCAGATCAGGGCAAAACTACAGAAGCATTAGGGATGTGTGCTCTTCATTTTGCTTCGTTTTTGCAGGGTCAGGGATGGAGCCCAGGCCTTGAATATGCAAGGCAGGTGGTCTACTGCTGAGCCACACTCGAGCCTTCAGAAGGCCCTGTCACCCCATTCCCGGCTCCTGCTCCTTCGAAAGTGCTCACAGAACCCCTCAGCCTGCCACCCACTGCTCCCTACCAAGCAGGGTCAGGCTGCGGTTTTAGACCCAGCTGTCCCAAGCCCGCAGACGGCATCAGAGGGGTCTTAACATCAGAGTAGGCCCCTTCCTCAGGCTGGAGTGTGCGTCTCCACCTCAGCTGCGGAGTCATTTACTCTTGCACTTAATGCCTTTTTGATTTAACAGCTGCAGACACATCGGAGCTAATTGCAGCCATTTCCATGACGGAGGGGAATGATTTTAATGCCATATTCTCTTCAACAGTGTCTACCGTGTCTCAGTTTAGTGGAAAAGTAACCATGTAAAGGAGACTCGGTCCTGCGGGGAGGCACAGGCGGTGCTGGGCAGGACCCCTGGAGTGGCCCCTAAGCGGTTCTCTGGCCCGAAGTGGAGGCGGGTGTGTGCCCTTGGCCGCGTGGCGCTGCCTCCTTCCTGCGCTTTTTATTCTAATGACTGAGATGTGTTGGCTGTGTTGAGGATTCGTTCACGGGCATTTCAAGCTTCACACCATATTCAACATAAGTTCTAAAAATCTAAAAGACCGTGTATTGTGATTCTTTTTTTTCTTTTCCATTCAGTTTATTGGTACATTTTAGGTATAAAATACAATTACATTCATCATTGGGATCTTGTACCATTACATGAGTATCTTAATTCTTATTTTTTCCCCTTCCTCTGCCCTCGCTTCACCCCCTCCACCCTTCCC
The DNA here is from genome assembly GCF_000247695.1 of Heterocephalus glaber. The sequence continues at coordinate 1,473,572 of NW_004624805.1, forward strand.
TATTTGCAAAGACTTTGCTTCCATTTTTTTCCTTTTCTCGCATTTTTTCTTTTCCCTTCTTTCCCTTCCCCTACCCCTCCCACTTCCCCTGCTCCTTTAGACCTTTTCTTCCTGTTACACAATATCAATTATACATTTTTTTAAATTACAGCATCAAGATCTAGGAGACATTACCACAGATTTTATAGAATTTAAAAGGATATAGAAAGCATATTTCAAAAATCTTCAATTTGACAACTTCTAAGAAGTACCTTGGAAGACAAATTAATGAAACTGACTCTGGAGGAAATATAAAATTTGAATAGCACCTATTAAAGAAAGTATATTCCTAGCTTAAAAACCTACCTATATGATAACAACAGGCTCATATACATTTTAACTGATAAATTATATCAAACATTCAAAGCAGAATAAAGAAGGAACACTTCTCCCCTCATTTTAGGAAATCAACATTGTCCTAATCCTAAAACTGGATAAAGATAATAGGAGAAAAAAGTATGAACATAGATAGAAATTTGATTAACAAAACAAACTATTAGAAGTCA